>OX451218.1:74225139-74382960 GCA_949628195.1 Phasia obesa
AGGTTTTTGTATTTATCTACATTTATGTTGTTTTTACACGGCAGTTATGGTTGCCTTTACACGACATGTTGTTTATTTTAGAAAATGTACGTAGGGATAATTAATGTTTATGCCACGTTACAACATAATGAAAATAAAACTGCATAACATTAATGCCTCATTACTTTTATTCCTGTTTTAAGAGAAATAAACGAATAAGGCTTTCAGTTCCGGTTGCAGGCATTTGATATTGTTATTTTCTCCAAGAAACTATATCCCTTCCAAATCGCTTATAGTGTAAAATTTATTAGAAAAATGTATTCACTTAATTTTATTTGCACTACACACCGAAATTGACCGCAAACATATTTTATATATTTCCACGAATGTAAAAACACAATATGAATTGAAAAAATTTTCTATTCTATATGTTTTTTTACGTTAAATGTTACAAAATTTCTTTTATTTTACAGCTCTTTTTCATTTTTATATATTGAATTTTATTAAAAAAAATTTAAAAAAAATAATAGAATTAACGTTAATATTACCTATGAAATTTGGTTTAGTGTAAGACAATAATAATACACTGCATCCACCTCTCGCTTACAGGATGAAGGTATGTAAGCGAATAACACACTGTGTAATTTTTTAAGTCATGGCAAAATAACCATATACGGACACCACTACGTCATAAAAGACCAAAAAAAAGACCCCTGTCTCCCAGTTTTGCCCAAAGACCTTCAGGTTTTTTTTTATGGGCCCTCAAAGATGTGGGGCCTCGATGTCATTTTTGCAAAAAAATTATCATTTACTCAAGCTCATATTTTGCAAACCTTTTGAAATTTTGATATACTCTCTGAGGCAAAGTTGTAGCTCTTGTCATAGAGAACAAAAATTGTGAACATATAAAATCAAAAAAACTTCATCTTCAAGGTCAAAATCGCAAAAAAACTTAAAAAATTCAATTTTTTTACCTTTTTTCCCCTGATCAGGTCCATAGGTAGCAAACCGTTTAAAATTCAAGGAAACAATCAACTACAAAAATGAACCTAAGATCTCAGTAAACAACTTTCTACATATGAACTTCCTAGGAATGATTCTTAACACCGTTTAGGTAGCGCTTAGGTACCCGGGAAATTTTTAACACTTCTCCGTGTTGCACTGTGTAAGTTTTTATAAAGAATTTGGAGAAGCAAAGAGACCTACCAAGCAGGTTGGAAGGGAGAGTCTATTTCTCTCTCCCTTACAATCCTGCTTTCGAGTAAACGTAAGTTTTTGCTACGGAACTGCAATTGACATTGACTACTATGAAAATAATTTTCGAATATTAGGGCGCATTCTTTAACATACCTAAATATTTCGCCAAATTTTTAATAGTTATGGAATGTTTGGGAAAAGTCTGAAACATAATCCCGTCTAATATATATGTCTACAATAAAATCTTCTTACCTCTTGTATTTTAAATTTTATTCTTTAATACCAACTACTAGATAATTACACATCAAAGCTTAAGATAATCTGGGTATTCTAGCAGTTAATCTACTACTCAATAAAAATATATATATACTACTCAATAAAAATCAAATATGAGCTAAAAAAAGTTTTGGAGTTTTCTGTTTCTGTTTTTATAGTATATCTATGATGACTTTTATTAACTTTCTTTTTAAGCTTAAATTTTCCTTTTTAATTTTTCCAGTTTTTTGGAATTGAAATAAAGAGTCGTTTTTTGGACGTTAAACCAAAACAACTTAACCCACAAAATTGTTCTCAGCTACGCTCAATTAAAAAAACAATGCAGCGATTGGTAAACGTAGATAAACAATTTCTAGTGTTATTTAAAATGAGAATTAAACGAACAAAGATAGATCTTGGGTGCACATATGTAGTGTTTAGAACTTTTTAGGCGAATTTTAGCTACCAATTAGGGCAAAAAAACTAGATTTGTTTTGTCAATTACAAAATAACCAACTAATACAGCACTAGTTTTCTTTTCTACACCACTTCTCTTTTTTAGATTTTAGCATCCCTATATATACCTTGCCTCAAACATGCTACTTACTGCTCTTTTCACTTGATTTTGTGGCAAAAGTTCAATTTGAAATTTGTTTATATTTAAGTATTTTAGTAAATATTCGAATTTTTCATAAAATTTAAATTTTTTTATACATGAAATGAAATATATATTATTCGATAGTTTTGATTTATTGTAAAATTTTGATTTTCAATGGAAAGTTTTTGAAAATTTTCGTTTTTTGAAATTTATCTTGTATATAAAAGTGTTATTTAGGCTATTTTCTGGTATGCTTTAGTAAAAAATTATAACCATAAAATATATGTTAAAAGATTTTATATATTCTATTAGATTTTATTTTTTTCAATTTTATCCTTACCAATTAGCCATTGTAAAAAAATTTGCAACAAATTACTTACCATAAGTTTTAAACAAAAAAGTTATTTTACACTTGTTGTTTCTTATCATAACACCTGACATTAATGCCGCTTATCTCTATTAAAAACACGCACATTACACACCCTATTGTATTTAAAAAACAAGAAAATTGTAATACCATTCAGATATAGTGTGTGTTAGTAATTGCGCAGAAAACACAGACAAAAAATGAACAATCGGTAGAGAAAAACTGCTACACTAATTATTAAATTTACAAACTAGCTGTGACCGCCACTTCGTCAGCGTCCTGACAATATTTTTTCTATTTTGCTTTGAAAGCAACTCACAGCAATTTTAATTACTCCTATTTTTGTAGCGCTTCCATTATGGTTTATATATTTTCTTTATATAGAAGTGTCCATCCCTGGATAAAATTCTAAACCTATATATAAAGCACAAAATGTGTTTGTTTGTATGTTTAATTGTCGGAAAGCTATGGCTACTTCAGTGAACCGATCTTTCTGAAGTTTTCACAGTTTGTTATTAGATATACGGTTGGTAAAATAGGGTACCTATTTTTTTTCTATTCGATATGGGGGTGGTACCTCCCATACAAAGTGAAAATTTATCATCGTGTAGCTTAGTAAAAGTAACCCCTATATCACGTAAAAAGTTTACAGAAAGATAGATTAGATTAGATAGACTAGATTGGAATAGTGGGCGTGGTACCTCGCATACAAAATGAAAAAAATATTATCCTGTGTCTAGAGAGCTGAATTAGGTAACACCTTCGAATTTCGCACCAGTAACACCCATATTAACCTAAATGGTCAAGACAAACACAGACTGAATTGGAATAGTGGGCGTTGGGTACAACCCATACAAAAAATGATTATAGTGTTCCTGGCAAACAACAACAGATAGAGCCTTGAAGCTTTTCACGAGTAAGTATTATGCTAATGCGCATAGTATACCAAAATACAGAATTAATTAGGACAGTGGGCGTGGCACCTCCCATATAAAGTGAAAAATTGTTATCCTGTATGTAGGGAACTGCAATAGGTAGCGCCTTGGAATTTCGCAGCAGTAACCAACATATTAAGGTACATAGTTTAGCTAAACACATACTGAATTGGAATAGTGAACAATTATTATCGTGTACCTGGAGAACTACAATAGGTAGATTTTTGAAACTTTGCACAAGTAACCCTCAGAGTAATGTGCATTGTTTAGCAAAATACAGACTGGATAAGGATAGTGGGAGTGGTACCTCTAGGCTAGCAAAATACAGATTGGATAAAAAAGTAGGCGTCGTACCTTGCATATAAAATAAAATATTTTCGATGTGAGAATAGCGTGCGTTTTCAAGTTAAAGGTTGGCCATACTTTTCTTTCAGGTGTTTATTGAATTTTTTGTGGATGGGAGTAGCGAAGCGCATCGGGGATAGCTTGTTTTGTATAAAATTCTAAAATGGTTATAGTAGTGTTTAAATAGTGTTTAAAATATCTCGCTTTCAAAAATAAAAGTTACTGCCAAGTTTGCAGTACCATTGAATCGGTAAAATTGCGTTCTTGCACTACTTTTTCGCTATTTTCTCTTGGAAATGAGATATTTTTGCTGAAAAAAAGTATCATATATTCGAACCAATACACCAAGGTACCTCCTAAAAAATTTTTATTGAAATCCATCCAGTAGTTTTACGTGATGAAAACACAGACAGACATACATACAGACAGACAGATTGACAGGCAGACAGCCAGGAAAAAAGTTACTGTTTTATTATATGTATAGATTGTCAGTGTTATAATAACAACAGCAGCGAGAGTAACAACTACAGTAACAACTGCAATGATGACAGCAGCAACTACAAACTAATAACAACAAAAGCGGAAATAAAAAACATGATAAAACAAAAGAAACAAAAAAATTTTCTGGTTTCTTTTTATCAAAAACACTAGTTATTGTTGATACCGTTTCACAACGATAAAGTTTATTTTATATATTTTTTAGTGTGTGTGCCTTTAGTTATATGAAAACCAAAAACCAAAAAAAAAAAAAACGAAAACTAAACAACTGTTAATTTTGGATGATATAGAAAGATGCATGAATTAACACACATCATACTAAATTACATATGCTACCAACATATCAACACACTTAAAGAGGAACTACAAAAATTGTGTTCAATCTGTAAAAGTTTTTTACGGCTAATAGAAAAAACAAGTTAAAAAAGAATATAACTTAATTTTTAAATTATGATTCACTACAATAAAATTTTTTCTTGCTATTTTGCCACAAAATTGTACCAAATCAGCTTCAATTGTATCAAAATTTGGCTCGACATTTAAATAGGATAAATTTTAATGAAGGGTATTATACTAGAGAGTTATTATACTAGAATATTTAAAAGTAATGATAACTGACCTTGAATTTCTGATTTGTGTTGCTAATTTACTAACAATTAACACAAAAAGCTTACAATGTTTGGAGGTGGTTACTCCACAATCTCCGGCAGGTGCTTGAATCTACACCAAAATAATCGGAAATTAACCCGACTGAGTATGGCTAGAATTATTTGGAAGATTAATTAAAGAGTCATCTAATTACCAAATAAAATCTCACTCAACTTTACCATACGCCATATGGAAACAGATATTTTTATGGATATATTACATAAAGAATATAAGTTCAAAGTATAGTCGAATCGAAAAATTAATTACTTTCGGTTTGGGGTTTTAATTAAACTACCCCTTGCCCCTTCCTGATTATGGAAAAATATCCGTATACCAAAGGCACATACTTAATTTCATTTTGATATGTTATTCAGTATGACCTTTATAGCGTTCACGAAATTTTGGTGTAAATAAACTACCCCTGCGGCCCTATGTTCCACTGGGAATTAAAGCTTTTTATCTCCATACACCAACGGCACGTACTGAATTTCATTTTAATATTTCATACGGTATGACCTTTAGAGTGTTTACAAAATTTGGGAGTAAAGAAACTACCCTTGTCCCCCTCCCTATTATGCCTAAAACTATATATGTCTTCATCTCCATATACCCAAGGCACATTCTAAATTTCATTTTGATATGTCAAACGGTATGACCTTTACAAACCCCACAAAAATATTGGCATACATACCCAACCACTCACCCACAGACATTATCGCGAAAATAGCCAAAATGGATTCAGGAGACCTCAAAATGTATAAATCCGACGAAATCGACCTCGATTTTTTTTCACGATTGCTACACTTTACATTATACTACGTATGGTAAGGTAAGAAGCCGTTACTGACAAAATTTTTTTATGAAATTGTACCCAAAAATCATGAGGTGAACAAGTGCCACTGATGTTTGGATTGTGTCAACTAAATTATATTGAAAATTGGCTTGAAAAAGTCATAAGCACTGCATATTTGCACCCAAGCTCTAATTTTGTTTGATTAATTCTCATTTTAAATAACACTAGAAATTTATAATTATGTTAAGCTTGAGGTCTTTTATCAAAAAGATTAAAAACACATATTTATACAATTATTAAAAAACTCAAAAATTACAATAATTATTTAATAAAACCAGAACTTTTTTATGTACCTTTACCAACCATTCAATTGTTTTAAGTGAAATTACCTGAGAACAATATTATGGGTTAAGTTGTGTTGGTATAACTTCGGAAAAAAAATTTTTTTTTATAATATTTTTTTATTTATTGTATCTTCATTATTTTTGAACTAACAATAATTACTCATATCTTAAGTCTAACATAAAAATATACTTTTAAGTCCAGCCAATGCTAGACAAAATTAATGTTTGATTCACGGATTTTGCAATCATTTGCGCATCATCCCTCTAATGTACGGCATAGAAAGGCAGTATCTCTTCTTTTTAGTCGAATGTAACCAGATTAACTTAGTATGTTACGCGCCATAGGATTTGGATGAGATTCAAACTTATTTAAATACGTTACTGCATGTTTCGCTATTTCTGCTTTGACTGATGGCATATATACCAGGGAGCAGATGTGATCATACGTAGTATCTTATTTTGGCGCCTTTGCATTTTTTCTACATTGCTAGCTGAGGCAGTGCCCCATAACTGAATCCCATAACACCAAATTGGTTTGAGGATCGACTTGTACAGAAGTAGTTTACAATATAAACTCAGGGTGGAGTTTCTGCCAATAAGCCAATTTAGTTGTACTGCTTTTAGTTTCATTTGTGTTAACTTGAAATCTATGTGGCTTTTCCAAGTAAGGTCAAGATGTATACCCAGGTATTTAACATCTGAAAGCTGCGGTATCATTTGGTTATTTATGCGCATAAGAGGGCATGAGTCCCTACGCAGTGTGAAAGTTATGTGAGTACATTTTTGTTCATACACCTTTATTCTCCATTTTTCTAACCATTTTTCCAAATTGAGTATGTGGTCTTGTAAAAGTTGTGAAGATACTTGGAAACTTTCATGAATACTTAAAAACGCTGTGTCATCCGCAAAAGTTGATTTGTGTACTTGATTGCTAGTTGGCATATAGACAGGCATATAGACAGCAAATATAAGATGGGTCCCAAAATACTATCTTGAGGAACTCCGGCTTCAATGAGCTGTGGCAAGCTTAAAAAAGTCCTTCTATTAGTATAAACTTTCTATTCGTTAAATAATTTTTTAAGAGCTTATAAAGGTTTTCGGGTAAGTTCAGCTTTAACTTATATATTAGGCCTTCGTGCCAAACCTTATTAAATGCTTGAGAAACGTCGATAAAAAGCGCAAAAGTCTTTTTAATTACGTTTACTAATCTGTGTGTTTGTTGGGTCGTACTATGTTGTTTCCTAAAGCCGAATTAATGGTTCGGAATACATCCTTTCGCGCTAAGAATTGGATTCAGCTTAGTTATTAATATTCTCTCAACCAGCTTTGATATGTGTGATAAAATACTTATAGATCTGTATGATTCTACTTTTGTGTGGTCTTTTCCTGGTTTAGGAATCATAGTAATCAAAGAAACCTTCCACTCTGTGGGAAAGTACTCAATATGTAAGATGGCATTAAAAACAAACAGAATAATTCTGCGACCAATACGGGGCAACTTAACTAACATCTTGTTACTTGTTTTATCAACGCCAGGGGCTTTTTTTGGTGTTTAAATCTACTATTGCCCTTTCAATATCGCTAAATTCAAATCTTAGGGATACTACGGCACTAGTCTCTACCGATGGCAACTCAGCTATATCAGTACATACATTTGGGGTGAAAACCTTCTTCAAATGTCCATCAAATAAATTGCCTTTTTCGGTATCATTCCTTGCCCAGTCTCCACAAGAAGTTCGCAAGGGAGGCTTACGTACTACCGGTCTTTTAAGGTTCCTACATGCACGCCATAATGAATAATCTGATTGTGCAGTTGCGTCGAGATTTTCCAAGTAATTTTTCAGAGATGCTACTCTTCGAGATTCTAGCAGCTGTCTTAGCCGTTTCGTGCAATCTTTAAGTCTAGATTTGAATTGAGGAGATCTGTGTGATTGCCAGTCTCTTCGAATTTTTCTTTTTTCAGCCAGGAGCCTCTCCACATCTGCAGAATATATTTGATTGTATCTAGCTGGTTGTCCTGTTACTGATGCATGTTGGGCAGCTGATTTGAAGTTTTACCCAAATCTATTAGGCTCTGGTCCACGTCTTCTGGTGTTCTTAGCGGGATGTTTTCCGAACAATGAGTAGTGAGAAACTTCCTATATTTGAACCAATTTATGTTTGTGTTGTTGTTGTTGGTGACACGTTATTTTGTTGTTTCCATGTATAGACAATAGAGGGTGAATGATCTGAGGATAATTCAAATGACGCTTCAACTTTAAGCATTTCTCTTGGAATACCCTTTATCACGCAAAATCAATAACATCCGGTATTTTTTGCCGATCAGTAGGCCAATAGATGGGGTGTCCACTCGATATCACATTCAGACGCATTTTTGAAATTGTGTCAAATAAAACACGACCTTTTGGAGTAATTAGTATTGATCCCCAAAACGTAGTCGCCTGATGCTATGAAATAGGGACCCAGTGATTTGAAGATCGCTATATTGACTTTCTGAAATTTGAAATCTAGGCGGTGAGTATATCGAGGAAATAACGATGTTTTGATGAAATACTTCAATGCAGATGTTTGTTGCTTGAAGGTAGTCTGCACAAAATTCACACAGTAAATAATGTTTGATTCGAGCCTTTATTAGTATTGCTGAACCACTACATGCTCTGCCATGGGGATCTTTGGTCTCTTTTGTTTTTAGATGAGTCTCTGCAACCAGCATGACATCAATTTGTTCCTTCTTAAGGAAGTATTCGAGTTCGTTTTTGTGTTTGCGCAAGCCGTTTGCGTTCCAGAAGCATATTTTTAAACATGGTTTGTTAAGTAACGCCTGTAACATAGTAGATTGCATGCGTACCATTTCTTGCATCATGCTGCTCATAGAGCTCATAAAACTGTTTAACGAGTGCACTAATGTCTCGATGCTTGCTTAAAGTTCCTGCTGCAAATTAGGATTCGAAATAGTCTTGGGAAATGGTTTTATCACTGGAGCACGATTAGTTTTTAAAATATCTGCATATGAAACATTTTGAGCGAATGGCTGGGGTAATTGCGGGTAATAAGCATTTGCAAGGAAAAATATGAATCTTTATTTTAATTTTATGATCATATTTATAAAGTGGTAAATTGCTAGGCCTGGTCAAAACTTATTAGAGAAAAGTGATATATAATAAATAACAGCAACCGTTTCCCTTAGTAATTTTTTTTTGTAAATATTGAATGCAATGAAAGGCTTGCTAAATCGAAGGTCTATTGACAATTTTCATTATGAGGCTTGACTTTTTACATTTTCGGCACAGTAGCATTCAATGTAATACTGCTCCCGTTAACTATCACCCATTACTGGACTGCTGTCGGGATTTGAGCCAAATGCATCTATAAGTTTGTTTTTGGCAGCCACTAAAGGAAGACAAAGTAGGCAATTTTAAGGAAAATTGGAAAAAATCAATATAGTGCGCTGATTCAACACTATTTTTTACATTGTCAATTTCAATGCTTAAGAAGTGCCTTATCGCAGTCTTACTAGTGCAAATGATGACACACATTTAATTCCCCCAAAAGATGAGGTCCGTAGATTTATTATGGACGAGCGGAGAATGATACTGCGTAGGGAGGTTAAGTCTGTAGGCATCTCAACCAAGCAAGTATACCACATTTGATAATCGGATACGAAAAAAATATTTGCTTTTATAAGCACAATCTTTAGGTGTAATTTATATGAGATTTCAAGTCGTTTTGTAACTGGTCAAAATTTGAATCCCTTACAATATACCTGGGACAAAGAACCGACGAATATCGTAAATCGATAAAGTATAGCCACTACGTAAAATACATAAATTGGACTTCAAATACGTATCAGCACACTCTCTAGATTAAGATCCTTACGCTTCTTGGCTGTGAAATGGCTGGGTAGAAAAAGATTTGGGAATCCTAAGAGGAAATGTTAGGTAGTCATGATATAGAAAAGCGATGTAATGTATACATATTTTCTTGAATCTCATGCGGCGATTTGATAGTGTTTTTCTGTAAAACCACCAGGTCCTGTCATCCGAGTGTTCAGAATGTAGAAACTTTGTCTTTCTCTTTGTGTTCCGATTAGTTGGAGAAATGAAAGAGTGATTTTCATCGCAACAACTGAAAAGAAAAAACATGCAAATGCAAAAGACTTTGGTCTAATAAGTTTCCAGCTCAAGACTGTAGATGATTATATAAGGCAGCGACTTATATATGTATTCTTCGAAATTCTCGGTATTTTCTAAGAATATTAACTATGTTCCAAGCATAAAAGTCACGGCAGTTTACTTCTCGGGCATGTTATCGGGATGTTTATGGACATGCTTAGTAACTGAACATACTGGGTATATAGTCTAGAAATAAACCCAAATAAGACGGAACTTGTGCTATTTATCACAAAAAAACAGAGTTAAAAACTTTAATCCTCCACGACCATGAGGTCAGGAACTGTCTTTAACTGATAACGCCAAATATCAGATACTATAGATAGAAAGAGGGCACACTCTGCGATAACTTTATGATGACCATCCCCATGCTGCGCTGGCCTGGAACCAACAAGGTGTACGATGTCGTGGAATTCGTGGCGCCGAACTTTTTTAAGCGAAACTGGTATATCGATAAACGAATTAAGACTACCAGCACAAGACAGGAATAACTGGAAATGTTTTGTAGAAACCTTAAGCTCCTAAATATGGAGGATAGATTTAAATAATAATAATAAATGATGGACACCAAACTATCGTTGAAGGCAAAAGTGTTGCACTATGTTGGAGGGGCTTTTGCCCTAAATGAACATATAACCGTATATAATACCTCCTATACTGACAGCTGCGAACGGACCAAGTGGACAGTGTCCCAAGATCTACTTGTGTAAGTATTATGGGATGTTTACGTAACAGTCCTTTAGACACTCTGCTTGGTGTACTGCAGCTATTTTATAGGGGCCTTCATTTATTTATTTCAGCAGCAATCCAAGAGCGGTAAAATAACTTAAAGTTATTTTTTCAATTTCGATTACTAAATGCACTATGGTCATTTGTTTTTGAGTTTTTATGTTATAAATTGTTTGCATAATTATAATAAAAACACTTTAAAGTTTACGTTTGTTATTCTTTCGTTCTAGTTAAAAAACAAACTTCTCTTAGGAAAAGAAAGTCATTTGTTTATGTCATTATTATTACCATCATTAGCAGTGAATATTGTGCATTTTAACTTTGTTTATCTTTTGTTTATAGCCAACGCCTTTTCCTAAACTAATTAACGAACATTGCACTATAAACTTTTACTAACAACCACAAAGCATCAACAATCAAGGCAACCCCTTAGACAATTATTTTTTAATATATTTCAAAGAGAACTTATTTTAGCTAAAATACTAATTACTTAATAAAAAATTATACCCATATAATGCTCCACCAGTGAAAATAACTTATGAAAAAACAAAAAAAAAATTACAAAAGTTGAATAAACTTAAAAAGCCTTTTGATTGATAGCAAAATAAGTTTTCGTTTATTTTTATTCGCTACTAAAATGTTTTTGAAAAATAACACATTGTTTTGGAAAATAACAAGTAGTATTCACATCGTTTTATATCGTTCGCTAAAAAGGTTGTAACGAATGATCGGTAGTCCTTGCCGCTGACAATCACTTTGTTAGCAATGTGGTATGAACTAAAGATGCCGCTGGAACAAAATATGCACCATACAGTAACTTTGTTTAGATGCATTGCCACCTAATGTATCTGTAGGTCAGCATCAACACATATATGGAAATTTTGCTTCTTAATTTAATATTAATTTGAAAATTCGCCCGCCTGTAACGTTAAATTTCTAGTCACAATTATTCACAGAAAAAATTATTTTTCAGATTTAAACAAATAATTTGCATAATAAAACATTTGTTGTTGAAAATGGTCCTATAAATAACACCACAACACCAAACTTAAGGAACAGAGAAGACCTTCGATATAAACACCGGCCTGATACAAGGCTGTATGTATGTACTTTTCCTCTTAGTTCGGAACACAGTTCTTAAGCAAAAAAAATATTTAAGCACCAAACGGAATCCAATAGCGCATGAACGCCCGGGTGCATGACTTTGACTAAGCAGACGACATATGCCTTATGCCACAACATAAACTGGATAGGCTGCAAGAGCGTGAAATGCCAGTTAGACTTAAAATTAACATCTCCAAAAGCAAATCACTTACAATCACCACTGCAAACACAAATCCACTACTTTTACAATGTACCGAGAGAGAGAGAAGATGTTAATAAATTTACGTACTCTGGCAGATAGGGAAGCAGATGAAGATTTAGCCAACAGATTATACTTGCAGTTCGTGTGCTAAATTCTGGAATTTCTCTCAAATTCTAAAAAGTACAAAGCAACTTCAGCTTAAAGTCGCCTTTTCTTTACTGATGCGAAACATGGAAGTTCACTGAATAAATAATATCAAAACTACAAGTGTTTGTAAACAAATACTTCCGCCGACTATAGAATGGATTACCCATCGCTACATAAAGACATCTCGAACAAAGCGAAGGCTACCCTACAACTGAATCCTCAAAGCAGACGATATGTGGGACTCAATCGAACTACACGGAGAGAATCGGTAGCTGCGGTGCGTAGACAACGTGGCCACAAATCCGATAATAGGTTCTGATGCTGTATAAAATTAAATTTTCCCCATTTTTCTTTAATATTAATTAGAGAGAATAAAACGAACTTAAGCTTGAGATCAAATGTCAGTTGTATGTAAAATAAATAGTTCGAGTAGTTTAAAATTTTCAAATATTCAAGATTTTTTTATCTTTTAGTTTTCAATGAGGCAACACTGTTTGCCGCAAAATAAAAATCAAACAAAAATATTATTAGATCCAAACAAAAAATTTTTAAAAATCGAAAAATATCAAACAACCAAAATATTTTGTTAATATAATTTTCTGTGTTTTCACTAACGAACAGTGAAGGCTATAGCTGCCTGCAACAGTGAACCGATCTTTCTGAAATTTTCACAGATATTATTAGATATACGGTTGGTAAAATAGAATACATATTTTTTGCTATTCAACGTGGGCGTGGAACCTTCCTTATTAACGTACGTAACTCCCATATTAACGTGAATAGTCAAACTAAATACAGGATGAATTAGAATAGTGGGCGTTGTACCTCCCATAAAAAGTGAAAAGTTATTATCGTTTTATTGGCAAACTACAATAGAGAGAGCCTTAAAGCTTTACACGAGTAACTCCTATGCTGAAAAATTAGTAAACAATTATTATCGTGTACCTGGAGAACTACAATAGGTAGAGTCTTGAAACTTTGCACGAGTAACCCTAGAGTAATGTGCATTGTCTAGTAAAATACATACTGGATTAGGAAAGTGGGAGTGGTAGCTCCCATAAAAAGTAAAAAGTTATTATCGTTTTAATACGTATAGTCTACCAAAAAGCAGATTGGATAGGAACAGTGAGCGTCCTACCTTGCATATAAACTAAAACATTTTCGATGTGAAAATAGTGTGTCTTTGCAGGTTAAAGGTTGGCCATACTTTTCTTCCAAGTGTTTATTGTAGCTAGTTTTCTATAAAAATTTATTTCAAATTAATTTCAAAAAATTAAAATTTTGTTTATGAATCCTGTATACACCTTCACAAAAATAAATTTAAATAAATACTTTGCCAATCAAAACATGCCTATTTCAAATAAATCCATTATTCCAGTCGATGTTTAAAATTAAGTCAAAACAAATATTTGAATTGGTTTAAAATAGCATTGGTTCAAAATAAATCCCTTTATTATGAACTGATTTTGATTCAAAACGAGAATAAAGTAAAAATAAAAAAGTTAACTTATAGATTTAGTTTGATGTTGAAGTTTAATTTTTGCGTTATTTTTATAAAAGAGAAAATTTATTTGTAATATTTTGCTAACCACATGACCAATGTCTTAACCAAAAGAATTTAATAACATTTTTCAATTATATTTTAAATAGTTTTAGTTAGACTCTGCAGCCAGACACAATATTATACACACAACTGAAATTGTATTTATGTGTGTGTAGCCGTAGTCAGTGATTTAAATTAAATTTGTGTATTAGTTTGTGTGGGTGCTCTAATTTGGCCAATATACATTTTATATTTTTAACGTATTACATACATTTGTCTATTAAATTTGTTTATGGCTAAAACTATTTCAACACTCAAAAATAAAGTTAATTCCTAGAAATGTATTTTTCAGGTCAAACTAGTAAAACTGGAAAACACCAAAGATCAGCCGCAAATATTGGTATTCAAACACACATGTACGCAATTACAAGTCAAAACGGTTACAATCGGACACATATCCAATTGCTCGAATAGTTTACACTCAAATAAAACGTTTCGTAAATTAATTGATAAGTAGTCTTTATTTTTTATTGATTTAAAGAGAAGGAGTCATTTCCATTTTGCCTTTCTGCTTCAAAAGATAATTTATACAATGTCAGTATCAGCTTAAATTTTTAACGCACTTTATTCAATATTATTTCGTTGAGGGTATACAAATAGTCAAAATATTTTACTTCATATCGTTTATTTATTTTAAAACCGTCATAAATCAAGAACGAAATTTTTGGATTAAAAAGTAAAATTATTAGCTTTTCATTCCTCAACTATATCTATAAAAGGGATATTTATGGTCTCATCTAGAGGAGAAAATATACAAAGTTTTTTTGTAGTTAAATTTTTTTCTAGTTTATGACCGACATGTTTATTTTACTACTAAGAAGAATGCCTAAATGCATACTAATAAATTTATATGACTTTGATATGTATGTAATCCAAAATAGCCTTTAATTCTCTGATGCATTTAAAATCATGTTAACAAATTATTTACAAAACACTGAATTTTTTTTCAAAATTTGTTATCTTAAAAACCAACACAACAACTAAATTGTATTTAAGTCGACCTTATCGACAACTAAATTTTCTTTTAATGCACTTGTGAGGAATTGTATTGATGTACATATTTAAATATAACACTTTGTTATATTTCGTCGCGTCAGGAAACCTTTTTCCTAATTTTAGAGAAGCCAAAAATACTCTATAAGTAATAAAATTCCACAAAACACAATGAGAATTATGCATGTTAATAGAATAATATTACAGAATATTATTATTCAACAAAACACCAACAAACAAACCACGTTTTTATTTTTACTTACTGTCCTTCTACAATTGGATGGTTTTTTGCCATCACTGAATGCAGACGTTTGGTTTCTCTAAAATTAGGAAAAAGGTTTCCTGATGATCTGGCCTGCGCAACCAATGAAATACGTATAGGGACTAGCTCTTTTCCTCCAACAAATAAATTTCATTTTTATTATAAAACGTTATGGGTAATTAGCATAATATTAAATAATTAATATTTAAATTTCCAAAAATTTTATTAATATAAGTTATTTATTTCCTAGCAAAATGTTTGGTTGAAACAAAAAAAAAAAAAAATACCTATAATTACTCTCCCTTATTACACATTAATTTTTTTTTATTTCATAAAATTAATTACATCTAAACACTTTTTAAAAAGAAAAAATATTTTTAAAATCGAACTACATTTATACATAAATATTAAAAAAAATCGAAACCAAAAGCAAAATCCAGTTACCTACGAACTCAGGCCTGAATTCTATATGCGAAAAATAATTGGTGAGTTTAATTTTTAAATTATTATTTTACACAACTAAATTCCTTGTTAGGATATCGTTTTAATTCAAATTTTTAAACATTCCATATTACACACGTTTTATAACGATGCATTTTGCTAATAATACAAACTACATACATTCAAGGCAATAATTAATATGTATTGTTAATTTTTTTATTATAATACCTCGAGCGGTGTAGCGTACACTAGGCAAGAATTAAATGGGCTACTTAAGATGATTCGTAGAGTAGCATGGTAGGTAGGGTAAAGACAGTTCTTAAGGACTTATCACCTAGTCCTTTGGCTTTCACGAATATGGTAATAATTTATGTTTTTGTTGTATAGATCGATGTACGTAACTTCTTTTTAACTTTGTGGTGACAAGAACACCCCCCACGGTCGCGGTAGTATAGGTAGCAAGGTCTTCACGAAGTTGAAAGTTAAAACGGTTCTTTACACAATTTAAGCTAACTAAGCAAGTTGATACTTGGAATATTTTTATTAGAAATAACTGACTTTTTAACATTGCTATGTCCTAGGGTGAAGTCCAATGTTTTACTGACTAATCAGAAATTAGCTTAAAATTATTCAGTTTGAAGGTAGCTATAAACTGAATATACATAGTTTATGAATTAGTTGTAAAAATATGCAATAACATTTTCCGTTTATAATATCCTGCATATACAGTTGTGTTTCATAAAATAGCGCCACCTTTTATTACATATTTCGAAAAAGCAAAAAATATGCTAAATCTTTATAACAAATTTTAAGGTTTATATTTTTGTGCGACCGAAGAACAGACCAACTAAATTACTATATACTGGTTTTGATAAAAAACTTTAAATGAAATATATACATAAATACATTCGAAATTTAAGATTTTAGGTATGAAAAAAATAAAGCCACTCACTTCAATTATCTAAAAAACACAGAATTCCAAGAGATGAATAAAATAATATACTTTAATTATTTTCAAATTACTTCAGTACTTAGTGGAATATAATTTATTGTGATAACCGCTGTCAACTGTTTTGGCATAGGGTCAACATGTTTTTGGCATATCTCAATCAGAATATTACGCCATGCTCCTTGTAATAATGCCCACAAGTGATCTTTATTAGTTGCATGTTTTCCCCTAAAATTTGATTTAACTATTCGCCACAAGTTTTAAATGGGTTAGTAAGCAGGCCAGCTAAAAACATCAACCCCATATTTTCTAAACCAGTCTTTTGCACACTTCGATGTATGTTTCGGGTCATTGTCTTGCTGAAACACAAATCCTAGTGACATTTCTTATTCTACGTAAGCCATCATATAATTGTTAAGCAGATTTATGTTAAAAATATCATTCATTCTTTCTTCCACCCGTACGATAGGCCCAGTTCCAATATATGAAAAACACCCCCACACCATAATATTTCCGCCACTGTAACATATGGTGTTTGCTGGCCTTCGTACACAGTGATTGCTTGTCAGAGTTAAATAAATTTGGTTTTGATTCGTCAGACCGCAAAGTTTCTTCAAGTGAATTAAGGACAGTAAAATGTAGAAGATGAGGCTGGCTCTATTTTATGGAACACCACTGTATATACTGTGTTTTTGATTGAAGCTTTTTAAAAATAATAATACATGAGATGCTCGATATTCAGTGAGATATTTGGTAACAAATAGCATTAAGATAGAGTCAAAATTAAAAAACACAAGATACCATAAGGTATTTGACACAAATTTTCATTTTATAATTAAAAAAAAAGAAAAGAAAAATATGTACATCAAAATTGTCAAAAATAATTTTATTTTTGATTTTCTATATTACGTTGCAATTTGCTTATAGTTACAGTTACCATATACTATGTATAATACAAACAGTTAAAAATAAAAGATCAGTGCACATTTTCATTACACATCCTAAATATTTACAATTATATGTACATTACATGTACCTACGTAAATACATAAAACATAAACGTATGTTTTATAACCCTTTTCAAAAGAACACTTACTACTGCTTTAAAGTATCTTGTTTGCACATGAAATCCACGAAGCAACTTATAACTTTCTTCATGTCCATACTTCGTACAAACGAAAGAAGTCTTACTCAATATTTAATGAATGGTGAAGATAAAAGAAGCTTCATGAATATTTCATTTATAATGGTGTTTAACAATTTTTGAAAAATATTTTTTGCTTCTTTCATGGACGGTGATAAAGAAATAAGCTGGACAAAAATTATTTCATAAAAAAAGAGTTGTGATCAGTTTGAAAAGCCAACAACAATGAAGATGAAAAATGTGTGTGTAAAACTTATTTGTGAAAAAACAAAATTTCATTCGTGTACGGTGAAGAAAACAAAAAGGAAAGCAACAGTTTCTTTAAGAATATTGAAAATGATAGAAGATAGAAATACGTACCCTGATTGGAAGTACACCCACCTGATTGTGCCTCGGGAACACAATGCGTATGAGCAATAAATATTGCACAGTACGTATGAATTATATATTTCATAACGGATTTTACAAAGCAAAAATGATTTGACACAATAATGATAATTTTTTTTATTTAAGAAAGAACTAAATTTCCTTTTTGCAAACAGAATATATAAACTTTAATGTTTCACAATTTTACTAACACAATTTTATGTATAGCTTTCGTTTCTGTTCAAATAACAGGAGGTACAGATGCAATAATCTTTTTTCTGTTCGAGGTTTTAACTAATAATTAGTATCATACTTTCTCGGATTAAGTGGAAGTTTTGCCACTCAATCCGAGAAAATACTGCTGGACATAAAATTACACGCAACGGCGGCGCTACACAGCGCCGCACTGTGGTCAATATTTTGAGATAGCGGCCAAAACTCCTTTTGGTTTTTATTCTCCGATTTTAAAGTTATTAGACTCATATGAAAGTAGACAGTATAAACCTCGGGAACCAAAAAATTAGAACTCTTTTTCAACTATTTCACGGAGAACAGGGTGGTCTAAAATGGGCTTTTTCAGAATTTAGTAAATTTATGATATTTTTAGTTAATTTTTGAAGTTTAAATGATCATAACTTTTTTGTTTTTCAAGATTTTTGGACGAAATAAATTTTGTGTTGTAACTTAACTTATTTCCTACTACTGGTAAATTTGAAGCTCTACTGTTTTCAGAACAATTTAAATATTTTTTTAAAAAAGGTAAAATTTCTCGGAAATTTCTTACTTCATAGAGGACAACTCCTGTGAGTCAAGCTGAGTCAAAACACAAATTTACTATTTTGTAGTCCTTACTCTCCCCTACATTCCTATATATACATGTCCATGCATCGGGACTACACTTTTTGAGCTACAGCAATTTTTCTGACCCAAGGTAAGATATTCAGTACAAATGCACGTCATATTTTTTGAGAAGTTATTTGTATGTGAAAGTGTCTATTATGCATATATTTTGATGAAATTTTGTACCCAAAAAATAATTCTGTTGAAATTAGGAGAAGTTGGCCCATATTTGGACCTAGTCCACATAGAAGGGTGTATCAAAATTTTGACAAAAATGACAATAGAACTCTCAAATTATGTGGTATGTGGCAATTCATTTGGAAAGGGTAAAAAATGATTTTATTGCCATCTAATATTACATAACTTAAATACCTGAAAATTGCAAAAAAAATTTAAAACCAATGGAAATAGTATATTAATCCATGCATTCATTTTTTTTTCTTCATTATTGTTTAAACAATGGCTAAATTCAGTTATAGTGTTCTATCTGATATATATTTTGAACGGAAAGATGAAAATGTCATTATTTTACATATAATGAATAATCCATTCTTCAAAATATGCGACAAACAAGAAATTTAAATTCATAACTTAAAAATAAAAAACTTTTTAAATACTTTAAGAAAACGGTACAATCAATGTTCCAGAAACAAGAAATTGTTTTATTCACGCAACCAAGAATGGCTAAGAAATAAACTTATTTTTAAAAAGCCATCAGTAACTACCACGGAAACTGGAAAAGGTGGTCGAAAAGCAAAGCCAATTGATAATTGTAGTGAAATATCACGAAGACGCAAGCTTAAACATATCAATGAAGAAGTTTCTTGTAGCATCATAAAGGATTCATTTCTGCATCAAATTCAACCATCGAAAACTAAAAAGAGTAAAATTGCTATCATTGAAAAAATAGTGGAAGCAAGCCCCAGACGCACAAAAAGGATTTTAGAAAGTATGCCGACACCAACTGGAGAAAATAGATTTACTCCAGAAGAAGCATTTGCACTATTTTTGGATTTGAAAATTACTAAAAACCAATATACTGAATTGCGGAAGCGAACCAATGAAAAAAATTGTGGAATTTTTCCATTATATCGAGAGATAGTTTCTGCCAAAAAAGATTGCTTACCTTCACCAACTGCTATTAGTGTAACTTCAAGTTCAGCAGAAATAAAATTGCAGGATCTTCTTGAACACACTGCAGAACGATTATTAAAGATATTTGATGCTGACTATTTAAAGAAGTTTAAAAATTGCAGCATGACTTTAATTTCTTCTGGCCAGAAACAATACAAACAATGTAATGCGGAAAATTCATCAGATGCCAATTTATTCATGATTTCTTTCATTCCATTACGTTTAACAAAAACTTATATTGGTTCAGAGCCGTCAACTAGTAGAGCTGCAGAGATAGATGTATGGAAGAATGGAATTCCCTCGTCAACAAAATTTTGTAGACCAATAAAGTTTGCTTACAAAAAAGAAACTAAAGATGTCATAACTGAAGAAGTTGGCAAAATAAGAGATGAAATTAAAGAACTTCAACCAGTGATATTTGAATTTAATGACCAATGCATCGAAGTTAACTTTAAAATGTCACTTACAATGATCGATGGAAAAGTTGCACAAGCTTTAACCGAAACAAAGGCTTCGTCAAGCTGCACCATATGCCAAAAAACTTCAAGTCAATTGAGCCAACCACCAACACAAGACGATAGTTTTAATGAAGCATATGAATTTGGAATGCTAGAATTCGTTATGGAGCATATTCTTAAATTGGGATACAATTTGGAATTTGACCCGTTAGGCGAAACAGTGAGAAACAACAAAGAAAATTTGGAAAAAAGAAAGCAAAAAAAAGATATTCAAGAAAAATACCGTGAGATAGGCCTTATAATTGATCAGCCAAAGCAAGGAGAAGGAAATTCTAATGATGGAAACACAGCAAGGAGATTTTTTTCCGATCCAGAAACTGCAGCTTCTATAACTGGAGTAGATTATGATTTAATACGACGATTCCAAATCATATTAGAAGTTATAGCATGTAGCAAAAAGATAGATGCAAAAAAATTTGGTCAGTATGCTAATGAGACAGCAACCCTTTATAACCAAAAATATTCTTGGAGACATAAGCCAACCACAGTTCACAAAATTTTGTTCCATGGGGAACAAATAATTCAGCACAATATGCTTCCAATTGGAGATCTCTCAAAAGAAGCGCAAGAAAAAAGGAACAAAGACTACAGATTCTTTCGCGAGCACAATACAAGAAAAATTTCCAGATATTGTACTAATGAAGATCTTATTAATATTTTGTTGTGCACATCAGACCCATATATGTCCAGTATTCGACAAAAATGGAAATCAACCTCATTAGAGTTAGATGAAGAAGCTAAACAACTACTGCAAAATGAAAATCAAAGATATTTGGAAGAAATTTTTACTAATATTGTTTAATTAATACTAGTTTAAAGATTATAATTTGTTTCTAATTTTAGTATAAATTTTTATTAATACATTTAAATAAAATATATGTGCACTTTAAATCAATAGTAAAAGTTTACTTAAAATTTTATCGATGTTGTGTTCTGTATATAATATATCCAAATGGTATTGATATTGTTGGGAATTTCAGAGTTATTTTTCAGTTTAATCCTCACAAGAATTAGCTTTCTTCCAAAAAAACCAACCTTTGGCCCCTGTGAATATTGAGACTAAATAAATGTCAGGGGCCAAATGATGGCATTTTCTGACCAAAATTAAGTTTAGGAATAATAAATAAGTATTGGTTGTAAAATACGATTGAAGAAAATAAGAAATTATAAAAAAATACCTATTTAAAATGTCAAAATATTCAACTTTTACATGGAAACTCAACAAAAAATTAAAATGCATTTTTAACTCCACATTACTTACGTTCCTATCAGTCGATTTTTACGTTTAAACACGCAAATTGAAGCTTAAAGTCCCTCCTATTGAACAAAACAAATTGCGTAAAAAAATATCAATCCGGTCAAAAGTTATAGAGTTTTGACCGCTATCTCGCGAAATTGACCACTGTGCGCCGTAGAAGTGTTGTTGATAGTTTTTTGTACCCTTTCGGTTTATGTGACAGATTGTTGGGCTCAAATTTTCTAGAGCTCTTCTATGGCCTTAGGAAAATTGATTGCAACAAGAACACTGACAGGCTGAAGGACGGACCCATTATGTTTATATGTACATTATGAAGTCGGAAATTAATATTGTAGAAATTAAAAACGGAACGAAAAACTTATATATAAGATATGATTCACATGATTATTTGAGATATATTCGGTTAACCCCGAAACAATATAAACGAAATTTACATTTACATTGCAGTTGGATACACCACTTTTTGACATATTGTTATCTATAACTGAAATTAAGTATAAAGATTTTAAAACAATAAATTCAAAACCGCCTCCTTTGTAGCAGTGCGGCTCAAAACAACTGAATACTGTCAAACAAAAAAAATCATAGAAGTAAAATAAAAATAAACTGTAAAGCAGATGCTGCAAATACTTCAAAAACATATATAAAAAAATAGTAAATGCATGTTGGACCATCATTCTAAGGATATATGTATGTAAGTATGGGTATATATGTTTGTGTATTTGTGTTTTGGCAATTCTTTGGGGTTTAAATTTAGTTCTCTATTTTGTTAACTTAACTTAAAAGACCTTTCACCTCCACACAGTGGAGTGGAATATTTCGTTTGAACTTTAAACCACTATAGATCAATACGAAGATAAATTGTATAGCATATTGCTGGTAGAAAAATTTCTAAGAGGAAATATGGTTTTGGGAATACAATAGTGTTTGTAAGATTGAAAAGAGTTTAACATTATGTACAGTCTGTCAAGGAATAGTTTTTACATAGAAAGAAAGTGTTTTTACATACTAAGCTTATATGAATTTCTCTAACTCTTGGTAAATGTTCGAAACATTTCGTTCTTTGTCTTCTGTTTTGCAAATATATTTTAAACTCATTTTCTTTTACACCATACTTTTAAGGCTTTAACAACAATATCTCCCTATAAATGGTTTCAAATGCTGGTTTTAAGTCTAAAAATATATACTGCAAGCAATAGGGCAATCACTTTTACCTGCAACTTCTGTACCAATATTTCAATAGTTCATAGTCAAATGATACTGCTTTAGAAGCCACCGAAGAGAGGTAGAATTTAAGTGATTTCTAACCATAAAATAAAGGGACTAAGCTCTACCCTGAAAGCTATGAATCATGTGCATTAGAAGCTGCATAAGGATGGAGGTGTTCGTATCGTTCTCACTAGGGTTCAGAAGTTTTAGAATATAAAAATTTATGATATTTATGTGTGAATGGTGATACATTAGCTTCTTCTCATTAATACTGTTTTACATAAATGCTTGAATAATTTTTATTCATTTATTGGATTTTACATTTGTGAGAGTTTATGTTACTGCATACGCCGGCAGTTTGTCATTACAAAATGTGTGCATATAAGTACATGCATACATACACACTTACATACAATTATGCAAATGCTTAATGAGAACATTTTTTCACGATCTTAATTAGTAAAATGTAAATTCTCATACTCGTAAAAACAAAATGTATTTTTATTTATTCACTTTTGAATAGAAAAAATAAATCGTTCCACTCATAAATAAACAAACACAAAATATTTTTTAGTTTCTCACACATGAATGAAAAGAAGCAGAAAAAAACAAAAATATACATTATCACACATAAGTAAACATTTCGGTACTATGGTTCTCACCCAGTTCTGCGACTACAAATAATAGATATAGGATTCATGGTCAGGCACTGACGTAAGTATTTAGTAAGCTTTAAATAAACTTGGAGTTCATCTCTTACTTTGATTTTCAACACCAAATCATCAGCTTGCATCACAACTAAAAGAGCATAAAAATCAATAATCCCATTAAGCAAATCTTAGCTCTTTCACTAAAATTTCTCGGAGTGAACATTTGCGTTTTCAGCTAAATGTCTATCTGATTGGAACACATATGCAAGTGAAAGCAAAGTGTCATGAGGCAACTTTTGTTAAAAACGATGTAGATTCAGTTAATCACGTTACCCTTGTCAGTCACTTTACAGCATCGAGAATAGACCTGGTTCTGCCTAATGCACTTGTCTGAAGAAATTTAGTTCCAATAATGGCTGTAAACTTAAATTAAATATTAAGTGCGGCATATGCATATGTATATAATCAGTATTTAATTAAAACAAAACCTGAATTACCATTTTATACTCAGGTAAATAACTATTGCAAGTAATTTTGAAATAAGTCTAAGCAAAAGCTAACGTCTGTATTAAACATATAATATTTCACTTAAAGCAAAAATAATGGTATTATATTAATTTCATAAGTTTTTATTGCCGATTTTTATTATTTTTACTATGGATTTAGTTTTTTGTACTTTTAATGATGCACAGTGGTTTGAAAACAATTTACTTTGGACATAATTCGGTATCTCATGAACCACTGAAGATATCTTAATAAAATTTCAGCATAGGAGACCTACTGTTCTCAGCTCCACTCAGAAACACCTCCGATTTGCCTCTGTACAATTTTATTAGAATATGTTCAGTGAGATACTGAATTATGTCCAAAATAAATAGTTTTCAAACCACTGTGTGATGTTACAGAAGTTCACCTTCTGACTTTTCAGCAGATGTAAGGGTATGAGTGTTTTAAACAAAAACTTTACTTCAGTTTACAACACATGATGTCTGATACATGTGTTTTCCTTGAAGTTTTTACGAATGTCTGTAATGTTGCATGCAATTTTAAGTTTACTTTTCACAACATTGCATTGGCTGTTGTTTTGTTTAAGTTATTACATAAGACCATATTCTTCCTAGGCACTTGTATAGAAGATTCATGAGTAGATTTTTCCTTTATAACCTTATTTTTTCTGCTGAAGGGTAAAATAAAAAAATGCTGAAAACATACATTTTTTTGTTTTTTTAGTTTTTTTTAGTTGCACGGTAAAGGGAATACAATTTGTCAGTTAAGTTCATTATAATTTTTGTCATTTTTTGTTTTATTTTGTTAGCTTGTTTATTAGTAATCTTTGAATAATTTAAATTTTAATATTATCATCTTCATTCCTAAGGTAAGGAATTTTAATACTGTGTAATAAAGCAAGTTTATGTTATATATTTCATAAAATAAATATAATTATTTATTGATTAGAGAGAAAATATTTAAGAATACAGGGTTTATGGTGGGAGTATTTTACAAAATTTTTAATAATTAATTTTATTAGTCGAATTATATATTAACGAACAAATGAATTTCTTAACAGTAGTCTCTAACTACTAGCTTTTAAGAATATTTTATTTTCAAATTAGGTGATTAATTTTAAAGAAATAATGGGAATAATTTAATTTAGACACTGGCAGGATGTAATACATTTTCTATATCGCTACATCAGTCTTCAGCATTCTTTGCAACTATCTATTTTCGGTAGTGTTTAATTAAAAACATCATCTACTTAACCATCCAAACTTAGATAATAGAATACGAGAATCTTGTTTTCAATTATCTATCAGCAGTTGGTGAGAACGATGTCTATCGCCATCTAAAGCTTCCTCCTTGTGTGATGTATTTTTCTTTAATATTTACCACCTTGCATTTGCTGTGGCTTCAGCCAAGCTTGGGTTAGCAATGAGAGCATTTCTTTGTTTATTTGTTTTATCCCAACATTATTTTTTAGTTGATAGAGAACTATAATAGAAGAACTATTATAGTTCTTTGAACTATAGAACTTTGAATTTTTTCGAAAAACAGGTTGGTCTGGAATAGTGGGCTTAGTACCTTCCATATAAAGTAAACAATTATTATCGTCCACTTGGAGATCTGCAATATCTAGAATCTTGATATTTTGCACAAGTAACCCTCATACTAATGAATATAGTTCAACAAAACACAGGCTTGATTCGAACGGCGGACGTGTTATTTACAAAGTCAAAAAATTACTATCTATACTTGGAGAACTACAATAAGTATAGTCTTGAAACATTTCACTTTCCAAGAGAAAGAAGGGAAAAAGCAGTGAAAGTACGCAATTTACAAATTTAAATGTACTACATACTTTAAGGCACCTTTTATACAGTTGCGCAATACACGGCGCTGTTTTGAAATAATGACAAAATATCATTAGGAACTGGGATATTTTAAATACGGTTTATTTCCTGGTGGAACAAATCCAATCAATTTAAAAAGAACTGCATTTAAAATAAGGAAGGATGAACGTAACGAACGACCTAGTTCGTTAAAAGGCTGTACGAGCTGAACTTTTAAGCGAAATGAACTAATAACCGAACTCTAGAATTTTATATAAATTTTAAAATCTTATCCAAGGATCACCTTTTGATTAACTTGTGTATTTGTCAATAATAAAGTCTATTAATTTAGATAAGCCTAAATTTGTTTGCCTTTTTTGTAAGTTTTAGACATTTAATAAACTGAGTTAGTTTTACCTTTCAAGCAGTATATTTTTATAGTTGTTATTTAAATGGTAGTAAAAGTAACTAGTAGTAGATTCTTATATCCATTAACTTACACAGCTATACATGCAAGTTAGTACTAATGTGTAATAAAAATATTAGATGTCTACCCCTAGGGCAATATACCTTACTACCAGCACTTTCCTGTATTGACTCTTGTGTAAAAAAATATGAACTACATCAGACTGTTTGCAGCCCTGCATATCTAAAGAGCACAATTTTAATACCATAAAATACAAAATGCAAAGCTTCAAAGTATAAAAAAAATTTAAGTTGTTACCGGCACTACCGATATGTCAGAAACGGAGGAGGTTTCATTAAATATATAAAAGTTACTCGAAAAAGTTACTTCGAAAGGATTAGTTAAAAAATCTGAATTGTTATATAACAGCTTCGCAGATATTCAGCAATTTGTAAAAAGAAATATTTTAAAGCAAAGCGATTTTGGTTTTTCCAAAAATCAATAAAAAAAATTGTTAACGGCACATATTCCAGTCTTACCCTACAAGAATACACAAAACTAGCCGTATTTCTTTCATTTGAAATTTACTGATTATATTTCTGACAAAAAAAATTGTTGCCCTGTGTAGTTTAAAAAAAATATTGTCTGAAATAAAATATTTCAATAACATCTTTTTATTCATTTAAGTTCTTGTACAAATACATATGTACATATATTTTTGAAAAGGGAGAAAAAGTAACGATTTAAAATTATTGAAAAAATTAGGTTTCATGTACAAGTGTACTCAAAGAAATAAATAAAATAATACTGGTCTGCAAAAAAATTTCTAACTGAACATAAATATGTGTAATATAGTGATCTCAACTCGGCATGGCTAATATTTTCTCTAAACAAGGCGACCACGCTAACTTATTTCTAAATAACTCTTTAACGGATTGTTCGATTTTAATAGTTGAAACACCAAAAGATGCGGGATAGAATTCTCTTTAAGCCAACTTTACATATATATTTTTTTTTTCGTTTTTAATTGTTTCGGAATTATTCAGAAATTAGTGGCGAAAAACAAAAACATTTTTAATCAAAAAATTACTTTTTTTGTCTTCAAAAAGTCGTAAAAAAATTAAATCGGCAAACATTTTACATTTTTGTCCTTATTTAAAAAGCTAGGTATACTAGGAACAAAATAAGCCATAAATGATGAAGATCAATGCACAAATGTTGTTGTTATTTACAATTAAGTGCAGGTACCTACTTTGACAAACATTATGACTATTTGCTTTTGTAATAATAAAAACCTCTCAAATTTTGTTTGTTTCATATTTTAGTTATTGTATCATCAATATGTTTGAACTAACATTAATTCCTCTAATCTTAAATCTAAAATAAAAATAAATATACTTATTAAGTCCAGCCCGTGCTAGACAAAAAAATTTTATGTTTCACGATTGCCTATTAAATATTTCAATATCAGTGTTTCCGTCTGAACAACGATTATTTTCCATCCCTGGTTCATGGTTGAGAGTGATGCCAAAGCTAGTAGAAGTTTTTGTTGTCTATCATCAATTGCCGCTTTTTCTTCATCCTTTGCTTAATACTTTTTTTATCGTGGTGGAAGTCGCGCCTTAAAGTTAATTAATTATTTGTATTTTTCGATTAATAATTTTTTCGCCATATCGTTGGCCGAAATTGATTAGCTCTTTTACATTTTCTTTGGGCCATATCGCTGGCATTAGTTTTAAATTGTAATTATTCAAGTTCCTTTTTTGATCGATCAAGTTCCTTGTTGTTCGCGTCGTAATTAAAAATTCTTGTAAATTTTATCGAATTTAAATTAAAAAGTTAAATTTTTTCGAAAATGCCTTTTTAAACTTGTATGGAAGTCAATAATAACTAAAGGAAAGTTAATATATAACTTCGCCTTTTTTCGATAGAAAAGATTAAACTGTTTGTGTTCTATTTTTATTGCCACGTGCTTGTGGTTCCTATTTTGGTAAAAACAGCCGTTTAGAAGCCATCGACACCACCCCACATTTTTAATCAGTGTTTTATTTAAATAAGAATATTCCAAAAACTAGACGTGATAGAATCAATCTGTAAACAGATTTGGATAACTACATGTCTAATATTTAAATATTTTTATTTTATTTAAACAAGAATATCTCGAAAACTAGACGTGACAGAAAAAATATGTGAACAGACTTGGATTCAGCATACAAAATACAATCTCATAACAAAGTTCTTGCTCCCGACTTTATTTTTTTTTACGACCTTTGTTATCATAATAAATACGTATTTAATATTGTAATATCAGTATTTCATTAAAATAAAAATATCTCGAAAACTAGAAGATGTGATAGAAAAAATCAGTGAACAGATTTGGATTCAGCACATAACAAGGCTCAATTACAGAACGATTTTTTTGTTGACCATCAGTGTACTTGCTAGGATTTAAAAATTTTTTTTTCATACTACTGTTTAAAAAGGAATGTTAAGCAATAAAAATTATTTTTACTTTACCATACGTAGTATAAGGTAAAGTATAGTAATCATGAAAAAAAATCGAGGTCGGGATTTTGACGGATTTATACCATTTTGACTATTTTCGCGATAATGTCTGTTGTGTGTGCCACTATTTTTGTGGAGTTTGTAAAGGTCACACCGTTTGACATATCAAAATTAAATTTAGTATGTGCCTTTGGTGTGTGGAGGTGAAGAGCTGTATAGTTTTTGGGCATAATCGGGAGGAGGCAAGGGGTAGTTTCCTTACCTCCAAATTTTGAGAACGCTGTACAGGTCATACCGTATGACATACTAAATCGAAATTTAGTATGTAGCTTTAGTTTATGGAAGTGAAGAGCTGTGTAAATTTTGGCCATAATCGAGAAGAGGCGAGGTAGTTTACCTTACACCCAAATTTGAAAATAATTTTTTTCGATTTGAATATACTTTGAATTTTTATTTTGTATATAATATAACCATACAAATATCTGTTTCCATTTGGTATGGTAAAGTTGAGTGTAGGCCACTCCAGTTTTATTTTGATAAGCTTTTAATGTTTTTTAATGTTAAAAAAAAGTTTACCTAGGCGCATATCTTAGTTCATTTTAACGATTGTTTTGTGATTTTAAATATATATTTTATATACATAAGTCTGATTTTGAATGCATGAGAATAATAGCCCTATTTATAAGATAAATGCTGTTATTTTGTGCTACAGATTTACTCTCAACTGTTTCAAATATATTGTTTCTGGTGTCTGTGTTTTCATCTTACCTTATATTGTATAACTGTCCACACGTCCAATAAAATGTTTTATTCCTCTCTTAACGACATTCAGCTGTTCATCTTTGTACAAAAGGCAGTCTTTACATTTTGTTTTTGTCGATGTTCTTTTTATTTAAGGCTTTTCCTATCGCATTATGTACTCGTTTGTAAGGTATGGTGTATGTTTTCTTTAAATATTTGCCTGCCAAGTTCAATGACTCCTAAAGTTTTCTGTTTATCAATACTGCAGTCAAGATATTTTATGGGATAATAGACTTGTTTTGACAATTTTTTTAAGCAGCCTTCTACAACTTGTTCATCCTTTTCTTAAGATTTCTAAGTACTCTCTTCTTTAAATATAAAGTTGGTATCGAAGTGTGATGCAGTTTTGCATACAACATAAAAGTTTTTGTATGAGAAGATAGATGTGGTATATTAATAGTTTTTGTAAACAACTTAAATGATTGTAAATATTTAGAGTAATAAAGTGATGATAAATGTAAGTTTGAAAAATATACAGAAAAAAAATAATTTATTTAAAATCTTATATTTTAATAAAGAAAGTTTTGAGCAAGTTAAAAAAATGTTCTCTTATCTTTTGTATCATTGGATTAGGATGTTTTTTTCCTACTGATTTCTAAAGGAATAAGGAGTAAACTAATTTAGTCCCCATGCAACATACATGTTATTTACGTGCATTAAAACCATAAAGGGCACTTCAAATTTTGAAAAATTGCAGAAATTAATAAAAAAATAAATTTAAAACTTAAAGGGTGTCCCCATAGGTGACGTACTTTGACCTATTTGGGCCTACCTTTTGAACCGTTTTAGACAAAACCTTGAAAATTTGACAGAATGTAGATTACTATGACCGTTATAATAAAATGTATAAATATTAAAAATTTTAAAGGGTGTTCATTTAATAGTTCAATAGTTCATTTAATTTGATGTAGTATATGGACATTCTTTTGAACTGTTGTACACAGAACGCTGAAATTTACAAAGAACCTGTATTGCTAGTCAGCTATAACAAAAAGAATGAAATTTGAATTTAGAAACTAAAGGGTGTCCCCATAAATTATGTAATTTGATCTATATGGTCATATCTTTTGAACCGTTAAACACAAACACTTGAAAATTAGGCAGAATATCCACTACTTTCTCTGGTATGATAACAAGTATAAATATTTGGAGTTGTTATGTAAATGGTGTCCCAACAGTTCATGTAATTTGATATATATGATTAAAATTTTTAACCGTTATAGACAGATAGTTGAAATTTACAAAGAATCTTTATGGCCAAGTCCTCTATAACAACAGGTCTTTAATTTAAAATTGTAAATTAAAGGGTGTCCGAATAGGTGATGTTATTTTATCTATGTGACCCTATCTTTAAAACCGTTATAGACAGAGGCTTGAATGGTGTCCCCATAAAAGACGGATGCTGGTGAAAATAGCTTAACTTTTAAACAGTATTAGGGAGAGGCTTGACATTCAAATAGTCTTTATTTTTTTCCCTCTAATTTTAGCGCATCTTTTATTTGGTTTAAATCTAATTCTTACAGATTACCTCTTACATTTTTATTTTAGAATTGGTGCCCTTCTATCTGTTTTGAAGTCGGGTTTTTTCAAGAATTATTCATAAATTCGAACATAGTACTAGGCTTAAGAAGTAAGATTTTAAAAATTTTAATATGAATTTGTTGTTTACATTATTAGATATTACAATATAATAAAAAAATCTGTTTTTTAAATTCATTAAATCGCGTTTTTTTTAAATCTTATTAATATTTTAATTATTGCAACTGCTACTTTTCTATCCTGTTTTTTATAGATTTTTACATTTGTTCTGGTTTAAAGGAGTGTACTTTATTTTAAATTCATTATTATTTATTTATGTACGTTGCTAAATGCATGCTAAAAAATGTATGAGATTGCATGTCTCAGTATTCGGAGAATATCAAATCTGTTTACATTAATATATCCTAGTATCGAATAGTTGTTGTAGAAAATACTAAAAGTGTTTTGAATATTAATTGACACATGTTTCCTAGAATAGCAAATGACACTTAATGTACAGAATATCAGGCAAACAAAAACCCTAATGATTACTATTGGTCAAGTCTCATGTAGAGATTTTACAAAGAAAGAACAAATAACCCTTTTGAAGATAAAGTACAATTCTCTGAAATTGCATTATTGAATCAATTGATAGACACATATGTGCATATGTGCATATGTGCATATGTATATATGAACAATGTACAATTGACATTGTAGATATCTTTAGACACACATATTTATATGTCTACGTAGTTACAGTCAATTCATGTAAACAATCTATTAGGCTAATTTAGCTACTTTCTTGTCAAGTCTAGCGCTTTTTAAACAAAATTTGTCTTAGCTATTAGCTAGGCCTTTTTTCACATTTTAACTCTTTTACTTTATCTTTCATAAAAAGGAGAAAACGCACCTTAAAACAGGGAATATAGCGGGTTGAGTTTCGAAACGGTTCAAGATCCTAAATATGCCATACGGTGCATACTTAGAATGCAAGTACATCGACTCGCCATCGAAATCAATAACTTGGCATTTGACTTACCAGAATAACGAGAATTTTGCACAACGATCTCGGATATTAGATTACAAGGTTTTTTTCAAAAATGTAGCTGAAACGCTATTTCAGTCGACGGCCATAATTGCGGACTGTTATTGGTCTGAAACGGAATATATAAAATTGGATGATCTTTGCTTTTATCGGGATGGTATGCCATCTTACACTGATCATTAAACAACCTATGTAAGGGGTATCCATTTCGAGGTACTTTTTTCAATAGCCTATTTTTGGCAGATCACGTGTGATCGTGTCTTGCTATCATGTTATTTTTATTGAGTATTATTTGGCATTTCATAATGGAAAGACCTACGCCTGAATCGCTTCGTTCCATGGGCTATAGAAAAGTTCGAAGTAGATCCGACGTTTTCGTTTAGCGATGAGGCCCATTTCTGGCACAATGGGTATGTAAACAACTAAAATTGCCGCATTTGGGACGAACAGCAACCTGAAGTGATTCAAGAGCTGTCACTTCATCCAGAAAAAACAACGTTTTGGTGTAGTTTGTGGGACGGTGGAATCATCGGTCCATATTTCTTTATCAATCAATCAATGAATTTTTTTAGAGAACATTTCGGTGAACACATAATTTCACTTTTTGGGCCGGTCGATTGGCCACCAAGATCGTGTGATATCACACCGTTAGACTTTTTCCTGTGGGGATATGTAAAGTCTAAATTTTATGCGGAAAAGCCCACTTCGAATCAGTTACAAGTCGAAATGCTCGAACGAGTCATCGAAAACTAGACTCAACGGATGGACCATTTGCGATTTAGCACCGGCCAACATTTAATAGACATAATCTTCAAAAAATGAATGCCAAAGAATGTTCTTTCAAATGATAACACAGTGCAACACGGAAGAAAAATAACCATATACGGACACCACTACGTTATAAAAGACCAAAAGAAAAAGACCCCTGTCTCCCAGTTTTGCCCAAAGTCCTCCAGGTTTTTTTTTATGGGCCCTCAAAGATGTGGGGCCTCCATGTCATTTTTGCAAAAAAATGATCATTTACTCAAGCTCATATTTTGCAAATCGTTTGAAATTTTGATATACTCTCTGAGGCAAAGTTAAAGCTCTTGTCATAAAGAACAAAAAAAAACTTTAAAAAGTTTTTCACTTTTGCGGCTAGGAAGTTCTTATGTTCTAGAAAGTTGTTTATTGAGGTCTTAGGTTCATTTTTGTAGTTGATTGTTTCCTTTAATTTTGAACGGTTTGCTACCTATGGACCTGAACAGGGGAAAAAAGGTAAAAAAAATTGAATTTTTTCAAATGTTTTACGATTTTGACCTTGAAGCTGAAGTTTTTTTGATTTTATATGTTAACTTTATGACAAGAGCTACAACTTTGCCTCAGAGAGTATATCAAAATTCCAAACGGTTTGCAAAATATAAGCTTGAGTAAATGATAATTTTTTTGCAAAAATGACATCGAGGCCCCACATCTTTGAAGGCCCATATAAAAAAACCTGGAGAACTTTGGGCAAAGCGGGGAGACAGGGGTCTTTTTTTGGTCTTTTATGACGTAGTGGTGTCCGTATATGGTTATTTTGCCATGACTTAAAAAATTACACAGTGTGTAATAAACATTCTCCATTAAATTTGAATTTTCTGTGTTTTTTTTTAAGTAGGGAACCTCGAGATTTATCACCCTTTATATATTGCCCACCTGTTGGCAACCTTAAAGCTACAGGTGTCGGAACCATTCGAGAGATAGAATTGAAAACCGTAAACGAAACTCAACCATGGCAGTCACTTAAATTAAATCGATCTTTATAAATAATAGGAATATATATTAATATTTGTAATAAAGCCATAATATACCAAAATATATTAAGCGCAATTCATTAAATTTTTTATAAAAAAGATACTTGTATTCAAAAATTTGAAAATCTAATACATAAATATAATTTTTATACGTGATCGTTAGTTTCGGAGATATGCTGGAAATTGTAACAAAGAAATACATTATTATACAAAATTTAGCAACAAATACTTTTAAAAAGGCATTATAAATCTAAAACGACATGTATTTCACTTTTATTTCACATGAATAAAATTCAATATTTTAAAAACCACACAAGCCATATTTCATAATAATCCATGAATCCATGAGTTTTAATTTTATTAACTTGTTTTGAAAAAATTCCTTTGTATATATTTTGTGTTACGGATTTAATAAATGAATGTTGTGATTATCAACTGAACTTTAATTAGAATTTGAGAGTTGTTTTATTTTTTATATTTAAAAATTAGCTATTATTTGCCTATTTATCATTTGGTTTTAGCCAAATGTTGGCAACAGTAAGCAATCATAGATACTGACATATACAGCAGTGGTCATATAATTAAAACATAATTGCAATATAAAATTATTAATCACTATCTACTTTGAAATTCGAACGAATTTTTTCTAATATTCTTATCTGCACTGGTACATATTCCTATAACCGCACATTGATTTTTTTTAAATATAGTAAACCCGAAGCTTAAAGGTAATTTAAAAAACACAAGTTTCCATAAATTAAAACTTTATTGACTTCACTAAAATATTATTAACAAAAAACTTAAATTATTTATTTATTTAGAGTTTTTCCTTTGATTTCAATACTTATATATAATTTTTAAGTGCGTTTTCTGATAAGCGCATTTTACATAATTGCACTTTTTATTTTTAGTAGTAATGCGTCGATTATCCGTTTTTATATAACTTCAAAAATTCAATCTGGCATTGATTCCACTAATTTATTTAGAAAATCACGGTCAATTTGTTTCCACGCTTGCTTAATTGTAAGCTTTAATTCGGTGGTGGTAATTACCGTTTGATTTTGTGCATTATCTGCGTATACTTTACGCGCTATGTATCCCCACAAATCTTTCATTGGATTTAAGTCCGGACTGCAAGCAAGCCAATCCAACAGGGGAATATTACGCTGATCAAACCACACTTTCAATTGTCTCGAAAGGTGAATTATTGCATTTTCCTGCTGAAATATACTATCTTCATCCATAAATGTTATGAGAGCATCTTCTAACAGCTCAGTGTAAATTTTTGTGGGCACAAAACAAATTTTGGCTTTCTCCAACAGCAGAAAAAGCTGCCCAAACTAATACGCAGCCTTCCCCAAAATTACGTTTAGACATACGAACGTCGTTATGTCTCGGATCATGCTAATAGAAAAAATATGAATCGGGACCATCCAGATTAAATTACTTTTCATCTGAAAATACTACTTTTTTCCACTCATTTGACGAATTCATATATTTGCGAGCAAATTTTAAACGGCTTTCGTTATGGTGCTGTTTTTGCATTGGTTTGCATTTGGCTTCTTCCATTTTATGTTACCATCTGCTCGCAAAAGGTGTGTTTTGAGGTAACGTGGAGTTCAAGCTTATTCTTAATTTGTGTGGCATTTAGTTTATTACAGGTAGCTTCTTGTTTTATCATGTTTCGCATTCGGAACGGTTGCTCATGAAAAAAATTGATTTGAATTTTTTCTTGGTTGTTAGGTGGCTACTCATTTTAATTACTCAGTTTTGTTGTTATAAAATCATGCGTTGATTTACAATAATTCACAGAAATGTATTTTCAGTTTATTAATAAGATCTCTTTCCTCTTCCGAATCCATAACAATCCAAATTATAAAACTTAATAATTTTATGTTATAACCCTCGCAATCTTTTTGTGAAACAATTTTAAAGTTTGGTATTACAAAATTATCAAAACAAAATCGTAATTTTTTACATATTACTCCACTTCGCGAAACGTATTATTGTGAAACAACGCCTGATTTTAGAGGATATAAAGAGAAATAACTAAGGAAGTCCATAGAGAATAAAACAGAAAATACATGTAGAAAATTACCGGACAAAAGAAGAAAATATGTTTGTTATCTTTTTATACCTGAAAAATAAAATAAATAAATTACTGCTTTAACAAATGTTTTATTTATATGACCACTGCTGTATGTATATATTTACAAACATTAATGCACACTCCTGTATTTATTCCAAGTGTACGTATTTTCATATAACACACTCATATACATTCATATAAATATACATGTTAATACTAGGATTCTAGAATTACGAGGTCTGGCTAGAAAATAATTTCAGATTATAATGTACATTTTTCGATATTTTATTAAAATATGTTCAACAAAAAATACGATTATAATTTTTTTTTTTTTGTAAAAATTCAACTTAAGTATTAATTTTTTTTAATGTGTTTCCGACGGTTTAAGTTAGTCTGACAGATCACCAGGTAAGATTGATATCGGTTCTATCTAGAGCATTCCTTAATTTTCTGTCACCACAAAAATTACACATTCCAATTCGACACTGAAATAATTTCTACTAATGTACTCAAATCAGAAACTTTCTTATCTAAAGTATTCTGAAGATAGTACCGGATATTTAAATAATAAATGATAAATTCACACGTAACCCTAACAATCCCAAATCTTACCAATGACACTAGTAATTATTTTTATACGTTTTCTACTACTAGTTATTTGGAATTTGTTTGCTCTACTTATTATATTTATATTTATCCTGCAAATGTTTTTTTTGTCGGCATTTTCTGGATCTGTTTTATCATTCCATTTAATTAGATCCGGATTTTTGTAATAATATTCTCTGGAAGTCTAGGGATAAATAAAGAAAAATTACTTTCCAATTCGTTAGCTTTCTTATTACTTAATATACCCAGCACAAAATTACGTTTACTTGGAAGAAGGTTTGTAAGGGGGGGGGAGAGAAGTAGACTTTCCCTTCTAACCTGCTTCAGGAAGACACGAGTTTTCTTTGCGATGTCCCAATTGGTAGGTCTATTTGTTTAACCAAATTCTTTATAAAAGCGTATTCGCTTACTTACCTGTATCCGCGTAAGCGAGAGAGGTCTCTTTGTTTCACCTACATAAATTACATAACAGCATTCTCAAGAGGATGTAGTGTGTTATTATTGTCTTGCATTCTTGAATGCGCTGATTAGATGCGCTTCTGAGAACCGCATTTATAAGACATACCAATAATTCTAAAATTGGTAGTTTTGTAGCCAAGCACCCAACAGCGATTTTGTCATCAAGATACTAAAATTCAGTACAGAAACTAAAAATGCATAATGGCATAATTTAAAAGTTGGTGTTTTTCATAATTTAATATATTGCTACTTACCCATAACATATTATAATAAGAATGCAATTTATTTGTTGCGGGAAAACAGCTAGTTCCTATACATATTTCACTGGTTGCTCAGGCCAGATCATCTGGAAAACTTTTTCCTAATTTTAGAGAATAGTAATAAAATTCTACAATATACATTGAAAATTGTATATGTTAATACAATAATATTACAGAATATTAAAGCTCCAACAAAACACCAACAAACAAACTACATTTTTATTTTTCCTTACTATCCTTCTACAATTGGATGGTTTTTTGCCATCACTTACTGCAAAGGTAAGGTGTAATGAAATACATACACAAGTTAATTTTGTTCTCGCAAGACAATCGAAAAAATAAGAAATGTTGTAAAAAGTTTGCACAAGCAATTGCATGTTTAGTTATTTATAAAATTCTTTTATATTACATCCATATCCAATTTATAGTTAAGCTTAAGTTCGTTTTATTCTCTCTAAGAAACAATAATTTAAATTAAAAATTAGGTGATTGTGTGTTTACCCAATAAAGTTTGGCTTGATACTAGATTAGTATTAACTAAAAAATGAATGTTGGAAGAAAAAAAAAAAAAAACAAACAAAGTAACATTCATTGCTAACAGAAGATTGGCTAAAGCAACAACAAACATAAGGTGGTAAATATTAAAGTAAAAATATTCAATAAGGGGGTAGATTAAGGTAGTGGTAGACTTCGTTCTCACCAACTGACGATTGACAATTGAATACAAGTTTTCTCGTATTCCTTTATCTGAGTTGGATTGGTTAAATAGATGATGCTTACAACTGAACACTTGACTAAGTAGATATTTACGAAGAGTGCTGATGACGGTGTCTAAAAATTTAATTTTCCCAAATTTTCTTTAATACTATCACCTAATTTGTTATTTAAATTATTCTTTCATAGAGAGAATAAAACGAACTTAGGCTTGAGTACAAATTTCATATAACGGGTGATTTTTTTGAGGTTAGGATTTTCATGCATTAGTATTTGACAGATCACGTGAGATTTCAGACATGGTGCCAAAGAGAAAGATGCTCAGTATGCTTTGACATTTCATCATGAATAGACTTACTAACGAGCAACGCTTGCAAATCATTGAATTTTATTACCAAAATCAGTGTTCGGTTCGAAATGTTCAAATGTGACAAATTTTGTTCAGCGATGAGGCTCATTTCTGGTTGAATGGCTACGTAAATAAGCAAAATTGCCGCATTTGGAGTGAAGAGCAACCAGAAGCCGTTCAAGAACTGCCCATGCATCCCGAAAAATGCACTGTTTGGTGTGGTTTGTACGCTGGTGGAATCATTGGACCGTATTTTTTCAAAGATGCTGTTGGACGCAACGTTACGGTGAATGGCGATCGCTATCGTTCGATGCTAACAAACTTTTTGTTGCCAAAAATGGAACAACTGAACTTGGTTGACATGTGGTTTCAACAAGATGGCGCTACATGCCACACAGCTCGCGATTCTATGGCCATTTTGAGGGAAAACTTCGGAGAACAATTCATCTCAAGAAATGGACCGGTAAGTTGGCCACCAAGATCATGCGATTTGACGCCTTTAGACTATTTTTTGTGGGGCTACGTCAAGTCTAAAGTCTACAGAAATAAGCCAGCAACTATTCCAGCTTTGGAAGACAACATTTCCGAAGAAATTCGGGCTATTCCGGCCGAAATGCTCGAAAAAGTTGCCCAAAATTGGACTTTCCGAATGGACCACCTAAGACGCAGCCGCGGTCAACATTTAAATGAAATTATCTTCAAAAAGTAAATGTCATGGACCAATCTAACGTTTCAAATAAAGAACCGATGAGATTTTGCAAATTTTATGCGTTTTTTTTTTTAAATAAGTTCTCAAGCTCTTAAAAAATCACTCGTTATGTATGTGGAATATAAATAGTTCGACTAATAAAATTTAAATTATCAAAATTCTTTCATGTTTTTTTTCTATATCTGCCTTAATCTTATCTGCTCAGAAAATAAATCGTATCCTATGTCTTTTTATCTTTTTAAAGTCATCTGTTAATTTCAATTCCAACTAATTTACTTTTTCTTGCAGTCAAGCCGTCAAAAATAAATGAAAGATTTTTGTTCTTACTATAGAGAACATGTTAAATTTGCGATGATCTGATCAAGCAAAATTTTTTGTTGGAACATTTTCAAATTGCACGTTGACTATAGCTTAAAAATGTTTATGTTAATTTCTAAGTATTATTCTGATAAAATACAACACCACAATAGATTTTTTGCTAACTTTTTAATTTGCAAATAGAGAGTCAAATAAATGTAGCAGTACTTATAACAGTAAATAGATTCTCAAATAAAATCACTCAATTACCGTAACTTTATAAGCAAAATAAAAATTGTTCAACTATTGTAAAAATTTTTGTTGTAATAAAAATACCTAATGATTATCTTATTCCTCGTTCTTCAGAAAAATTAAAAAAAAATATATATTTTCCGAAAATGATGAATTGCATTAGCTTGATAAACCCGCATCACCTGATACAATCACCCATTAAAATTGTCGGCGCATGTTGGACAAATGGCGTCACGATAACTGTGTTTCTATTGGTTATATGAAATGAAAAGTTGCTAATTCGTGCAAATTATCTACATTTTTGCACGAAATTATATAAAGCAATTTATTGAGTACAGACTTAGAAACCCGTACAATTAAAAAATTACGCCATCTAAAGAGTAATTTATATATAAGCCTTGTCACTATCTAAAGTCTTAGAATACTCAATGTGTACTTGTTTTTTGTGTTCTAATGGGGCTGCCAGAATGAAATCAATTCGACAAACTTTTAATTAAGTATATGAAACAGTATATTACTGCCCTCGCATTTTCGGAACAACAAATTTATGGTAACAGATTCAATACATTCAAGGGGTTTTGTGTAAGTGAAAGCTTTTGCAATAATATGATACAAGTTCTGGTGTTACAAGTGCCAGAAAACAATAAACTTGACATCAACACAATGCATACTTAACAAGAGAATAAGTAATACAAGACCTCTAAGGATGACATAGTTAAGCATATAGATGCATTGCCAGGTTGCATATTGGCCAAACCTAATTATTAGCCTGAACAGCAAGCCCATTGTAAGCATATTAGTAAAACCTACAAACATGAAGAGTACTCAGCTGTGTTATATGTCATGTAAAGATGATATGACTGGCATTCAATTTTTAAGCCTTTAAAAGCGACATTAAGGATTTGTACAGTTGCAAACTTAGAATTAAAACTATTGCTTGTATATGTTTGAGCACACATGTTTATATACATTTATATGTTGCTAGCAATTGACAGTAGTTGAATAAGGCGCATAAAACGTAGATCTTTTAATAATATATCTTCAATATCGTGCGGTTTATTCATTTTCAGGAAAATAGGACTGATTCTACTATTAAACTCTATACTATTATTATTCTATACTATGTAAATTTGAAAAATAGTCATAAGTACCTTTGCGAGTATATACAAGATATACATGTTATAGGCTTTTCTAAAGTAGCTATCGACAATTAATCCGAAGCTACTTTTCCACCTACCCACAACCTAAAGAACAGACACCGTCTGCCAGCTATAGTAGTCAGTAAGAAACCATTAAGATATTAGTGCAGTTTCTAAACAGCTTTATGAGTTCTATGGGTAACATGGTGTAAGAAATGTTAAAAATGCAATCTATGATGTTGCAGCCAGTGCTTAAAAAACCATGAATTGTTTAAAGATATCTTTTTGGAACGAAGACGGCTTACGCCAACATAATAAAGAACTCAAGTACTTCTTTAAGAACCCACAAATTGATCACATTATGGTTTCAGAAACTCACTTAACAACAAATATCTTTCATATGGTACCCCCTTCGGAACAGCATGTGGGAGGACTAGCTTTATGCAAGAAACATCTGCATTGAAAAATTTCATCAGAACTTATTTATTGCTTCGATTTATTCACCTCCTAGATTTTGAATATCGGAGAGTCAATATAGCGACTTCTACAAATCACTAGGTCCCTGTTTCATAGCATCGGGCGACTACAACGCTGAACATACGCTTTGGTGATCAAGACTAATTACTCCAAAAGGTCGTGTTTTATTTGACACAATTTCAAAAATGTGTCTGAATGTGATATCGAGTGGACAACCCACCTATTGGTCTACAGATCTGCAAAAAAAAAAAAAATTGCTGATGTTATTGATTTTGGAGTTATTATCTGTATTCCAAGATAAATTATGTATTATTATTAAAGTTGAAGCGTCACTTGAATTGTTCTCAGATCATTCACCCAATATCTCTATATATGGAATTAATGCCCGGTATACTCCAATTTGGGTTCTAACCAACAAACCTAAAGTTTCACTTAGGCAAATCTATGAATTTTTATTAGTCTCGTTCCACACATGCAATTTTTGCTTCTGGAACACATGTATTTGTTGTTAGGAAAGGAAATAAAAATGGCAGCGTACGATGTTTCATGTACTTGAAACTCTGCAGCGACTCTATTGTTGTAGTTGTTAGCTCTTTTCGACATGAGAATGACTGTATAAAAGTAAATAGTCTTCAGAAACATAATTTTAAAAGTATGGACTCGAATGCAACTTCAAAAGAAAATTTTAAATTTTTTTCAGAAACAAAAATTGCAAGTGTGGAAAGGGGCCTAAGAAATATTTTGTAGTTCGCAAGCTGCCGAATTATTTTCAAAACAAAAACCACTGTGCAACGTATAAACAACTATAAAATATCCTTGCATAAGCAAAAGTAAAAGACGAATCCAACAACACCCGTATTATTACTTGTTACAAATTAGTTGAACAAGTTATTTTGTTCAGTTCATTTTTATTATAGCGTCGTAAGCTTTTTACACAACCATTTAGTTGATCCAGTCAGAGTGCCTAGTTATCATCTGGCGCCGGTAAAATCAATACATTTTTAGTTATTCAGGATTGTTGTTTTTGCAATTACAGTAAAGGGAAGCGTGTTAGCAGATAGACAGCATTGTGATTTGTGTTTGTTTGGAAACTCACACCATGTTTACTCTACCCTTGACAATGAATCGTAAAGTTCGTCATTTTGTTTGATATTTGAACATTTAAAGAAATGTATGGAATAGAATTCTATTACTTAAATGGAAAAGTCGTTAAAAACAAAGTGCCTTAAAGCGTTAAATATATAGATGACAGCAGGATAGGACTACAACCTGTCAAAATTAAAATACACACGTTTATATGAATACGATTGTTTTGACGACATCATACCCAGCAAAAAAAAAATCAATTTTTGTTAGCGGCACACTATTTCCCTGCCATAGAAAAGCTCTTAATAGCAAGCATACAAATGTTGCCTAAATAAATGCAATTTTGTATGACAGAAAATTTTAAGTTTTTATTAAATAGCGAATTTTTTTACAATTCCCCTTATAGTAGTGCACACCAAAAAGCATAAATGTAAGGCAGAGATAACAAAAATTTAAATTTACGAGGAGTTATGGCGAATTACGATCATAATACGGTATGATTTTAGAACATCTGCACTGCGTAGAAATAATCGCTTAAAAGGAAAAGCTACAAAGTGGGACATCGTGAACAAATAACATGTCATACGTAAGCAGGTTTGTAAGCAATAACAACTCGTCATTCCCTTACAAACCTGCATATGACGTAGCAGTATTTTTTGCTGTTTAGCTACATGGCTACACGATCACCGTTGTGCCTGTAGCCAACTTAGGTTAATTTCTATTTTTGTTTCTGACAATTTTATTTTATTCAACAAAAGAAAATGTCACAAAACTAAAAATACAAATTCTTTTACAATCAAAATATTTCAAGCAAATATATTTATTTGTTTTGATATGATAAAAGTATTTTTTGAAAAAGTTATATTTTTAAAAGCAAAAATATGTTTTTCTACAACATTTTCATAGTTATGATGTATGTAGCTGTAGTGTTCAATATAATTTAGTAGCTGACTACACGGCGATGAATGTAGACAACGTCATTTGTAGTCGTTTAGCCACTCTTGTCTATGTGTTTAATGCTTTTTAGTTAAAATAATAATAATAGTGATAAAATTTTCTAAAAAGAGATATCGCTATAAACACAAACGGTTTCAAATCGTTAGCTTTTATCAGAAAGAAAATATCGATATTGGATTATCCAATATTGAAATACTTATAAAGTGAGTCCCTAAATTATAACTTGGCAAATTCTGCCCCTAATTGGCTGAGAAGAGCTTATGAAATCTTTTTGTTTAAGTTTAAACTGATGACCAGTTAAATAAATTTATAACAACCTGTGGAAATTGTTGCGCAAATAAAAGACAGTGCTGCACTGCCTTTTAAATCTGAACTGATGATTTATCATTTATTCTTTCTCTCACGAAATGGGGTAAAGTTTAGTGATTGATATTTTCCCATATAATTTAATAACGGACTTATTGGTATACTAGCTGTGTCCACACACGTTGTGTGCGCCCTAACAATATTTTGTTCGATTTTGCTTTGAAAGTAATCCACACCAAATTTTAAGACTCTTAGGTATTTACTTTATATAAAGGTACCCACCCCTAGATAAAATTCTAAAATTTATATAAAATTCTAAAATTCCAAAAATTGTTGTAAATCTCTGTAAAAGCTTTTTAAAATATTTTAAGAATAATTTAATTCCACAAAGTAAAAGTACAAAGCAAATACAAATTTTATGCAATTGGTTATGAAAATTTGAATTACCTACTGCCAGGTAATTCATATTTTGTGAATATTTTAAAGCAGCGCCATCTATTGCCCTACCGTTTTTAAAATATCCCGCTTTCAATTCATATTTTATCATTATTTTAAAACAGCGCCCTCTGTAGCGCAACCGTGTTTAAAATATCCCACTTTCAAAAATAAAAGATGCACTAAAGTATGCAGTACCTTGAAATCGGTAAAAAAAATTGCGTACTTTCCTTGCTTTTTCTCCACTTTCTCTTGAAAAGAAAATATTTTTGCGGAAAACAAAATTACTGTGACCAGGATACTTTCACAAAATTTTGTTAAAATCCATCTAGTAGTTTTTACGTGATGTGACAGAAAGGCAGATAGACAGATGGTTCCGGGTATAGGTTGCACAGTAATTAAAAACACTTTTAAGTTTACAGTAAGTTTTCAAGTTCATTCTATATCTATAAAGAAGAAGTTTGATTTGTAACATGTTACTTGTTTTGTCAAAGCGATAATCTTCTTGTGGTTTAAACCAGTCCCAATATATGAAAAGCTAAATCTAAGGGGTACTGCTTCTTCACCATTACAAGTGGAGGCTCAACTATGTCTTTAGGTAAATTCGTACAAATAAGTACATACATATTTCAAATGGATAACAAATAAGTTGCCTTTGGTATGACTCCACATGAAGTGAGCAGAGGAGGTTTACGTGGATTAGCAATGTTGAAGCGGGCGAAAATGAAAAGAGGCAAACTCCAAACTACCTCTAACTTGGGCAAATACTAAGCAGAATTTAATTATTCAACTGCTTTGTAAAAATTATTTCTTTACAAACACTCTCTAAACAAAATAGAATATATTTTACTTCATTTTTACTTCATTTTTGCATATTTTATTAATTTTATCACATTTTTTTTTCAGAGAGTTTGGATAAACCGCAGTTATAACTTAAGGATGCAGCTGTTTGAAATGAATAGTAACTATCCAAACAAGGAACAACTAAAGAAAAATTTGAAATAACATGTTGCGGAAAACTGTGGGCGTAGGTCTGCTAGCACGCTGAATTTTACTACTATGGGCTGTCAGCAGCGTCAACTCTTATTCAAGACTGCAACAACTATAATAACAACAAATAATTGAAACTATAAGAAACACAAATATTGTTTTATTGTTTTTTTTTGTCCGTTTCTTATGGTAGTGTATCTTTAATTCCCCCAACGTTGTTTTATAAAATAAAGTCAAATGTTCTTTGTTACTACACATGCTAAAAAATGTTTCTTTAATTAAATTTACTTGCTTTTTTTTAATTTTAGTTCAACGATTTTTTTGTTTCTTTAAAGACAGAAAAAATATGCAGTTTAACAGAGCTTTCTTTAGCCAGTTTTATTACTTTCAGTAATCGAAAAATTTCTTACAACATGAAAAATGACCAATTATAGCGGAGTTCAGTGTTCTATGGTCTTGCAAGTGGATAGCTTTTTTCGTAAATTCCAACAACAAAATACCTATTTATTTATAAAATTTTTGGTAATTAAGATATTAATTATTTAATATTATGCAAATTACCCATAAGGTTTTATAATAAAAATGCAATTTATTTGTTGCTAGTTCCTATACGTATTTCACAGGTTGCTCTGGCCAGATCATCAGGAAACCTTATAAGTTTGTCATTCCGTGTGTAATTTCCGACCCCATAAAGTATATTGGTAATTTCATGTCAAATCAACCGAAAAAAATTGTTTTCAAATTTACCACTTTTGATTTTATTAAAACTTTTGTTGTTTATATTCTTTGACTTTCTAAAGCCAAATATAATTTTAAAAAAATTCCATCTTTTACAGTTTTTTAGCTATACAGTTAACAAAATAGGAAAATATCGCTTTTTTGCATATGAGCTCGAGGATTAAATATATTCTTATTCCATGTAGTTTTTATGTAGTTTTTTACTTCTGATCCCACCATGGTCCCACTCTGATTTTTATGGTGTACTCACCATAATAATAATAACTAATTTTTAAAAATTAGTTTTTTTATGATTGATATCAAATTAAAGCGTATGAAATCCCCTTTAAAATGAACTATTATTCAAATTTCTAGGGCTTATAAAACTTATTAGAATATATTTAATCCTCGAGCGCATATGCAAAAAAGCGATATTTTCCCACTTTTATAACTGTACAGCTAAAAATCTATAAGATTTTAAATTTTTTTAGTTTAAATATTTGGATTCAGAAAGTCAAGGAATATAAATAACAAAAGTTTCAATAAATTCTGAAGTAGTCATTTTGAGTGCCTTGTTGATTAGACGTGGAATTACGCATATATATTCTGAGTTCTTATACATACAGATGTTGATTGAGCGATGTCGGTCTGTTCTTCGTCCATCTGTCCGTGTTAACGTTGAAATGTCGTTTGCCAAGGCACCAAAAGAGATACAAAAAATTTAAGCACACCAATGTGTCAGGCATAGTTTCGAATATTTTGGGATTGCAATTCAGCAACAAACAAACCACGCCCACCTATATTTTTTCACTTTTTTTAATTTTTTTCGGCTTTAATGATTCTCATTTTATTTATTTTTTGTTAAGTAAATATTAAACCGCGACAGGTAGATGGCAAGGAGTGCATAGATATCTCAGGGGATCATATTTGTTTGTTTTTAGATTGGTACGGGTTTTCTTCTTTGATTTGTATTACAGACCTTTTTAGAAAGCAATACACATACACAATGAACCCTCAGGTTCCTAAATTAAAAAAAAATTAAAATTAAATTATTAATTGAAAAAAAATTAAATTTTTAATTTTTAAATTTTCCAAAAAATATTAAAACTATTAATAAAAAATATTCAATATTTTTTTTTAAATGAAAGTCATGAGTGTAACAAAACATATTTGTAATAGCGAGAATATATGTTTACACAGTAATATATTTTTTTAAATGCGTTTAATTCTTTAAATGATGAGATCTATGTTTTAAAACCTAAATGCGTTAAACAAATAGACAACATCAGGATACCGACTACGAACTGTCAAAAATAAAATACACACCTTTTAGCTAAACCATTATTTTGAAGTCCGCAATGCTATATACCTATACGACCACCGATCTGGCTGTGATCAACTATTTCTATTCTTGTATGCCACAATTTTATTTTATTCAACCAAAGAAAATGTCACAAAATTATAAATTACAAATTCATATACATACAAACAAAAATTTTGGAGAAAATATTTATTAATTTTTGAAAAAGTTATTTAATTTTATAAAAGCAAAAATATGTATTTCTACAGCAATCTTAGAGTTTAGGAAGTAGCTGTCGTCTTTAATATCATTAAGTAACTGACTACATGGCGCTTAGCTGCGTAGCCGCTGTCTTCTATTCCTTAAAGTATGAATAATGAGCTTACGACTTATTTTAATTTATGTAAAAAGTCAACAATATGCATAATGCTGTACATGACTGTATAAATAAAGTCATTGTGGTGAAGGGTATAGAAGATTCGGCACAGCCGAATATAATGCTCTTATTTGTTTTGTAATTAAATCACATAATTATCTGACTTTTACGTCCTTTGTAACCGTCAATAGGAACTAAACCTTAAAAATTATTTCACATTGGTTCTTGTTACGTATAACTAAAACCTAGTCTATTTCCGCATACTTCCATACAGATTAAAATGCTTCATTATATTATTAAGAAAATGTTTCTTATTTTTTTATTTGGTAAACAATTTTAATTGGACATGTTGTCATATGTCATTCTCAGAATTTATTCTTTTCCCATTTATTATTTTCTTTTTATTTTGTCTGCTGAACTTTATATGTTTTCAGAGTATCACATCAGTCTTACAAAATTTCAAATATGTTTCTTTTATAATTGTTTAGAGAAGGCGCTTCTTATTAAATGTGTGTATGTAACTTTGTTGCGTTAAGGGTTTGGTAAAGTAGATAGAATTCACTTTTGACAAGTTTGTTTTGCCTTTAGAAAAGGGATTTGAAAATAAAGTCTGTTTTTTATTTTCTAAATTTTTTTAAAACAGATATAAAACAGATATATACAGATTTATATAAATATATGTATGTATATATAAAACTGTAGCAGGACGATTTCAGTACCCGAAATATATTTTTTTTAATTTTGTTGCTGGTGCGGAATGAAAAACAAAACAGTATTTTTTATTTTTTGTCTGACTGTCTGCCTGAACATCTGCCTGTCTGTGCTCGCCTCACAGACAGGCAGATCCATCCACTACTGGATGGATCTTACTAAAATTTTCTGAGGTGTCACCTTAGTATTTTGGTTCCAATATAGGGTACCTTTATCCTAAAATATATCTCATTTCCAAGAAAAAGTAGAGAAAGTACACAATTTTACCGATTTAATGGTATCTACTTTAAACTTTGCATCACCTTTTGTTTTTGAAAGCGAGATATTTTAGAACTTTATATAAATTTAATATTTTTATCCAGGGTTTATGTAAACCATAACTCAAGCACTGTAAAAGTACGAGTCTTAAAATTTGGTGTGATTTATTTTCAAAGCATAATTGAACAAAATATTCAGAAAAATATACAGAAAGTTATTATAGTTTGTTTGTTCATTTTATTAACTGTATCTATGATAGCCTTTGTTTTTAGCTACAGATAAATGGGTCATAGATGTTCTATAAAATTCAAATTCCCCTAAAATAGTGAGTACTACCTTCCGATATTTATATTATATTTATAATTGTTATTGCAAGCTACTATCGCCTGTCGTTTATTTTATTTTGAAATATACCTTGTGCATATAAGCGTCTTACTTTAAGTCAATGTTGATATAAAGAATATAAGATACCCAAAACATAATATACAATTTCTCTAAATAAAATTAAAAACGAAATTAAACAAATTAATCAATTGGTAGACCCTTTTTAAGTTAAGTTTTATTATTTTTATTTGGTACACTGACTGACTCGAATAGAAAAAGGTTAAGAGGAAACTGGACGACAAATATATAAAATTGAAGAGGTATTTTTTTATACTATATCAATTTCAATGTCATAACACAAAAATAAATGTAAAATATTTTAAGGAAAACTCCAAACTTAAAATTTCTTTTCGAAAAAAAAAAAACAGATCACTAAATAAAATTTAATAAGGAGGGTTCTATTCTTAAGAGGTCAGTGTAGATGAATGAATAATTCAGCTTAGATTGTAAAAGCAGTGATCTACATCACGGCTTTTATTTATTTATTTTTTTTTATTTTATTGAATATCGCATACAACAAGAAGTTAATCTTTTAAGTTACAGTATGCGATTTTTATACGGAAAACAGTACAATATGACATTAAAAATAGGAATCATACAAAGAGAAAAAAAAATAATAATAATAAATAACAATAATAAATTATATATGTATATAAATTTTATTTAATATTTATCATGACATTTAAAAATTTGAGAAAAGAGTTTTTCTGAATCTTATAGCGTTGCCTGTAGTTTGTAGTGGGTTAGGTAGGTGTTCCACAGTCGTATAGTATTTGTAAAAATTGTCACTCCGATATTAAAATTCGATATCTAAACTGAATAATTTGTTTTCCTCTATTGGATCTCGCAAATTGAATACGTTTAAATAAATAGTCTGGCTCCTTTGTGTAGATAATTTTGTGCAGAAAAATTAAAGATTAAATTTTAAGAAGGTCCATAACATCAACACCATATAATGACTTGGAGTACAGAGAGGTTCCGTCATATCTTCTTATACCATGAACATAACGAAGAACTGCATTGTACGCTACCGCTAATCGGGTTTTACTGCTTGAGTCGCAATAAGCAAAAAGTTCGCAGCCATATAGCATCTTGGGCATTAAAAATTTTGTTGCGAGAAGTATACGAATATTGAAAGGTGTGCCGTGTTGTAGCGGATATAGTGCTCTGAGCATAGAGAAAATTTCTCCGGAGATATAATTAATGTGCGTATTTCATTGAAGTGTTTTGTTGAAAATTACACCAAGGTTTTTAGCTGAATCAACAGTCGAGATATTTTGATCTCCTAACATTGATCTCCTCAATTTAAATAAATGATTTTAAAATAAAGGTTTCTGTCTCACTTTCGACCACTCCATTTGTATCGGCTCGTCTGCTTCGAAATCAGCTAGAGGTAGTTTAAGTAAAGAGTTAAAGAAATTGAAATAGGTATAGTTTCTTTTACGCGATGAATACGGAAAAATAAAGATTGCCGGGAACTGTAGCGCTTTCTCCTAATGTAATGTTACGGAAAGCTTACTCACATGCCATCGAAACCTTTGTTACCAAATAGACAAAACATCGCAGTAACTACTAAGGATTAAGTTCTTTTCTTTGACTACTAATAGTAGTTGAAGAATATTTTTGTACAAATTAGGTGATTAATTCTTATAAAGAAAAATGGCGAAAATTTAATTGGCAACGAGCAGAATGTAAATACAATTAATCAAAAGTAGATAAAGATAAAAATTCTGAAGTCGGGTGTAGCTATCCAGAAAATACATTCAATTTATTTTTACTAAAAGTTTTCTGAAGTACGATTCAATCATTTCGAAAAATTTGCCTGGAAAAAAAAGCTGTCATATGAAGTACATAAATAAAGAAGTAATAATAATTTTACAACGTGGTAACGAAGCAACAACTGATTATATATAAATTAATGTAAAATAACATACTTTTTTCTTAATTTAACATCATGTTTATTAAAGCATGTTTAAAGATGTTATTTTTTAATTATTTCAAGTAATAAAAACAAACAATACAAATGCCCAATGTCATGCTAAGAAATCACCATATGCATAGAGACCCACGCAAACCCCTCAGTGTTCTATGTGCACACACTACGGTTTCCAGATTAGGAGATTTTCGCCTAGATTTAGGGAATTTTTTTTTTCGTTTAGAGGAGACTTTGGGAGTTAACATTTGTTGGGGATACAATTGGGGGTTAAAAAAATATTTAGGGTGTTTTTTGGGGGATTTTTTTATGTTTTACCAGATGCTTTATTGGTCTATTCCTATTGTTTTGCAACCAATAAATTAAAAATATGTAATAATCGGCTTTCTGATAGGTCCTTCTAAACTATTTAAACAGCGTACAAAACGTAAGAAAACGATTTTTTTGTAACGAACTCTAATTTTAAGAATACTCTTACAACAACACAAGAAACATCCCAGTGGTAAAGTTAAAGAGGCCTTCTCACTTCATTAGTAGGGAAGTAGAAATGTGTACTCATTTTGTATGACAAATACATAATTTTATATTTTTAGATTTATCTATGTATATAAAGCACAAAGCTATAGCTGCCTACACCAATGAACCGATCTTTCTGAAATTTTCACAGTTTGTTACTAGGTATTATTTAGGTATAGGTACTTATTTTTTTGATATTCGACGACGGCGTGGCATCTCCCATACAAAGTAAATATTTATCATTATGTTTCTTGGTAACAGTAATAGGTAGCACCTTGAAATTTTGCACCAGTAACCTCTATATTACCGTACATAGTTTAGAGAGTGGTACCTCCCATACAAAGTGAAAAATTATTATCCTGTATCTAGAGAACTGCACTAGCTAGCGCCTTGGAGTTTAGCACCAATAACCGCCATATTAACGTACATAGTTTAGTTAAACATAGGCTGAATTGAAATAGTGGGCGTGGTACCTCGCATACAAAGTGAAAAATTATTATCGTGTTCCTAGCGAACTACAATAGATAGCGCCGTGAAACTTTCCAAGAGAAACCTTCGTGCTAAAGCACATAGTCTGCCAAAATAAAGAATGAATTGGGACAGCGGGAGTGGTACCTCCCATACAAAGTGAAAAATTATTATTGTGTACATAGAGAACTATAATAGGTATGGTCTTCAAAGTGGGTACAAGTAAACCCTATACCCACGAGTATACTCTAGAAAAACATAGGCTGAATTGGGACAGTGAGCGTGGTAACCCCATACAAAGTAAAAAATTATTATCCTGTATCTAGAGAACTACAATAGGTAGCGCCTTGGAATTTTGCATCAGTAACCTACTTAATAAGATACATTGTTTAGAAAAAACACAAACTGAATTTGAGGGCGTGATACCTCCTGAAAAAACTGAAAAATTGTTATCGTATAGTCTAGCAAAAACAGGTTGGATGGGAACATTTTTGACGTGAGAATAGCGTGCGTTTTCGCGTTAAAGATTGGTCATACCTTTCTTCCAAGTGTTTTTGTTGTTTTCTTTTTGTGGATGGGTGTAGCGAAGCGCACCGGGTACAGCTAGTTACTTATAAAATACAAAAGTTTATTAAATTGCCTTTATCTACTTCATTGCTGATTGACTGATTGGCAGTGCAAAGGTCTATCAGCCTGAAGGTACGGGTATGCACTACACGTGAGCGCAAGATGTTAAAAAGTGTACAGTATTGCATGTTTTCGAAACGCAAATATTGATTGTATGTGTAGTCGAATATTACTAAACAGTAAATACAGAGACCAAGAGAGCAAGCAGTGCCAATATCAGTGCACCTGATTTGACCGGACAGTTTTATCAAGTGCATTAAATATGCATTTCATATTGTTCACTAGTTCGTTTTACTTCAAGTAGCGAAGCGCACCGGGTATAGCTAGTTACTTATAAAATACAAAAGTTTATTAAATTGCCTTTATCTACTTCATTTCTGCTTGACTGATTGGCAGTGCAAAGGTCTATCAGCCTGGAGGTACGGGTATGCACTACACGTGAGCGCAAGATGTTAAAAAGTGTACAGTATTGCATGTTTTCGAAACGCAAATATTGATTGTATGTGTAGTCGAATATTACTATACAGTAAATACAGAGAACAAGAGAGCAAGCAGTGCCAAATTCAGTGCACCTGATTTGACCGGACAGTTTTATCAAGTGCATTAAATATGCATTTCATATTGTTCACTAGTTCGTTTTACTTCAATTTTCTTGATTTTTGAGAGAAAAAATTAAATTAGATTTTTTTATTCATCAATAAAAGTTAAAAAAATTCAATCCACTACAGTTTTCTATTTTCAACAACTCAACGAGCAAATTAATATAAAATAGCTAAAATACAAAGTACAAACACGTGCTTTTAACATCATACATTTACATACATGTTGTCTGCTATAACAGTATTTCATATCAAGAGACACTATTGAAACAAAATATGCACTACTGAAATTTAATTTCAAACAACAGCAAATATTGGATTAGTTGGAAGAAGAGCAAATGCTATTGTATGTTTTTATTTAAGAGCACAACAATATTTGTATACACATGAAATCAAGTGCAAGAAAAAAGAGACCAATTCATTATTGAACATTATGAAATTAGTCTAATAAGACGTTTTATGCTCACTATTAGTATGCACGTATTAATAGTTTATTTGCGTATTAATAATTTCGAAAATAAGAAATTAGTTTTAGTAGTTCAGAATGAAAAATAAATTAACGTAATTATGTTTTATGGATGAAAAAAAAAAAACTTTACACAAAAGGCTCTTATGACAGTAATTTCTAAAGAAGCGATATTGTATTGTGTAACATCTCTACCTGTTAACATTGTTAATGAATATGTTAGATTTTTTTCAAAAGAACTGCTTGTACGGAATTTTCGCAACCATGCTACCATTTTTGCTACTTTTTAACAAAAAAAACTTAAAATTTGAATAAAATATTCAAAATTAAACGCCTTTGCATTTACTAATGTTAAACAATGTGATATTTTTCAGTGCACAACACTAATATATTCTCATTTTAACCAGTTCTCTGGTTGGGTATGCCTGCTAAATGCTTCAGGGTTTTCTTTAAGAATTGTAATTGGTGGCAACTCTGTTATATTTTGTCCGGACAAAAATTATTGTTGGAGACAAAATTAACTTGTGTATGCTTCATCACACCTTACGAATGTATTCAGTGATGGCAGAAAACCATCCAATTTTAGAAGGACAGTCAGGAAAAATAAAAACGTGGTTTATTTGTTGGTGTTTTGTTGAAGCTTTAATATTCTGTAATATTATTCTATTAACATGCATACTTCTCATTGTGTTTTGTAGAATTTTATTACTTATAGAGTATTTTTGGCTTCTCTAAAATTAGAAAAAAGGTTTCCTGATGATCTGGCCTGAGCAACCAGTTAAATACGTATAGCAACTAGCTCTTTTCCCCCAACAAATAAATTGCTTATTTTTGTTTTTTGTCCGAACATCACATTAGTTGTTGATTTGTTGCCACGTTGTAAAATTAATATGACTTGTTTACTTATGTATTTCATATGACAGCTTTGTCATATGAAGAGAGTGAATCGTGCTGGAGAAAACTCTCTGCAGCTGACTGAACCATAATTTTGTCCGGACAAAATAGGTGAATAGCATTATAAAATCACCATTTCCTTTTGACATTACTTTTTTTTTTGCTGGTATAATATGAATATTAATAGCATGATTTTTTCTCATAATATCTTCCATTACTTAACATGATTTTAAACTATTTTTTGCTAAGCAGCTAACATATTTAATCTTTGTATTTACTCATATCACTGACCCCTAAAACACCAATAGTACCTAATAATGTAGGCTGCAAGAGCAATAGTATTAACAAATGTTAAGAGCGAAAATCAATTACTATTATGATTCTACTTATGGATAATACTTGTACAATAGCTAATATTACAATGCTTTCCTTGTGAAAATCTAACACTAGCCAACAACATATTAACCAGCGACAGTGAGTATAAACAAAAGCAATCCAACACACTCGGTAGTATAATAAAATTTTATTGTTGTTTCTGTTTTGTTAATAGTGAATATCACAACAATTGGATAAATATGAACACACAGAAAACAAAAAAACATTGTAAATTCAATTACCAGAGTTAATTCTGTGGAAATCCATACCAAAGAAGGTTTTTATCTCCCTAAATCATTAAACAATCGCCACATAAATATATACTCTTTAAAAACTGTTTGTTTTTTCGTAAATTACTCCAATATAGCGAAAGACAAATTAAATTTTTTTCATCGCTGAATATCACTTTGTATTTTAAAGCGTTTTCAAATATTATTACCAACTGATGGACTCTTCTGGTGAGCAACGAAATGTGAGTATTTAGGTCCGATTCGCACGGACCTAAATATGTGGGGTCCCATATCACGTTAAATATATAATTTTAAAATTACAAGCTTGACATTTTACAAGTTCTCATGGGAGACCCTTAATTTTTAATTTTATTACTTGTTTTTTTTTTTAATTTTTAGTGTCTGCTTATAATAGTTCAAAAGATAAATAAATATACATCACCACCATGTCTACTATAGGGACAACTTTAATTTTATTTTTTATTATAGCGACCATAGTACTAAATCTCCTATGTAAATCGCAAGTGGCTATAACTTTACAAGATAACACCAAATTCTAGGAAAAAACCCTTCATTTTAATTAATTTTATTTCTTAACACCTGCAGCAAGGCTTCCTAATAAAAAGTATTTCTAATTGAATTTTTAAAGTTTGAGGTATTTTTAGAGTTCCGTACCCAAAGGGTAAAAACGTAACCGTATTGTTTTCGCTGCAATGTGTGTCCGTCTGCCTTTTATCTCTGAAACCATAATAGGTAGACTCTTGAAATTTTCACAGAAGTACACCCTATAAAACTTATAGGGTGTTCCGATAAAGACGTGTTATTCTCGTGTATGTGTTTATTTCTTAAACTGTATGAAGCATACACTTCAAACTTACAAACAGTAATTATAACTTAGTTCGCTATATCAACAAGTATACAAAAATTAACCTAAAATTTAAAATTGAACTCTAGATTTTCTATAATTTCTGTTATGTTTTCCTTAAAGATCACTTTGCTCTTCTTTGATTTTATATTTAAAAATACGACTAATTTTGAATTAATTTAATTTTTGTATTAAATCTTTAGTTTCTATTTCTGTTATAAATACTTTCACTAGGAAAAAAGCTTTTCTTGCTTTTTTTAACCAAAGTTTAATTGAAAAAGTTTTATTTTTCACATCTTTTCCATTTGAAATCATTGGTTTTTATTTTTTACAGAAGGCATGTCCTTCATTACTTTGCAAATCGATTTAACTACCAAATTCTGTGTAGAAAAATGCATGGTTTTAAGAAAGTACAGCCAATCTGTATTTTACTACACTTATACACTCTTTACCTTTTTATACGTCTAAAGAACCACTATCATGTACATGCAGATTAAGAAGTTAAACAAATATTTGTAGCTGAAACGTTTTTTTCCTTTGCTTGCACTTGCCCTAAATTCTACCTTTTTTTATCGAAGTGTTCTTATGGAAAGATGTTTGAGCAGTATTAAAGATTTAATTAGAATTAGCTTGAAACTGTTAAGCGATACAATGCTTTAAAACGCATATGTACATATATTGTTTTTTTTTTTCAAATGGAAAGAGTTTTTATATTTATTTTTATAGAACTTACACTGTAGGTTGGTTCTTTTAAAGCAAATTTATGTTTAATTAAGTAAACAAGTTGGGTGCCTCGGTGGGCTAGTAGGTAGTGTCCTAGTTTATTAGTTCGGGATTGTGGGTTCGATTCCCATCAAAGACTGGAATTTTTCACTATAAGTTGGCAGCAAGACCAAGAAGGATCTTGGATATAATTGGGTGTCTACAAAGGTTTAACTGCGTTAGTACAGGTCACGAACTCTCAAGTATTATTTGGCCGTTAAAAATCACGGTAAGACGATTCTTGCAGACTGTGTTTGGAAAAAGGCTAACGCAAAAAAAAGGCTGTGGATCACGGGCAAAGAGGTGGAGATGTTATGGAGACCTTCGCTTAATCAAATGTTAGCAACTACCATAGACTTTGTGATGAGAGAGAATGTAGACATGTATCAGTCGCCAGTCTGAAATCACTACAGTCGAGAGTAAAAGGCTTGTGATAGTACGAGACTCAATGAAAGTAAGGTATTCGTAAATTTCCCGTCGGATACTAGAAACCATTGAGGTACGATGCGGGTCGGATAGGGACCCATGTTAGTGAGTTGTCTGTTTCTGTATCCACCTACAAAATAAAAAAAGTAAATAAGTTCGTTTGCAGGATTTTTATCAACAAAAGAATTTTATCCAAGGGACAATTTACAATGTATAATAGTTAAAGAAAGTGCGTTATATCTGTTATATGTGCCGTACTACAAATTTGGAAACTCAGATTGTTCTTTTAAGAGGAATAAAATCGGAATGTATAAGTTTGTTATTGAAAGGAACTAGCTATTCCCGGTATTCTTCTCTGCTCCCATCGACAAAAATAAAATTAACATTTGTAGGTAAAAATATGGTCAAGATCTAACTCAAAAACTCACGTTATTCCCAGAGTAGCCTGTGTAAAATTTAGATTATTAGATCGATAATAGTAGTCAACGCTTCTTTCACGTCTTTTCCTACTAACAGGAACTGAAGCTCCTAAGAAAATGAACCTACATAAGCGACTGCAATGTCATCCACTGTCTTAGTCATTTGACCATCGCTCTTGCGAATAAGTTAAATCGTGGAATCAGGGTCTTTAGATACTATCATCTGCATTCTGCATACTTCATATGTGTCGCTTATATTAGAGCAGTATTCCCTCCACGTATTCCATTTCCAGAGACGTTTCGTTGTCTTCAGCTCTTTTTTTGTTTTTCTTTTAATCGTCCCATGAGTTTGAATCTCTCTCCCTCTTTTACCGGTTAAAGGCCTTTCTTGTATTCAATTTCTACGTTCCACCAGGGTGTCGGATCTTTCTCATCTACTTCTGTAACGATTCGAAATCTAGCTTAACCATGAAATTTAAAAGCTCCACAGTTCGCTTGTTTTTGCCCGTGTTACGAGGTAGTAAAAATGGAGAACTTTCCATATGTTCCGAAAGATACTTCTTATAACTGGTATGATCAGTATTCTTCGGCTTTCTTATACGTCTGCGAAACTTTTTCCGTCTTCTGCCATACAGAATCTTGAGCTGGAGAGCTCTGTGGTTAGACATGGTTAATCTATCCGTAACCTTTCAGTCCTTAACACTGTCTAACATGTTGATATCGTTCACCTCTACCCTTCCTGAATAAAGGTAGGTTCTATACCCTCTTTAGTACCAGCAAATCGCATCTTTATAGAAATTCTAACAAATAATTTCCTCTGCAGTTATCAGCTGTCCTTTCCCATACCGTATTAAGCGATTTAGAATCATAACCCATGACTAACGCCATACCTTTCTTTCTGCAAAAACTAACCAGATTTACCACCTGACGCTTCATAAGGAAGATATGCTGCCGCATATTTCAAACTGCTGCCAATCATTACCACAGTAAGATCCGATGAGCAGAAGCTACTACTTTTACGCTATGCCGCACCAGGATACATGACCTTAATTTAACATTAGTCTCTGTGTGGTTGAGATGGGGGTTTGTTGAGACAGGCCCTTGATATGGTTATACACAATCCAAGTTTCCTGTAACAACACTTAATCCAGCATATCCTCGACAAAACAACGCATCATTATCTCTGAAGCTGCTTTGCTGTGATGAAGATTAAGCTGGTATATACATAGTTTTTCCCATCGCTGTCTCTTCTTCTGCCTCTACCACTCACCTCTCTAATGAGCTTTAGATACTCCGGGTTGACGTTGAAGGAACGTTTTGAGGAGCCAGCTTCCGAAAAGGACTTATCTAATCCCACAAGACCAGATGCGCCCAATTCATCTACATTAACCTCAATAGTCGCAGGAGTATCTTCACCCCCTGAAGTTTCTTTATCTTTCTCATCTAATATTTTCCATTGTTCAGTAACAACCGGAATTCCTAAAGGGATTAACCTCTTTATCTCTAACGAGGCTTCCTAGTTCCTTGGGGATTAACCTTCCCAACCCATGCGATGTATTCGTGTTCATCTCTACTGTATTATTCCCTTGGTCAACTAAGATCGGAGTTTCTTGAAAGAATAGGTGATTGGTTCCTTATCTCCTATTAAAATTAGTGAAAAGCAAGGATTTTTTAAGAACAAGAACTCATGTTTGTTTTATTAAATCACAAAAATTTGCATATTTTGTCTGCATCTCATCTAATGTATGCTGAACTTAACTGATAGTTTCGTTCTAGAAATCACTGATTGCCTAATTGCAATTAATTTTTTTATAATTCTTACTTTGGCTTCGTTTAAACCGAATATTATGCCAAGAAATGTTGAGCCTTCACCATTGCGAATGCAATCTAAAATTTTAATTGTGGTTTCTAAAGAAATGGCTTACGTTATAGTTATGACTTTGTAGTTTTCGACGTTTTATTTCACAAAATATTAACACATTTCAATTGATCTGATAAGGTAATTTGCTTGTATGCACAAAAAGGAATTCCCATAAATTTGTGATTTGAACATATTTCGTATAAATTAAATTTGAAAAAGAATCTAAGACAAAAGATTTTGAATCGTGCTAAATGGAATAAAATCGTGTAAAAAAATTAACTTTTTTTATATTCAGACCGTTTTAACTCAAAACCGTGTAAAAACAGAATTAGGTGTAATTTTTGAATAATAATAATTGGTTCTATTTTAGTTGGACCAATGGATCCCGCTTAACCAGTTTTATATGTGCTATTATAATTTTTTAAACACATATATTTTGTTTTATGAATTTTTAAAAAAATTAAACACAATTTGTGTAAAATAATTTTTATTAAAAAATATTTTGCTCAAAATTCAGCGAAATGTTCAAAAGCGTAATCGTCTAATATTAGGTGAAGTGTTGCCTACGATCTTAATTTTCAGCAAAATTATTTTAAAGTGTATTGAAATTGAAAACACCATTTTTACTTTCCACCCTACTGGGTAGTCACGATATTGTTGTGGTGTTTTAATTTTAACTTCATACAACAACATTCATCGACAGCATTGCATGAATGTCATTGTCAGTTTTAATTATAATAATATGCGAGTGTGTTTATAGATGGAAAATTTATACCGACCCCATTTTCTTTAAGTTGGCACTAATTTAATTTTCGTTAATATAACGAGTATTTTCATTGCTGTTTGGTTACACCCCACACGTCCAGTCTGCCTCACTTTCATTCTTCTATTTATAATGTTGTTTAGTGTTTTCTGAAGTCTCCTGTTTTCTATCCTCTTTAATATTGCAATAATAAATACAATAAATGTATAACTATTTTTCTGCAACTCAAGAAATAAATTTTCTTGTTTTCATTAATTTCCTGACTCTTTAAGCAGAATTTATAATTTGTATAATAAAACATTCTTATGTCTTGCTAAGCGTCGTAGGCTTTAAAAGTAGAAATTTATTTTTATTTTTTATTTGATTTTCAGTATTTGTAGCTTTTGGTGTTAATCAATGCCTCTAACATTTGGCAGACTAATTTATAATTGTGTTGCTGTTGAAAAAAAAAAACAAAATGCCACAACAGTAGAATATGAATGAAGCAGAGGTCAGGGTTGATGCTGAAATTTATAGCAAAGCAAATCCCAAAAGAAAACAACAAACTTTGTCTTAATTGCCAGCCAGATTAAAGCAATACTATTTATATTTATTTATTAGTTGAAGACTCTTTCTTCGAATGTTTTGGATATTCAATGCCAAAGGGGTTAGGAAGGAAGCAATTATCTGAAAGGTTATAAATAGTTATAGAAAAATGGAAAAATGTAAATGAAATAATTATCACAATTCAGTTTTCCTTAACCACAACTACTTTTCATTTTTTAAATGAAGTCTTTTATGTATTTTATTATCTCTTTGAACTAATTTATCAAATTTAGAAATATTTGAGTTAGTAATACGACCATTAACTGTTGTTATGTACTATATATCGGGTGGTTAAATTTAAAGGGCCGACTATCAACTGTTTAAAGGGCCGATGTTGAATATGAACCACACCTAAATGTCAAGTTTTTTCCTGCATTTAATTTGACATTTCTCAATTTCAAACTAACTTATTTTGAACCATGGAAAGATACACAATCGAGCAAAGCGTTAAAGTTATTCGGTTTATTATGAAAATGGGCGTACAAATCAAAATGCATATCGTGCACTTCGTGATTTTTTCGGTCAATTTGATGAGGCACATTTTCACCTCAGTGGAATCGTCAATAAGCAGAATTTCCTCCACCCACAAAGAGTAACTGTTTGGTGTGGTTTACGGTCTCGTGGTATAATCGGGCCGTATTTTTCTAAAATGAGGCTAGTCGGGTAGTTACTGTGAATAGTGTTCATTATCGTGAGATGATAACGAATTTTTTATGGCCCGAATTGGAAGATATGAATGTGGACGATATGTGGTTTCAACAGGACGATACCGCTTACCACACAGCCAACGAAACAATGGCTCTTTTGCGCAACAAATTCAATGGCCGTGTTATCTCACGTGGTGGCGATGTCAATTGGCCGCCAAGATCATGTGATTTGAGACCGTTGGGATCTGTGACTTGGGATTACTTGAAAGAAAAGCTGTACGTCGATAAGCCAGCAACAATTCAAGAGCTAAGGGATGAGATAATTCGGCACATTAACGGCATTTAACCTCAATTATGCCTGAGTGTCATGGAAAATTTGGAGCATCGGATGGCCGATATTTTGATCCATGCATAATTGAACCATACCAATACTATCAAAATAAAAAGAAATGACAAAATTTCCTAAATAATTTGTGTTTTATTCAAAATCACATCGGCCCTTGAAATTTAACCACACTTTACATAAATAAAAATGAAGGATGCCGGCGATATAATTTTGGGCACGAAAAAGTTAATTTCTTTCCTGTGGCCCTTGAAGACCCGAACATAGGTGTACTTTGAATAATGGTATACTAAGGCCAAGTAATGCTTTTATTTCATTGGACTATACAATATTTATACCTTAATCGCATTTCTACTTTTAGCACATTAATTTTGCCAGGAGCTGAAACACTTATTTCGTCAGATTGTGGTCTTTACTATTGTTTATATATTTACTTAGCATGGAAGTACCCGTCCCCGGATGAATCTCAAGATGTTTCAACATTGGTTTTGTATAAAATGCTATTCTTGTAGAGCAACTAATGTGTGAAAATTCCCGCTTACAAAAGTAAAAGATGATGAAGAGATGTTTTTACGCGAAAAATATTTCAAAATTTTATTAAAATCCATCTCGTGGATGCTAAAAAAGACAGACCGACATACAGACAAAAATTTCTAAAATTGCTGTTTTGTACTCCACTGCATCACACTACATCTTACAGAGATAATTCGTTTTTAGCAGAACAATGGGTATGTTTAATAAATTTCTTGTAGAGGTCTTTCCTATCACTTATTCAAGGTGGAAAAATCCATTCCCAATGCCCACAAACACTACTCCCTCTTTCCTCCTTTCCATAATCTAATTTCCTTGTTTCCCTTGAGTCCAAATATAAAAAAATATTGTTTTTAAGCCTTTTAAATACTGACTTATTAAAATTTAACTTAAATTTTTATAAGTTAACAAAGATCAGAAAACATGGCGTTATTTTCATTTTGGCGAACACAATCTTACACTCCATTAATAAGCTTGAAAAACAAGTAAACTACAATCAGCAACAGTCAATTGATAAGAGGCAATTCATAGATTCGACGAAAAGGTGCTTCTAATTACTTGTTGTGAATTTAGTTTTGCATGTTAAACAATATCTTTTATAATTCTAAATATTTTGTCTGCATCGCACCAATGGCCATTTTATTTTAAGATAATTTTATAAAGATTTCTATTTTTTATAAGCACTAGGTCTTTTTATAAAAATGTTTTAATAATTTTTATTTTCTCAATATTACGCTACACCATTGGGTAGCATCTTCTTTTTTTTTCCTGAAGATGCTACCCAATGATGTAGCGAAATATTGAGAAAATAAAAATTATTAAAACATTTTTATAAAAAGACCTAGTGCTTATAAAAAATAGAATTCAAAAATATAAAAAAGGTCAAAAACTACAATAATTATTTAATTTTATAAAGTTTTTCAATGGCCTTTAATAAACAAAAATCTTAATAGGTTTTATATATAGATGTTCTAAATAAATTATATCGTTTTTTTGCTTTATATTAAAGTCCGAAGAAGTCTTACGATTAATCAAAGCCAATTACCTTTTGCTATCGTTGTCATCATTCTCATTTAAAAACGAAAAAGAGAGAAAAAACTACCGTAACACACATTTGTGTTTTAAAGGAAAAAAAGAACCAAATTGCGGAATGAATAATGGTACAGCATTTGTAGAAGTGTCAACGTCAGCGATATTATTTTAAGCGAAATTTAATTTTTCTACTTTTGTGCATGTGCTCCCAAAAGCTTTGAAAGCTTTAATATACATACCTTTTTCAACTTAAATTCAATTTAAATTCAAATAGATATTTAAAATTAGTCACAGGGAGACACCATGTTTAGGGTTCCGTATCCAATTGGGTAAAAAGGTTACCCTATTGTTTTTGCTACTATGTCTGTCAGTGCCTTCATCCTTGGTAGACTCTTGAAATTTCCTCAAAGCTTTTATTACACTCTAAAATATTACTTATTATTATTACTTTGTTGGAACAGACTTGTTGTCTAATATTATGTCGGTGTTGTATGTGTGTCTTATTTTACGCAAAAACATAAAAATTATAAAAGTGTTTATCATTGATTACATAGATAGCCAACTTTCCCAATGTCAAAATAGTGGCTATAAATGTCATCACACTTACGAGTATGATGTGAATTCAGCACACATAGGGGAGAAGAATTTGTATACACATTAAGAAACTGTTATGATATATTGTTGCATTTTCCAATTATGTAATTAAATTTCAATTTTTGCAATAACATCTTATACACAGTTTAATATATTTTTGATTTTTTAACAAAAACTAAATTTCATTTTGTTAAAATTTCTTAGGTGAAATTTATTTCTTCACAGTATTGTATTTTTTTTGAATATTTTCAATACAAAATAATAAATAATTAAAATTAGTATTCAATCCAACTTTTTTCGCACATAAATATCAGCAAAAATACAAAATTCATATTCTTATTAAAAACAAGAGAAATATTTAATGTTAACATCTAAAATTGATTGTAAAAAAATAGATTTTTTTACAACTATGTGCAGCTTAGGGGTTGTGGGGAAATTTTTTAAAAAACCAACACTTATACAAATTTTTCTATCAACACATTCTTAGACTTAGGTTTTTGACAAAAGACTTAGCTTTTTGATATTTCTGAATCCTAGCTACATATATGTTATCTATGGTGTTTATTATTATAAAATCACCCTCATATGACTAAAGGCTATGATTCACTATCATACTTAGTCGTACGATTTGTTTGTTTATATTGCAAAAAAACTGTCATATAAATAAAAATTATTAAAGGTAAACTTCTAGTATTTTTAGTATTTTATAAACAAAAATAATTCGTTCTTTTCAGTTTCACCAATGGATCCTGCTTAATCAGTTATACATAAATTTAATTAAACGCATATATTTTATGCATTCTTATTTGTGAAAAAAATTGAAAATAAAAAAGGAAAAAAACGCAATTTGTGTAAATAAATTAAACATATTTGGTTTTCTTGTCTAATATTAAGAATATTTAAATTATTAGTCGAACTTTTTTACTAACATACAAATTAATTATTGAATTCGGGCCTAAGTTCGTTTTTAATTTTTTCTAAGTAGAAAGAATATTTAAATAAATTTGAAATTTTTTTAAAGGAAAAATGGGGGAAAATATATTTTAGACACTAGTAGAATGGAATGCATTTTTTAAACAGCTATATCCATCTTCCGCAGTTTTTGTGTCTATCTACTTTGGGTAGTGTTTAGTTGTAAGCATCATCTACTTAACCAACCAAACTCAAAAAAAAGGAATTTGAGAAAATTTGTGTTCAATTATCATAGCCAGTTGATGAGAACGAAGTCTACCGCAACCCAAAGCTTCATTCTTGTTTAATTTTTTCTTTAAAAAATGTATCACCTTATATGTAAACAAAAATATTTTCTCTACTTAGAAGGAAATAAAAACGAACTTAAGCCTGACTTCAAAAATTAACTTGTATGTTAATAAAATAGTTCGAATAATAATTAAAATATTTTTAATATTAAAAATCACAAGGCACCGCGTGATTTGTTTACCTAACAGAGTTTGGTTTGATACTAGAATAGTGTCAACCAGTGGTGGGATCTGACATGTTTAAATTGTACCAAATTTGCATCAATTGTACCAAAATTTCGCATTTAGTAAAAAAACAAAGAAATCATACCTACATGCAGTAGCTCGACATTAAAATAGGAGAAATCAAAACTTTTATGATATTTGACCTTCTGATTCTTAATCCGATAGAGTACTTCTGGAGTTATTTTTAAGAAAGGAATTATTTCGAAGAGTCGTCTAATTACAATGTTCTGCAAAAAATTGGCACCCTGAACATAAACTCAAATCCGTTTCAGTTTTCGCGTATCTCGTACAATTTTTTTTATATGCATGGCTAATATTTCCCCTAAACAAGGCGACCATCCTAACTTATTTCTAAATAACTCTTTAACGGATTGTTTCATTTTAATAATTGAAACACTTAAAGATGCGGGATAATTTACTTTTAAGACAGCTTTACATAATTTTTTTCCGTTTTCAACTGTTTCGGAGAAATTGGTGGCTAGGTATACTAGGAACAAAATAAGCCATAAATAATGAAATTTGATGGATTTGATGATGTTGATTTAATTTACAATTAAGTGCAGCTACCTACTTTGACAAAAATTATGAAACATATTAAGATTATTAATTTCATTATCAGTATTTTATTTAATTAAGAATTTTTCGAAAACTAGACGTGATAGAAAAAATCTGTAAACAGATTTGAATTCAGCACACAAAAGTCCATTAAAATTACATAACAAGATTCAAGCTTCCGACTATTTTTTTATGTTATGCCGACCAGTGTTTATAAAAAAAGGCCTTACGATTTCTTACTAGAAAAAATGGAAAAATATATCAGCCGAATACTACTGGAAACTAATTACGATGCAAAACCTTTCAAATGCTGTAGTTCAGCAAAAAGGTCTTGCAAACTAAATTACCTATCAAAGGTTATCTAAGTATACAATAAAAATCCTGAATATAAAACAAGAATGTTGCAATTTTAAAATTAGAAATTTTTATTATTGTTAGAAAGAGTATAAAAAAATATTGTTTAAATAAAAAATTTATGAAATAAATTTTATATGAAATTGTACCAAAAAAGCATGAAGTGTACTAGCGTACCACAAATTTGGTACAATTGTACCACAAATCCCAACACCGGTGTCAACTAAAAAATAATGTTAGTGAATACAAATAAATTAGTCAAGTGCGAGTAAGACTCACACACGTAGGGTTCCGTACTATGTTCAGTATAATTTAAAAATTCCAGTTGTTTATTTCTTTATGTCTTATGGGACACCCTTAAATTTTAAAATTAAAGTAATATTCGCGAAAATTTCATCATAATTAGAACACCCTTTAAATTTTAAAATGTAATTGATTTTATAGCGGCCATGGTAATACACTTTCTATTAATATATCAGGAGCCTACCTATTGCGGTTAAAAAAAAAAGGTTATATATTCGTGAAAAACACGTTACTAATGGACACACTTCAATTTTAAGTATTTGTTATAGCGGCCGAATTAACACATCTACTGTAAACATTTCAAGAGGGTATCTATTACGGTTTATAAAATTTTGTCACTGCCGGAACACCCTTTAATTTTATTATTCATTATAGTGGCCATGGCAACTTCCTTTCTATAAATATTTTCGGCCGTGGCAACACATCTTCTGTACAAAATTTCAAGAGTTTACCTGTTACGGTTCAAGAAATAAAGCTTTATACATGCAAATCACGTAACTGGCGGAAAACCCTTCCTGTAAAAGTTTCAAGATTCCACCTATTCATTCAAAACTTAGGATATATACATGCAAATCACGTCACTATTGGAACACCCTTTAATATTTAAGTTCAACTTTGTATACTTGTTTATAAAACAAACATAGTTTTAATTACAGTCTGCAAATTGTAAGTGGTTTCCTCTTACAGCTCAAAAAAAAAAGACATAAACGTAAATAACACGTCACTTTTGGAATACCCTACGTTTTAGTATTTGTTGCTATTGTGGCCGCAGTAATACACCTTTGGTAAAATTTTCAAGAGTCTACCTATTATGGTTCAAAACTTAGGCCTTACACATACAAAGCACACCACTATCGGAACACCCATTCATTTTTAGGTTTATTTTTTTAGACTTGTTTATAAAGCGAACTAAGTTTTAATTACTGTTTGTAAGAAATAAACACATATTCGTAAATAACACCTCTCTATCGGAACACCCTATAAGTTTTAATATTTTTTGCTATAGCGGCCATAGTTATACACCTTTGGTAAAATTTTCAAGAGTCTACCTATTAAGGTTCAAAAGTTAGTTACAGTTCAAGAAATAAGCACATATTCGTGAATAACACCTCTCTATCAGAACACCCTATAAGTTTTAGCATTTTTTGCTATAGCGGCCAAAATTATACACCTTCTGTAAAAATTTCAAGATTCTACCTATTATGATTCTAAACTTAGGCCTTATAAATCAAAATAACACAACTATCGGAACACCCTTTAATTTTTAGGTTTATTTTTTAGACTTTTATAAAAGGCGAACTACGTTTTTATTACAGTTTGTAAATTTTTAGTGTTTGCCTCCTACAGTTCAAGAAATAAAAACATATTCGTGAATAACACCTCTCTATCGGAACACCCTATAAGTTTTAATTTTTGTTGTTATAGCGGTCACATTTATATACTTTCTGTGAAAATTTCAAGCGCCTACCTATTACGGTTCAAAACTTAGGCCTTATACATGCAAATCACATTACTATCGGAACACCCTTTAATTTTTAGGTTTATTTTTTTATACTTGTTTATATGGCGAACTAAGTTTTAATTACTGCTTACATATTTTTAGTGTATGCCTCCTACAGCTCAAGATATAAACACATATTTGTGAATAACACCTCTCTATCCGAACACCCTATAAATTTTATTATTTGTTGCTATAGCGGCCAAAATTATACACCTTCTGTAAAAATTTCAAGATTCTACCTATTATGATTCAAAACTTAGGCCTTATAAATCAAAATAACACCACTATCGGAACACCCTTTAATTTTTAGGTTTATTTTTTAGACTTGTATATAAGGCGAACTACGTTTTTATTACAGTTTGTAAATTTTTAGTGTATGTCTTCTACAGTTCAAGAAATAAACACATATTCGTGAATAACACCTCTCTATCGGAACACCCTATAAGTTATACACCTTCTGTGAAAAATTTCTACCTATTATGGTTCAAAACTTATGCCTTATACATGCATTTCACACCACTATCGGAACACCCTTTAATTTTTAGTTTTATTTTTTATACTTGTTTATATAGTGAACTTAGTTTTAATTACTGTTTGTAAATTTCAAGTGTATCCCTCCTACAGTTCAAGAAATAAACACATTTTCGTAAATAACACTTCTCTATTGGAACACCCTATAAGTTTTAGTATTTGTTGCTATAGCGGCAACAACTATACATCATCTGTGAAAATTTCAAGAGTCTACCTATTACGGTTCCAGAGATAAAAGGCGCTGACAGACGGACAGACGGACAGACATTGTAGCGAAAACAATAGGGTTTCGTTTTTACACTTTGTGTACGGAACCCTAATAAACAAAAACAAGTTACTCTCGTTGCTAACCGAAAGTTGGCAGAGATAACAATAAATATAAGCTGGTAAATAATAAAGAAAATTATCAAACAAGAAGGAAGCCTTGGGTTATGGTAGACTTCGTTCTTTCATTTGAGTTTGGTTAGTTAAATAGATTACAACTAAACACTACCCAAAGCAGATAGATAGAAAGAATGCTGAATACGGACGTATGTAGCTGTCTAGAACATGAATTCCATTATGCTAGTGTTTAAAATAACCTTTTCCCATTTTTCTTTTAAAAACTTTACACCTAATTTGTAAAAAAAAATATTCTGGTATTAAATTGATTGGATTTATTTCGCCACTAAATAAAATATTGTTGGCATACTTTTCGGTGAAGACCATCGTCACTGGCTATTGTTCTGGTATATTTGGCGAGCGCTTTCGATGTAAAGACATCATTAAACGCGGCTTGAAAATTATGTTTTTACAGCAATAGCTCTCGCCAAACGTCTCTCTACTTAGAAAGAATTAAAAACGAATTTAAGTCTTTAAAAATTAATTTTTATAGTTTTCTAATTTAAGGTCGAAAATATTCGGTAAAGTCTTGTCTACTATTATCGACCTAATTATCAACAAAAGTTTTTTAGAGCATACTGAAAATTATAAGGTACCTCGATAGTGACGTGATATCGATAGTTCTCATGCAGCTATTAAAAGATAGAAACCAAAAAAATATATATTGGCAAAAATAGACATTTGCGGCTAATAAAGCATTGTTAACGTCTTTCAATCACTTTTTTCCTTAAAAGCTGTTATAGACAAAACAATACATTTTACATGTTTCCGAGGTTTGTGTGTAAAATTTACTTCAATCTCACAATATAAACTTTATCTTGGTAAATGTACTTCACTTTACAGATACTTTGGTTTAAGTTGACTGAATCTTAAAAAAAATAGTCCAACAAACATATTGTCAGTTTCATCTAAGTGCGGTAGTCTACATTATAAAACTATAAAAATAATATTTTTGTTTATGTATTTTGAACTAAAAATAACTTTTGCCATAAACTTCATCATAACATGGATAGCAAATAAGAGTTCTAAAAACGGTAGAAAGAGGTAAAAAATCGCAGGTCGATTATGGATGGCAACCCAACCTAAGTTGCGTTGCCAGTTGCCGAAATTGTATTACGTACAGTAACTGGCAACTAAAAGTTGTTAATTTCAGTTGCCAAATTTGGAACCATAAATTTGTGGTTGCTGTTGATTTTTTTCAAAGATTAAGCAAAAAAGGCGGTAAATCTGAAATAAAATAGGTTTATTTTTTATAGGATTTTGTATATTTATAGTTTATATGTATATTCAAATTAAAATTTGTATAATATACCTACATACAATTTCTTTAAATTGTAGATCTTAACACGGTAAAAGTAATCAAAATACACACTTGCAGCATTTAATATTAGAAAAGGATAACGACCTACATGTTGTCTTTTGGATATAAACATTTTATTTATTGTTAATTTTTATTTTCTTTAAATAACTTTTTTCTTGTTTATTTACTTAAAACTTTTTGGTTATTTACATTTATTTCAAGTTGATAGACTGTCAAAATAGCACTATCGATAACTTTATGGGAACTGAAAAAAGTTGCCGTACGTAATACCAATTTATTTTCCAGTTGCGTTGTCGAAAGGCAACTTCGGTTGCCATTCATAATCGTCCTATTAATGTATAAAACAGGCAAAATATATATGGAAAACATAGGCGTTTTTGTACATAAGCATTTAACCAAAAGTGTGCATAATCACAGAACAAAATTGTTATATGAAATTCGGGGCCTATGGCGATGTTTTCTTCGAATATTTGCATACCTTGCTCAGGCATGAGCCTATTCAAAATAAATTGCCAAACCAAACTAACCTCCAAACATCAGTTAACGGTCAAGTCTGCTGTCAAAGAAAACATTAATTTAAAGTTCTGTAGTCATTTATATCTATGACACAATATCATTAGATACCCTCGTACAGCATTTATATTCATTCACTCAACATTTTTTTCCCTCATATTTTTGTTTTCCTTTTTATTTCTTGTTAAAAAAAATTGTTGTTCCAAATGAATAATGTTTTGTGTTATTCAAAGAATACAGAAAATTAAATTTTTTGTGAATTGTGTTTCTTTTAAAGTAAAGTTTACGCGTGCAATTTATTTAAAATTTACCCTTTTTAACCGACTTCAAAAAAAGACGGAGGTTATCAATTCTTCTGTGTGTTGTTTTTTTTTTGTATGTTTGTGCCTTCAGAACTCGGTCATTTCTGAACCGATTTTAAAACTATTAGAAAGGTTATGGCTACAGATTGGTCCCATTTTAAAAGAAGTTCATTTTAAAAGAAGTTTTTTACGTGTATTATGAAATTTATAGCTCACCAATTTAAAATTAAAAAAAGTAGCTCCCAATAACAAAATGTAATTAAAACCTAAAATTAAAAATTAAAGGGTGTCCCCATAGGTGACTTAATTTCACTTTTATTCTCCTATCTTTTGAACCGTTATAGGCAAACACTTGAAAGTTGCACAGAATGTTGGTTGCTATGTCTGTTATAATAAGTATAAATATCTAAAATTAGAAATTAAAGAGTGTCCTATTAGTTGGTTTATTTTTAAATATATATATGGCCAAGCTTTTGAACCGTTATAGACAGACAGTTGAAATTTACAAAGAACTTGTATTGCTAAGTCCGCTAAAATAACAATTGAATTTGGAAATTAAAGGGTGGTCCAATAGTTAATGTAAAAGTAATATATATGGCCAAACTTTTTAACTGTTATAGATAGACAGTTGAAATTTACGAAGAACTTATATTGCTTAGTCCGCTATTACAACAAGCATAAAATTTGGATCTATAAATTAAAGGGTGTCCCCATTATTGATGCAATTTGATCATTATGTCCTCATCTTTGGAACCGTTATAGACAAACACTTGAAAAATAGACAGAATGTTCACTACTATGTCTGGTATAACAACAAGTATAAATATTTAAAATTGGAAATTAAAGGGTGTCCCAATAGTTGATGTAATTTGATATATATGGACACAAAGTTAATATTTAAAAAGAATCTGTATGACAAAGTCCTCTTTAAAAATTATTTATATTAAAATTTGATTTTAAAGGGTATCCCAATAGGTGACGTCATTTGATATTTACGACCCTATCTTTTAAACAGTTATTGATAAACACTTAACAATTAGACAGAACGTCCATTACTATATCTTTTATAATAAGTATAAATATTTAAAATTATAAATTACAGGGTGTCGCAATAGTTTATGTAATTTGATGTATATGACCAAACTTTTAAACCGTTACATACAGACGGTTGAAATTTACAATGAACCCTTATTGCTACGACCGCTATAACTAGTATAAAATTTGAATTCGGAAATTAAAGGGTGTCGCAATAGTTACCGTCTTAAAAAAACATGATTTTAAGTTTGTTTGTTTTGAAGTCGGTTTTTTTTGCAAGAATTATTTTGTGTAATTTTTTACTTTACACCACTGGTTTAAATTTCTGCAGTGTATTTGCTTATGTTTCTTGCAAATTAGTTTGACCTTAATAAAAAGAAATAAAAAAATTGGTAAAATACACGGAAAAATGTGAAAATCATGTTAAGTAAAGTTTTTCAACTAAAGAAGAAGAAGAACGAAGGCGAAATTTTAATAGAATGTTTAAATTGCCCAAATCTTCTTATTGGTCTTAGGTAAAAATATGAAATATCAAAATTGATTTTTTTTCTAGAAGTTCACAGATTAATATCTTCAGTTTTGGACATTTTTATTTAGACTTACATAACTATACTCGACTAGTGAAGGTATAGCAATACTAGTGCGACTAGTGCGAGTATAGTTATACCCTGTATTTTTTGCAAATATATTATTATTTAACAGGAATGAGTGTTTTATTTTGATTGTATGGTATTAAATATTATTAATTTTATATGAATATTATTTGAACTATTTTTGAATTAATAAATTAATTATTTAGGCTTAAGTTCTTAATTATAAAGAGAATAAAAATAAAGAAAAATGTTTGCTTGGTAGTATAATATAAAACGAAATAGTGTTTAAAAGTGTAAAACAATTTCAAAAAGCTCTATCTTCTATGAAATATAATGTAAAATTAAAATTTCTCAGATTCTATTTCTTTGATAAGTTTGTTTAAATAGAAAATTAATAACAATTGAAACTACCGGGTAGATTGATACAAAGAGTACTGATGACGGACGTAGCTGTCTAGAAAATGCATTCTGCTTTGCTGGTATCTAATTTTTCTTTATCTCTTTATAATTAAGAACTTAAGCCTAAATAATTAATTTATTATTATTAATTTTGTTAAGTTTAAGCAACAAAAACTGTGTGTGTGGCTTAAATACATAAGTATAGGTGCTAAAAGTATCTACATGGATCATGACCTTTTCGTACAAATTTAAATTTTTGAAGTAGATTTGTGTTACTTAAATGTATACTTTTCACAGGGAATATATTGGCCATTAAAATAATAAGAGGTCGAAGCAGGTCACTAACTTTATTGGTCCCATTTCAACCCACTTAGTTCCTCAATAATTTCAGGCACCGGATCGGTAATTTACGATCTTCCTTTCGCTAAGTCTTGTGCTAACACTAGCTTGTAAATATCGACCTTCTTTCTCTTTGCGGAGTCTGCAGTAATTGTTAGAATTTGTCTGAGGCTTAAATAGCATCAACATAAAACCGTGCGTGGTCCTTAGAAGTCTTATGCTAGCAGTGATTAGTGTTCAAAGAAAATATAGCACAAAGAAAATATAGCACATACTGCCTTAGCCTCTTCCGGAAACAATCCTGAAGACTCACCATCTTCTATTTTTATATTGGTGAGATGACAGTTGCAGTTTCCATGACCTGTCACTAACACAGTTGTCTATCTTAAGCCTTTGGAAATTAGCCCGTCCTTTGAATATTTCCGGACAATAAAAATTTGTCTTATCAAAATAAAAGTTCGTGGAATTGACAGTTATCGGCGAAGATATCTAGCTTTACATGCTCAGGTAAGTATTTAATTTAACCAGTATCCAAGTAGAGTTTACTAACGCGGCTACCACGAGGAACTATTTATAAGTTTAACTTATGACAATATACTCAATTACGGCGAGCATACCACTATGTCTGCATGCCTATCGCTGAAAACTTTTAGAAGTTATTTTATTTTAGAAAGTTATTTACTAGTTTTTAAATCTCGACTTAGCCAAGTTAAGCTGATGTTCCCCCACTTCGAATACGCCAATTAACAGCCAAGTTCCACATCAACATTTTGCGATGACACAACTTTACCAAGCGTCACGAAAGTTCCCTAGTACCACCCCGATATTTACAAAATCATAAATTTAATTTACAAAATTGGTAAAAAAATGACATTTAATATGAATGAGATAAGAATATAACTCATCAAATGACATATAGTGCCTACTCACGAAGGCAGCTCATTTAAGTATTCATTTCGATCGGCTCCTTACTTAGAAAAGTTTATAAATAAAGGTAACATAAGTAAATATAAAAGCAGCACTAATTTGGCTGAAATTCTTTCATAAGCATAGAATGAAAATTTTAGCTCTATAATGGGATCGCTAAAACAATACATATACGAGTATAGTCATAAAATTTAATTTTGAAGCTCTACTTTAACTTTAAACTAGGCGCCAGAAAAATATTTTTCAAAATTTTACATTTACAAGGATGCAAATGTGCCAACGTAACCAAGTAAATACATTTTTTTCTCAATACTGGCTAAACTTAAGTAAGTAAAATTTTGTAAGCCAATGATATGGTTGATGATTTTAAAGATTGAAATGAAATTAAAGATTTTCGTGACATTCGTAACATACATTTAACCTTGGTCTTTTTTATAACTTTTTGGCTTCTCTCTGAAATATTGATAATTAATTTGATATATAGTAGAAAGTTCTTTTTGCTTGTTGAAAAATTTTCTTTGAATTTTATATTGAAAAACTCTATAGGAGTTTCATTGTTATCAGGTTCTTTATAACATATTCTGGAGATTGCGTATTTAATGTAATGGGAATTGCTAAAAATATTAAAAAAAAATTTTTTTGCTGTACTAATAAAGGTAAAGTCTGTCAGCGCCTTCTATCTCTGGAACTGTAATTAATACACTCTTGAAATTTTCACAGAAGGTGTATAATGTTATAGCAGCAATTACTAAAAATTATAGGGTGTTCCCAAGGAATTAGAAGATATTTTAAAGCTTCACAAACAAGTACTAAATTGAAACCAAAAATTAAAGGGTGTTTCGATTGTAAGATGATGATCTGCTGATCATAAAATTTAATAAAAGGGCATTCCTTAGATGAGAGAGAAAAAAAGGTAAACAGATTATGTAGTTCTTTAAAAGTAATTGAAAATTAAGCATGGTATATTAAAAAATATTTCAAAGAAACATTTGTTAAAATTTAGTGTCTTTTTTTGCCAAACATTGTTTATTGCTTTGCTAAATATCTTTTTAGGGTTCTTTACCCAAAGAGTAAAATGGTAACCCTATTGTTTTCGCTAAAATTTCACTTTTTTACATTTACAAACAGTAAATAAAACTGGTGTGAAAAAATAAACCTAAAAATTAAAGGGTGTTCTCATAATGACTTGATTTGCATGTATATGGCCTAAGTTTTGAACCATAATAGGTAGACTTGAAATTTTCACAGAAGGTGTATAGCTGTGGCCGCTTACCAACAAAACTTATAGGGTGTTCCGAAAGCGACTTTTATGTCTTCATTTCTGGAGCTGTAGGAGGCAACCACTTAAAATTTTCAGACAGTAATTAAAACTATGTTGGCTTTTTAAGCAAGTATTCAAAACTAAACCCAAAAATTAAAGGGTTTTCCGATAGTGACGTGATTTGCATGTATATGTTCTAAGTTTTGAACGATAGTAGGTAGACTCTTGAAGTTTTAACAAGAGGTGTATTACTATGGGGTTCGAAGAAAAAGGGAAAAAAGAACAAGAGAATCTCAATTAATAAAAAGTTTTATGTATTATATTCCGTTGGATTTTTTGATGCTTTACAAATTCCGTTCGAAATTAAAATCATTCCGTAGTTACCATTCCAATCGGAGTGCTATCCAAAGCGCTCTAAGGATTAAAATTATCAAGCGGTTTCCATAAAAAGAAACAAAAAAGAAATCTCTAAATTTCAGGGACCGTAAATAACAGTTATCAAATAAAAAAAATTACCCCCAAAAACTCTTTATGTTGGAGCTAACGGAGATCTATACTTTTATATATCAATAGAATTGTATTGACGAGCTCTTTCAGTTAAGAGTTATTTTTCGATGTATATCTTGTAGGCGAAATGTTAACTCAATTGCATCCAATTTTATTTTAAATAAAAAAATGTACATATATTTTTTTTAGGCTTACAAAATTTTAAGAAATTTGCTTATAAAGTTTTGAAATTTAACGATATTACCTATCGTTAAATTTACTGTTTATCGCTATGTAACAGTTGTTATAAAGGGTCTTTTTTATAAATGTATAGAACTTTATGTTGGCATTACTTTTCAAGATGGCGACCGATTTAACAGCTGTGAAGTTATTTATACTCAGTTTGGCTTGGCAATTCATCATGAATAGACTCACGCCTGAACAACGCTTGCAAATAGTGAAATTTTATTTCGAAACGAGATTACCGTTGTTCCTGATTTTCATAAGGGAATTTTGTTTAGCGATGAAGCGCACTTCTGGTTGAATGGCTACGTCAACCAACAATACTGCCGCATTTGGAGTGAAAGTAATCCTCAAGTGTATGTCGAAACACCGTTACATCCAGAAAAACTGACTGTTTGGTGCGCTTTATGGGCTGGTGGAATCATTGGTCGATACACTTTCAAAAACGATGGTGGCCAGAAAGTTACAGTCAATGGTGATCGGTATAGAGTCATGATTACTAACTTTTTCATTCCTGAATTGAATAACCATGATGTCCAGAAGATGTGGTTTCAACAAGACGGCGCAACATGTCACATAGCTCGTGCCAAAATAGATTTATTGAAAGACACGTTTGGTGACCGCCTAATTTCACGTTTTGGACCTCCAAGATCTTGTGATTTAACACCGTCATTGGTCTATGCGGATAAGCCACAAACGCTTGACCATTTGGAAGACATCATTCGCCGTGTTATTGCCGATATACGGCCACAAATGTTGGAAAAAGTCATCGAAAATTGGACGTCCAGATTGGACTACATCCGCGCCAGCCGTGGCGGTCATATGCCAGAAATCATATTTAAAATGTAATGCCACAAGATTATATTTTGGATAAATAAAATTCATGTCAATCGAATAATCCATCGTTGTTTTATTACAACTTAAAGTTTTATACCTCTATAAAAAAACCCTTTAGTTTCACCCAAAGCTAATTTCTTAGATCTTATACAAAAAGGCTCATAAAGTAACAAAAGTGTTGGCTTATTGCCATATTTCATATATGTATATGTATGAAATAAATAAACTTTAGATTTATATATTTAATATTTTTTTTCTTCTTGTTTGGAGTTAGAAGCATCGCCTTTATGAGTATTTCAATCATCGCCCCTATGAGTTGGCTGTAGATTGATTGAAGTGATACAATTTTCATACAGCAGGTAGTATTACAACTGATGAAATTATAAATTTTCAAGCAATAGTGGCAAATCATAATTTTAAACTTTATTACATAAAAGGGTGTTAGATTATGGTCGTTGTGTTTCAGTTTAAGTTGAACCTTGATTTTCTTCTTTAGAAATGATTAATTATTAATTTTGAAAGTTTAATATTTGACATCAATAATCGATAAAATCCATGGTACAGTCTTCGGTGACCAATGATAGGAAATGGGTTGAACTGTTTCAATCCATGGGCACCTCAAAGTATTCAGTGAGATAAATAAAAAACTTAGACAATCAAATGTGCTAAGATATGGATTTTTCGGGCATCACCTGAAGCGAAGAGGCTCTAAAATATATGGCCTTGACAAGCCGAATATACTCAAAAAAAAGAAAAGCAGTTTCATTTTCTTGGCTCTGTTTTAGGTGCGCATGAAAAGCCATATCGATTAATTCGAAATAGGGGAGATTGTAAATGGAAAAAGCATAAATGAAAACTAAAACAAACAAAAAAAAATTAATATCATCATACATACCCTTAAAAGCATAGTGAGATGAGAAAAATTTTTCAACCAAATGATTAGGATCTATGTGTAAAACGAGACTATTAGGAGAACCTTCTGTAATCTAACTTTTCAGAAAATTAAAATAACCTGCTGAAAAATAAGAGAGACCCACCAAAAAGTGTATGTTTGATATCAAGACTTGCTGTTTACCTTATAATAACTTGTCAAACAATTTTGCAGCGTTTTCTACTCTCTCCTTTTATTTTATTGTCGTAATATAAATTAAAAACAATCAATCTGCTTTAAAAAACCACCATGAAAAATTTTAACAAAAGTAAATAATAAAAAAAATTAAAACTGTACAACCAATCGTTTCTAAAACAATGTAAAACATGCTGTAGTTTTTGTATTTGGATGCAGACATCATTCATTGTTGTGGTAATATTTATGTAAACCTCAGGTTTTTCCATTTTTTCAGTTTGAAAAAAATGTGATCAATTGAACGCTAAAGTGAACAAAATATACCTATAAATATTCATACCTGATATACCCATATTTACAAAAGAAAAACACATTTATTCATTGGACATTCCGGTTGGAATCATCCTGGCATATTTTTATTGCCTCAGCTTATTTTGCCTTTTTTCGCAACGAGAAATACAATTTTTGTTGTACAAAGTGTTTTGCATTTATGGTAAATTTATTCTTCCTGTCAATGGTGTGTTTTATTTTTAGGATTCATTTACTTCGCTTTTCATTTATTCAATATTTTCTAAATTTTATTGTTGCCATTATAGTTATGTTTGAATTGCTTTATTTCGTTTTTTTTAAACAGTTTTTCTCCGTTTGGTTGCTGCCAAAAGCAATTAGAAAACTTCAAAATTTGTATACTTTACCATACGTAGTATAAGGTAAAGTATAGTAATCATGAAAAAAATCTAGGTCGGGATTTCGACGGATTTATACGTTTTGAGGTCTCCGGAATCCATTTTAGCTATTTTCGCGATCATATCTGAGGGTCGATGGGTCATACCTTTTGACATATCAACATGAAATGTAGTATGTTCCTTTAGTAAATGGTGATGAAGAGCTGTATAAATTTTTTGTATAATCGGGAGGGAACAAGGGTTAGTTTACTTACTCTCAAATTTTGTAAACGATATACAGGTCATACCGTATGTCATATCAAAATGAAATTCAGTATGTGCCTTTGGTATATGGTGATGAAGAGCTGTATATTTTGGGCATAATCGGGAAAGGGCAGTGGGTAGTTTACTTAACACCCAAAACCGAAAATAATTAATTTTTCAATTCGAATATACTTTGAGCATACACTTTTTTATGAAATATATACATTAAAATATCTTTTTCCATTGGGTCTGGTAAAGTTGAGTGTAGGTCACTCCAAATTTTTTTAATTATGATAAAGAAATATCTTTCGAATTTTATACTGATAAAGTAATATTGAAATATGTTGCCATAAAAAAACGAGAAATAATTATTTTTGAAATTATGTTAGTAAAACTTAATATGAATAAATCTTGTTATAGATTATGATTTCCTTAAACTTTTATAGGTACACATTTATAATGAAAAAGAAAAAACTTTATTACAACCTTATTAATGCTGCATGCTCATGGAGCTTATAAAAAATCGGCACAAAACAAAAATTAAAAATCGCCAAATGAATAACAAAATAAAAAATTTAAAAAAATGGAAAAGGGAAAAAAAATAAAAATAAAAAATATGAAAAGATCAATGTAAACGTAAAGGTAAAGGCATTGATATTTTTTATATTTTTAATTCTAATAAATCTTTAATGTTAACAATTCTGTAGTTTAAGAAAATTACGTAACTACTTAGATAGTTTTTAGGGCATAAACCCTTGTTTTAACAATCGTATTGAAGAATTTCTTGATATTATAAAATCGCTTAAATATGGTGATAATTTATTAAAACATTTTGGATCATTTTCCATTTGATAATTTTAAAAAAACATTAAAAAGCACTCAATATTTTTGGGTTACTTTTTATATAAAATATTACCCAATTCTGTATGCGAAATTTTTGGGTTATTTTTCATTTTTGTTTTTAAGCGTTTTTAATTTTTGCATGTTTGTTTTTTTAAATTGTATAAATTTCAAATACAGAAAAAAACGCAAAATGGGATTTTACAAAGTTTTTAATTTATTTCTTTCGCACTGTGTTGTTATAAAATATAATTTTCGTAGAATCAGTAGAATCGTAGAGCTTTTGAAAATAAATCATAGCTTCAAGAATGTAATTGAGAACTTCTGAGGAAATTGTAAAACGACAGTCCAATGGTCTTTCGGGCAGAAGTAAATGCCATCTTCATCTGTGCCAGGTAATGTTTAAGGAAAGAGAAAAAGGGTAAACAAATTTAGCTGGTGTCAGATAGACAAGCTGCGCTAAAGTCTTTAACTCATTTACAATAAAATCTGCTGTGATAACAGACTGTGCGGCATCGCTAAATGAACGCGTTTCTCACAATAATTTAACACTATGTTGGATTGCCAGTCATGAAGTTCACGTTTGCAGTTATCGGGTGGTTTAGCCAACCTATGAGCCTAAAGTAGATTTGTAGAACCAGAGCTTTTCTTTGGCATATCCAATGGTTAAAAAAACTGATTCCTGACCAAAGCAGGGTTCTCCCACCATTGGGTAAGTCTGACAGGCCTCAGAATCAAAATGTTTTATCACATTATCTCAGTGTACATCCCAAAGGCTACTTTCACTTATTAGGAATGACTTAAAGCTACTTGAGGCGTAGTTCACAGGACATGTGGTCTTAGTTACCATTAATTCAATTCGGAACACGTACTTTGTGCATTCCCTGCCTTGAGTACTCGTAAAATAAAATTCCTAGGTGGCTTTCTATTATGTCCAGGGGATACGAATTACCTCTCACCATATAAGATTATTGGATTCAAACGTAGCCAATCCTCGTGCATGCTAGAAAAAGTTATAGTTTCGAAAGAAGCCTTTTATCTTTATTTCTAAGGACCGTATATTGCTCGAAGTTAGTTAAGTCTGTCCATGTATTTTATCTTAAAAGATCATAGAGTCCATAGGTCTCATTGTGTAAAATATGATGTAAGAGATGTAAGAAATATATGTGTAAAAGGTGTAAGAATTATATGTGCTAAACTACCATCTGAGACAACATTGTTCAGTAAATAAACCCGAGAGATTTATTGTTCTACATATGCTCAAGACTGCATAGTAATATATGTCATAAATTCAATCCTCGGATTGGACGTTTAGCTATAATAAGTTTTATTGACACCACCGACTTTATATAATACTAGCTGTGCCCGCAACTTCGTCAGCGTCCTTCAATATTTTGTTAGATTTTACTTTACACCAAAGACCCTTACGATTTTAGTTTTTTTTGTTAAGAGAAGTAACACTCAGGCAATTAATGCCTATATTAACTTTAAAGAGGGATAGTAGTAGATAAGATAAATGGTTAGTCAATTTATATGTGTTAATACCGGCGTTTCTAGTTCCGTCTTAAGATATGCTACGTATCAGTTTATGTATTTTTTTACTTTATAAAAAGTAAAGTATATATTTCCGGTTAGTTCAACTGCGTACTTTCACTTTGTCTCCATTTTCTGAGATATTTTCCCAGAAAAAAGTATCCTATATTAGGACCAGAATACTTAGGTACCTCCTCACAAAATTTTGTTAAACTCCATCCAGTAGTTTTTATGTGATGCGAACGTCAATGAAAAGCAGACAGACAAACAGAGAGACGGAAGTGAGTTACTATTTTATTATATGTATAGATATGTCTAGATTATAGTGCGGTATTGAACGATGCTGTCTACAGATAGATTTTTATATAAATAATCCTTCTATTTAGACAGCCTTAGACATAAATATAAACATAGTTAACACTGGCTAAGAATCCTTCCATTTGCGAGTTTTCATTATATTTCTGTCAGTAATTCTGATTAAACCTGATAGTCGCGTTTCCACACTAGAGTCAGTTGGGCAGTAATCAACAAAGTTATTTCGTTCTCTAGATACGAACTGTTGATTATGCTGTCGGATACATTAAAGTTTCATTCTCAAACAGTGAGACCATTCGATCACTTACTTGTAAAAAAAATATTTGGATAGACTCATTGCCCCAGTAATCGAAACACAAATTATTGATATATGAATTAATATTTATTTTGGATTAAGTTCATTATTATAATGAGATAAAGAAAAATTAGAAAAATGTAATGCATTTTCTGGATCGCTACATCCGTCGTCAGCTTTTTTCGTATCTATCTACGAGGTAGTTTCAATTGTAATAATTTTTCTATGTATACGAACTATACAAAGAAATAGGATATAAGAATTTTAAATTTTTCATTATATTTCATAAGTGAAAGAGCTTTTTTGATATTAATTTACACTTACATTTTTTTCATTTTTATTCTTTTTATATACATATATTTTTTCTTTATTATTATTTATTTATTATTAATTGGTATAATTTCGTCTTGATATTAGCCAACCTTTATTTAGCAATTAACAACAATTAGATATTTTTCAAATTTGTATATTTTTGATTATTAAAACAATAGTGTTGAAGTTAACAATGAATACAAATTTAAAAAAATTTAATTGTTGTTAATAGCTAACCAAAGTTTGGCTAATGGCAAGACATACATATGTATATACATACGTATATACAATTTTAAGTAAAGAAATATATCTATAAAGAGAAAAAAAAATTAAGTAAAAATGTCTGCTTGGTGGAATAATATAAAACGATATGGTTTACATGTGTAAAATAATTTCAAAAAAGCTCTTTCACCTATGAAATATAATGAAAAATTTAATACAAATTGTCACATCCTATTTCTTTGTATAGTTTGTATCATGATATAAGGTAATTCCATTTCAAAAATGTTTGAAGGTTGCCGGAATTATTGATGTATGTTTTCGTGTAAACCAAAACAAGCGTTGCAACAAATAGAAACGAGAAATTATTTAAAAAAATGTGTTATTTATATAAATAACGTAGAATAAAAACGGTTTAATAATGAAACTTTTAAGAATAAATCTTGTAATAAATTATGATTTCCTTAAACTTTTATAGGCACACTTTTGTATTGAGAAAAAAATTTATTACAGCCATGTCCTTAGGCAAAAAAAAAAAATACAAAAAGGTCAATAGTGACAGTAAGGGCATTGATATTTTTTATATTTTGAATTCTAATTAATATTTAATGGTAACAATTCTGTAGTTTAAGGTAAACTACGTAACTACTTAGATAGTTTTTAGGACATAAACCGTTGTTTTACACTCTTATTGATGAATTTTTTTATAAATATTTTTTTTATATATAGCTTTTGGCGTCGTGGACACAATTCGTCGACATTTCGTGTTAACAGGTTTAAATTGGCATTCCCTTCGTCAGTATCAAAATTGATCGATGACCTTTTAATTTTATTTGGAATTTTTCTTGATATTCCTGAAAGATTAGCTTTCCATCTTAATTAAAAAAGGCATATATTCTTAAATGAACACACTGAGGTGCTTTTGGTACTTAATAAGAAAACGGAAACTTAGATACATTTGAAAGATTAAAAAATCTTATTTGTGAATTCTTGCAAAAGAGTTTTACTGCCGTATGGAGAAGGATAAATAACTGTTTTCTTTTCAAACGCAAACCATTTTTTTGAAGGCATAAACTTAAGGCTTGTTTCTTTTTTTAATTTTTTAAATTTCAAATAAAGAAAAAAAAAACGCAAAATGGGATTTTACAGAATATGTAATATGGTAGCACAAATTTAAATAATTCCCCCAAACGTCAAAACGTTAATATGTCGAGAAAAAGAGAGAATGGAATTACATTCTATTTTTATATCATGGTTTGTATATAGAAAATTTATTACAATTGAAACTACCTCGTAGATAGATAAGATGAAGAATGTATATAAGACGGCAGCTGTCTATGGTTCAGTAGAACAACCAATCAACAATACAATGAAGAAGGTAGAAAATAATATCCAAGCTAAAGCCACAATAGAAATTTTATATGAACGATTTCTGAGCATAGTTATATTAGACATAAATTACTAAGATCTTGCAATTTGACACAGTAGGATTTTTGTTTGTAGGGTGCAACACAACTCTCAGGTTCATACGAATACTTTTATTTCGGATAATCTCCCTGAAGGAAACCTGGGGACAAATGTCTCCAAATCACCATCTTTGTGAGGACAAAAAAAATCTAATAACGTTCACAATTTATTATCAGATCTGTTCTAAAAATCACTTAACTTTATCACATAACGTTATATTATTACAACTACTTCAGAAAAGTACCAAAGGTGTAAACTATAATTATTAAAATGTAAATAAACTAGTGAATCACTAGTTCCAATGTCTACATATGGTCCCAAAAGAACTACCTAGTCAATAGTACCAATGTCAGTAGTTAATTTTCAATGGCAGGCACATATTAAATGACTATAGTAAATAGCATTGTCTGGGGTATAAGTCACTAGTAGTGGTGACTCTGTCAATAGTAAATCAGTACAGTTTCACTATTGACATTTCCTATAGGGCTGATGGTTTTACTATCACATGCAAAAAATCGACACTATTAATTATTTTGAATGTTTATTGTTTATTGTTGCCTTTTTAAATAGCCACTTTTTAATAAACGTATTAATGATATCAATCAAGTTTTAACTTAAATGAAATCCAACATTAACAAACAAATTTAAAAGAGAGATTCAACCATTTTCACTCTTGCACATATATTTGATGCACATGTTATTGTTCCAGCTGTAATTTAACTTAAATGCAATATTCTTTTTTATACTCAATACAGATATTCGCATATACATAACATTTTTGTTAATTTTTAATTAAATGAATGAAACCAGTAGGAGATAAATACAACGACAACAATAGCCTGTAATGTAATTGGTTTTTGTATTGATGGCAAGCTCATGACTTATTGTACAGAAACAGCAAAATATTATTACTTTAAATATATATTTTTCGGTGACAACAATGAAAACAACAATAAATTAAACATACATATGTTCATTTTAAACCTACCAAAATCTGGTCAAATGTGATGCAAGGGAGTTTAACTTTTTTGGTTTTAATGGACATTGAAAAGGTTTGTTTTCCAATTGTTAAAAAAAATTGTCAAAAATAATGCCTAATTTTATTACCAAATTTTATTAAAAAATATTTACTGGATAAACATGGAAAATATTTTTAAGCATAACGTAGTAAGACATACGCAAAAGAATTCAACACAAGTTCCGAATTTATGTATGTTAGACAAACCAATATGTTATATGAGCCATTTTCTTTGATCAAGTTCTGTTTTTGGCGTTGACAAGTGTGGACGCGATTTTTTTTAAGCTCACATTAACAACAAACAAAACATACATTGTGTGAACAATTTAAAACAAAAACAAAAAACAAACCTGTATTAATACAACAATAAAGTTGTTTGTAAAATATTTTTTTTTCTTTTTCTTTTTCTTTTTCCTTTTCTTTATTTTTTACAACGGCATATTGAATTGCTACTTTTAAAATAAAATAAAAACAATAAAGCCTAATGAGCCTGTTTAATTTAAGCAACAAAAATGTTGACAATGCTGAATTAAATAGAAACAAAATAACTGAAAATAATTTGTGTATTAATGCTACGCCAGTTATACGTGCCCAATCTTGTTCGTCGCTTTTACAAAGCGATTTCAATAAAATAACTACAAACAAATCGCCTTCTGAACACAGTGTTGCCAAAGATAATATGGATAGTGTAGAAAAAACCCAAGACGCAAGTGGGAATGGACAGATACATAACTGTATTGAAAAGAGGTCGAAGCCCTAAATCTTCGCAGATTGCACCAATGGCTAAAGTACAAAAAGACAAGGACTCTAACGGAATAAATTCTCATAATCGTTTTGCTATTTTAGATAACGAAGAAGGTGAAACAAAAACGGCACCCAAGTCGTTTAAACCACCACCATTTTTTTAAGGAAGAAAAATTCAAATGACTTAATAACTAAGTTAATCTCAGCTATCGGGGAAAACTCATTCTATGTAATTCCTATCAAACGTGGTAACATTGATGAAACTAAAATTCAATTCATAGACGAAAGTAGTTATCGCAAAGCAGTAAAGGAGTTTGCAAAAAGAACTTTTATACCTACCAGCTGAAGAGTAGCAAAGGCCTACAGGTAGTCATCAAAGGTGTAGACTCATATGTTAGTCCAGTGGAAATAAAAGCTGGCCTCCAAAAAGCAGGATTTAAGTTTAAAAGCGTTGACAATCTCAGAAATCGAGAGCGTGTCCCTCAACCTCTATTTCGCGTTGAACTGGAACCTGGAGATATTAGATTGAAGAAGAACGAAATGTATCCCATTTATAATCTGAAATATCTGTTACACCGCATGATAAGTGTAGAGGAACCACATAAGCGGTCAGGACACGTCCAGTGTTTAAATTGCCAAGAATATGGCCATACAAGGGCGTACTGCACGTTGCCTCCGGTTTGCGTTGTGTATTGAGAGCTTCATTGTTCCGCCCAATGCGACAAACCAAATGATGACTCGAAGGTTAAAAAATGTAGCAATTGCGGTGGAAATCACACCGCTAACTACAGAGGCTGTTCAGTTTTTTCTATGGTAAGGAAGTTAACTCAGAAATTGAATACTCCTGCTAGACAGCCACAATACCAAGCAAATGCTGATTACCCTCAGTTAGCTCAACCCACAACCAAACATGTTTCATACGCGGATATGTTAAAATCCAATCATGTTTCAGCACACAAAGCGACACCTACAACCAATTCTACCCTAAATATGCATCCAGAAGCTAAAGAACAAACACTATCTGGTAACTATAATCGGCTCGAAGCAAGTATCGAGACATTGGTGCATTCGTTAAACAGTTTTATGAGCTCAATGAGCAGCATGATGCAAGAAATGGTTCGCATGTAATCTATGATGTTGCAGGCGGTACTTAACAAACCATGAACTATTTAAAAATATGTTTCTGGTGGTAGTTCAGCAATTCTAATAAAGGCTCGAATTAAACATCATTTACTGTGCAATTTTTGTGAGGACTATCTTCAAGCAACAAACATCTGTATTGAAGAATATCATCAAAACTTTGTTATTTCTTAGATTTATTCACCTCCTAAATTGCAAATATCAGAGAGTCAATATAGCGACTTCTACAAAGCACTAGGTCCCTGTTTCATAGCATCAGGCGACTACAACACTAAACATACGTTTTGGGGATCACGCCTAATAACTCCAAAAGGTCGTATTTTGTTTGACACAATTTCAAAAATGCGTCTGAATGTTATATCGAGTGGACAACCCACCTAATGGCCTACTGATCGACAAAAAATACCTGATGTTATTGATTTTGGCGTAACTAAAGGTATTTCAAAAGAAATGATTGAAGTTGAAGCGTCACTCGAATTATCCTCAGATCATTCACCCACTATTGTCTATATATGGAACCAGAAAAATATCGTGTCACAAAGAACTAACACAAGCATTAATTGGTTGAAATATAGAAAGTATCTCAGTACTTACTGTTCGGAAAATATACCGCTGAGAAAACCAGAAGACGTGGATCAAAGTCTTATTAATTTTGATCAAATCCTCAAATCAGCTTCCCAACATGCAACAGTAACCCGACAATCAGCTAGATACAATCAAATTTACTTTGTAGATGTCGAGCGGCTCTTGGCTGAAAAAAGGAAAATTAGAAGAGAGTGGCAAGCACACAGATCTGCTCAACTCAAATCTAGACTTAAAGATTGCACGAAACGGCTAAGACAGCTGCTAGAATCTCGAAGAGTAGCATCTCTGAAAAACTACTTGGAAGACCTCGACGCAACTGCACAATCAGATTATTCGTTATGGCGTGCATGTAGAAACCTTAAAACGCCAGTACGTAAGCCCCCCTTGCGAACTTCTTGTGGAGTCTGGGCAAGAAATGATACCGAAAAAGGTAATTTATTTGTTGATCATTTGAAAAAGGTTTTCACTCCAAATATGAGTACTGATATAGTTGAGTTGCCACCAGTAGAGTCTAGTGCCGAAGTACACCTAAGATTTGAATTTAGCGATATTAAAAGGGCAATAGCGGATTTAAACACAAAAAAAACCCCTGGGGTTGATAAAACAAGTAACAAGATGTTAGTTGAGTTGCCCCGTATAGGTCGCAGAATTATTCTGTTTGTTTTTAATGCCATTTTACGTCTTGCGTACTTTCCCACAGAGTGGAATGTTTCTTTGATTATTATGATTCCTAAACCGGGAAAAGACCACACAAAAGTAGAATCATACAGACCTATAAGCCTTTTATCAAACGTGTCAAAGTTATTTGAGAGAATATTAATAACTAAGCTGAATCCAATTCTTAGCGCGAAAGGATGCATTCCGAACCATCAATTCGGCTTCAGAAAACAACATAGTACAATCCAACAAACACACAGATTAGTAAATGTAATTAAAACGACCTTTGAAGAAAAAAATATTGTCTGCGCTTTTTATCGACATTTCTCAAGCATTTGATAAGGTTTGGTACGAAGGCCTAATATTTAAGCTGAACTTGCCCGAAAACTTGTATAAGCTCTTAAAAGATTATTTAACGAATCGCAAGTTTTTACTAAAGGAAGGTGACTTTTTAAGCTCGCCACAGCTCATTGAAGCCGGAGTTCCCAAGGTAGTATTTTGGGGCCAATTTTAAATTTACTGTACACATCAGATATGCCAATTAGCACCCTAGTGCACACATCAACTTTTGCAGATGACACAGCTTTTTTAAGTATTCATGAAAGTGCCCAAGAAGCATCAAAACTTTTACAAGACCACATACTCAATTTGGAAAAATGGCTAGAAAAATGGAAAATAAGAGTGAATGAGCAAAAATGTACTCACATAATTTTCACACTGCGTAGGGACTCATGCCCTCCTGTTCGCATAAATAACCAAATGATACCACAGCTTTCAGACGTTAAATACCTGGGTATACATCTTGACCGTCGCCTTACTTGGAAAAGCCACATTGATTTCAAGTTAACGCAAATGAAACTAAAAGCAGTACAACTAAATTGGCTTATTGGCAGCAACTCCACCCTGAGCTTATATTGTAAACTTCTTCTGTACAAGTTGATCCTCAAACCAATTTGGTGTTATGGGATTCAGTTATGGGGCACTGCCTCAGCTAGCAATGTAGAAAAAATTCAAAGGCGCCAAAATAAGATACTACGTATGATCACATCTGCTCCCTGGTATATAAAAAATTCGAACATCCACAAAGACCTAAACATGCCATCAGTTAAAGCAGAAATAGCAAAACATGCAGTCACATATCTGAAGAGGCTTGAATCTCATCCAAACCCTTTGGCGCGTAACATGCTGAATGAATCTGGTTACATTCGACTAAAAAGAAGAGATACTGCTTTTCTTGGCCCTACATTAGAGGGATTACCCGCAAATGATTGCAAAATCCGTGAAACAAACATATTTTTTTCTAGCACTGGCTGGACTTAAAAAGTATATTTTTATTTTAGACTTAAGATATGAGTACTTCTTGTTAGTTCAAAAATATTGAAGATACAATAAACAATTTATGAAAAAAAAAAAAATTTTTTTTCTTTGACAAAAAAGTTAGTCAATGATAAAAATTAACACAATTTACTATGAATTTTTCATTTATAAAATAATTGCAAAAAAAATTGTTAACATTTTTATAGTTTTTATCATAAAAAAAAATTTTAGTTTATGAAGTTAAAAGTACAATTACATACTTTAAAATGGTGTAAGGTTACCCAAGAAAATGATTTTTCTTGCATTTAGAACATGTAACCATGCAATATGAGACAAAAAGATTTATTGTATCGAAAACTTAATAAGTTTATTTCGAATCAAATGAAATAAGCTGATTTTGCTTTTAAAAATCCTTAGAATATGGAATTCTAAGAAGACGAAAAATATAAATTGTTAAGAAGTAAAATTGCTGAAGATAAGTTGGATAACTTTATGTAGGGAGAAGGACAATTTTAAGTCACTAAATTTATTGCCATCATGGAGAAGATTTCTGAACTTTAGAAATATAGATTTAACACGTATTTGTATATTGTGTTACTGATAGAATTAACTAACTTTCACAGTACACAAATGTTGTCATAGCCGTTTTTATGTTACCTCGAGATATACATATTTAGTTAATTTTTGGTTTGATAATAAACTTAATACACGCACAAATTATACAAAGTGTTATTAAATTTACGGTGTTAATACAGAGTGGTTTACGACAGTATTATTGCTGTTGAAGTTTCAAGTGATTACTATGATACCGAAGCCCGATAAATATAACACGACGTTAGGCGCAAATATGTCAATTGTTATCAATATGTATTTCAAACCATCAATTCGGTTGTAGAAGACAGGCACTATTGAAATAACTCACAGATTGGTAAATGTGTATGGAATTAGTTTATTTTTTAGGAGATCCGCGTGGTTACCATTTTCATCGAACACCTTTTTTCAGTCAATAGCCATTCGACATGTAAAATTTGGAAAGGTGCTTTATTAGGTATTTTTCAAAGAATTTATGCCATAGTTTTTGTCATCACTAGAAACATAGTAGGATACATTCCAAGTATTTTTTCCTGTGCTGGCACCTATCTCAAGGTATAAAATTAACGCTTTGTTCGTGAGTTTCTCGTTCTGCATTTGTATATGCCAAAGGTATCACGTAATACGTGCAACCAAACGAGCAATACGAGGCATATTACAAAAATTTATGGTTTTTTAATGTTACATATGATTTTCTAAGTCTCGTGGCGTTTTGTTTTCTAAAAAAAACTGCGTTATTGATAGGTAATACTTTTATGGATTACCCACCCCTGCCTTTTTTATGATTCCAAAAGAACACAAAAACAACCTGATTTTTTATTTAACATTTATGTCTGTTTAACGTATAAAGTAATATAACTAAGTGCATAGTCACACCCTGAATAGTGTAAAAAGTGAAAAATACTTACCACGTTTTAGTGTATATTTACAAGAGAAAACGAAATTTTACTAAGTGTAAACTATATGTAACATTTATTTCAGAAAAGAATTATCATTTCTTTTTTTTATTACATGTGGAATTTATATTAAATTTATATTGTATTTAAAATTCAAAATTCATATTGCAAAACAAAATTTATTTTTGTTTATTAGGAAAACAGCATCAATTAAAATCATCACCATCATGATCTAGAAATCTACTTTTAGCTACAAGAGCAGTGTTTTATTTATTTTACCAAAACTCTTACCATTTTTATTGTTTAACACTATATCTCAACGCTTAAAAGTGAAACCAATAAATTAAACAAAAACAAAACACTTTTGTTCTCATTGCCAACTGAACATGTTTTTTGTGTTTTACTCAAACATGCACAATTTATCACATTAACATTGAGCATAAAATTACTATGAAAGCATTGAAAGCATTGAATTCATGAATTGTTGTTCATTGTTATACATTTCCTTATATCTTCACATGAAATTTACAGCACTTGTAAATTTTCTACATGGTTTAGTGGTTGTTACTATTTTACTTACAATAAAATATATGGGTGTGTGGGTGATTTAACAATGTTTCATTTGTAATTTTATTACTAGAATAGTTGCTGCTTGGAGCTAAAGGTAATTGAATTAATGTTATGATATTTCAACTCTTTTGTTTTTTTTTTTGTTTTGGTTTGATAAATTATTGTTAATTCAAATGGTGTAAGAAGAGCCCACACCTCTTTTTCCTTCAAAAATGTTTGGCTTAGTGCTTGTGAATGACCCAAATGACTATAATTATTATTTTCACGTTACGAAAAACGCGAAGCTATTTCTTCAAATGGGCATTACATCAGAGAGGGTGTAGATATGGCCTGGGTGGATTCAGTTCTACAGCATGTACATTTGCTTATCGTAATGTACATTTGCTCCACGAAGGGTTTTGCACAGACCAAGTGTTTTCATTTTGCTATTTATGCTTTGCAGTCTCAATAGTACTCCTGGCAAGGTATTGATTAGTGGATACCCGCATATTGAGTTCTTTATCCATTTTTTTTAATAACTCAATGCTAAAAATTAGTTACTTGGTACTTTTAGTTCGTTTATATTATGTAATAAAAAGTATTCAATACTTTTGAGTACCATATGATAAGAATTGCATAACATTGATAATTAAAAGTAGTAGAACTTGCCAGCACTAATCAAATTTTATTTATGAAAATAAATTCTAGCTTTTGCAAGCCTGATCAAGATGAATGAAATATATGAAACATTTGTATTAAGGATTTTAAGGGCTATCTTAAGTTTTCATTTAATGCAAAAGCTCATTCTTATTTTTATTAGGATGTAGTATAACGTATTTTTTTAATGTGCTGTATCTTAAGCGGTTAGCACGTTGACAACTAAGTAATGGTCACGAGTTCAATACTCAGCCGAGGCAACATAAATTTTTCTGATATGTATTAAATTTACTTTATAATAATTTATATCACAGCGCCCTCCTTCGTCGGTATTACCACATAGCATTAAAACGTCGGTGAAGTAAAATAATTATAAATTGGCTATGCTAGCTTCATACTAATACCCCTCCATAACACCAGAGGCGCTGCAATACTGTTCTAAAAATATTTATAACGTGCAATTGCAGTGTTGCCAGATGCACAGCTTTCCTATTACACTAACGAATCTGTCTTATCTACTACTATCCCTTTCCGATGGAAGTAACACATTTAATATAGGCATAAATTGCCTGAGTGTTACTTCTCTTTAAAAAAAAATAATGTAGTTGGAATATCGAAGCAGACCGCTTACTTAATGGGTCCCTTTTCGATAGTATGACGTATACGTTATAAATAATTTATCACACATATGGAACAATATTAATCATACGCATGGAAAAATGGTTTATTTTTAGGTTTTTTTTTATAATTTTCCTCATTCGTCATATTGCTTTTCATTTTAACAAAGAGGTCGTTGAAGCATATCAAAGTGTTTTTTAAATTACCGCATCTTTTGTTCATATTTTCACTATCTATGCTCCAACTAAAACTTTGTGTGCGAAGTGTTTTAAATATTACGTTGCTCGTAATATCTGTAAAGGAAAATTTTATATCTTTCGAGCAAAATAAATGATAAAAAAGTTGATGTGTTAAAGAAAATATAAATTTGGGTTTTAATTGCAATGATTGTATTTCAGATTCAGCTGAGATATGTTATATCGTCCTTATCTACTGAGTTAAGAGAATTAAAAAGTACAATTATCTCATCAATAAATGTGAATGTGCAAGAATTGAAAACTAATGTTTATAAACTTTTAGTAAATGTGGATATTGTAGAAAATAATATAAGTAAATAGAAGCACTCTAAATAAATCAGTTGCTCACACTGATTATGCAGAAAGCAGAAACAATGATGATGAAAAGTCATATGCAGATTTTGTTTCTGGTACTTTTAGCGTCTAAAAAAAATATTAAAATCCAGCATGCTGGTTGTACAACTGTGAGTAGGCGCAAACGCAGAATTCTTATTGTTTCTCTCGGTGAAAGCAATACTGAGGATATTGATGTAGTATCAAACTTAATTGCATGTCTAAACTTAAAATTTACTTTCAAAATATTTTTGGTATGAGTTCTTCTTATTGAGTTTTCTTTGCAATATTGCTATGTTATTTTTGTAACAGTTGAAATATGGCTATATGAAAAACTTCGTGATCCTGAGTATTTTTACTTGAACCAATATCACGTGTACCGTGAGCACAGATCACATGTGAGAACTGGTCTTGGGTGAGGTTGTGGTGTTGCGGTAAGCGAAGAAGTTCAATTCTATATTTGTTTCAGAGTAGTTGTTAATGAATAAAGTGATCAAATGATTATTATATTTTATGCTCGTGATGGTCTAATTTGACGTAAATTGCAGCCTATGCTTTTTAACGCGTGATCCATTTCGAGGTTTCCTACAAAAAGAAAAAAAAAACCAGAAAATTCAAATTTAATGGAGAAGTTTTATTATTATTTGTAAGAACATTCTTTGGCATTTATTTTTTGAAGATTATGTCTATCAAATGTTGGCCGTAGCTACGTCGCAGATGGTCCATCCGTTGAGTCCAATTTTCGATGACTCGTTCGAGCATTTCGAATGGTAACTGGCGTATGACACGCATGATGTTTTCCTAAATCGAAGCGAATTTGTCTGCATAAACTTTAGACTTGACATAACCCAATCGACCGGTCCAAAACATGAAATTATGTGTTCACCGATATGTTCTCTCAATAAATCCATTGATTGATGAAATGTGTGGGAAGTGGCGCCGTCTTGCTGAAACCAAATGTCGCCGATATGCCAAACAATACTAAACAATAATAACATGACTGCATGACACGACTCACAAGTGTTCTGTCAAGAAAAGGCTATTGAAAAAATAATCTCTACTTGTGTCACCTATTATATTTGACATGATATATGGAAACATAAACTGCCCTGAAATCTTGTAAAAAAAATAATTTTTATGTTTTAATGTATTTTTTATAGATATGCACCAACATTTTTTTAAACTAGTTTAAAAAATTTTACCATATACAATTTTTTGCACATAAATAATTGTATTATTTCTATTAATTCATTAACCATTTTAGTATTAAGTTTCATAAGTCTATAAAGGACAATTCCTTTCTAGACTCAAATAAATAAATAAAAAAAATTGTGTGACTCTTTTTAGTCTTGCGGTTCAAAAAGCAAAGTCATGATAATTTAAAGCATGCCTGCATAAGCTACAATGTTTTATTTAGTCTTGAAATTAAAAAAAAAATTATATGGAAATATGTAATTATTATTTAACATATAATAAACACTAAGTAATTTGAACAACTGGAATAACTAAAAAAACAAGAATAAAAGAAATGATTTGTATTTGATTGGTTTTCTAACAAAACCTTTAGATGTTACCTCTATTTTACATATGAGTTCTTGATATCGTGCCTTAACCGCCAAAATAATGTAACCAACATATTTTATATAAATTGACTTTTTGACGCAAAATTGTTCTACAAATAATAACACGTCGTCCTGTAAAAAATAGCACCGTTAACACAAATAGTGAAAGAAATACAGGACCTTTGGTTTTACCGTAAACCACACACAAGTATATTGGCTTCCGCAAAATAACATAAGTAACATAAAAACAACGAGAAACCTGCCAAAAAAGTTATTCAAATATGAAGCTTAAAACCAAAAATTCAATAAAATCAAAAATAATTTCGAAATTAAATTAAAATTTTTACTTTAATTGTTTATAGTGTGGAAGTTTAAATAAAAATGGAAACAATTTAACAAAAAATTAAGGAAGTGCTACAACAATATGCATAAGAGGAGTTCGGTGTTTCATGCAAACGGTATTGCAAAAGTTCAAATGTAAAAAATAATATCTTGTTTGTTAAATTCAACAACCAAGTTCCAAAATTTTTTGTTGAAATTTAAAAAAAAGCTATGTATATCATATCAAAAAGCTATGTATATCACGCATTTGCTTTTTCTCAAAGATGGTGCCAATAGAGATACGTGGGTGCATTTTTGAAGATTTGAGATAAGTTCCTTGGTATGTTAATTATTGCAGCCCGTAAAATTTTTATTAATTTTGTTTACTTATTTTTTTTTTTGTTTCTACGAATATTTTTGACAAGTGGCATAGATTTTGTAAAAACAAATTGCCTGTTGTTGTTTTTATTGTTGTACTTGTTGTAGCCCTGCAATCACCTGTATATATTATAAATATTATCGTATAACACAACGGTTACTTTTATCATGCGTTATGTTATGTTTTTTTTGTAAAGTGTACAATTAGTTAGTTTTTTAATTGGTTCGAAGCAGGTATATAAAAATATCGAGATTTTTTCTAAAAATCTTATCTAGAACTATAGTTAAATAGAAACTCATTTCCGTCTGGCTGCTTTTCACTTGCGTTCTTTTTGTAAGGAGGTACCTTAGCATTCTGATTCCTATATAGAATACTTTCGTTATGCAAAAGTAACTAATTTTTAGGACGCTAACGGAGATTAAATCTTCCATATACTTTGGAGAAGTTTTCAGTAGGAAGAGAAGGCAAAACACCTTCTCTGACATTTTCCAGCTCTTTCTCTATTGATAAAGCAGCGTACTTTCTTATAGGACTGTGTGCAACGTAACCTAACCTACTAAATCCTGAAAAAATTAAATTTTACCCTAATGAAAAATTATTTTTCTGCTGCGATGTAAAAGATTTTTCACAGTTTTCGAAAAAAAAATTCATCGCTTGGACTATGATGTCAAGTATGTATTTTTAAAATCAAATCTTTTTCTGTTTTCAGCTCTCTACGCGGTCACATAGATTTTTAAAGGGCTAAAAACTAGCCGAATGTGATGGCCAATTGAAATTTAGTTGACATGTCATCGATAAGTCAATGAGTTTGACATCATTTATGTCAAACACCTTTGTACATTTGATCTACGGATGAATTGTGATATCCATAACAGCCACCATTTTTTTTTTGCGAAACTCGGGCCAGATTTTGTCATATGTTTGTCTATATTTTTGCACATGAGTAATTAATTTTATTTCATCAAACAAAATCCTTATTTAACACGGCGTATAGTAAAATTTATGCATTTAATAAATTTCGACCAGGCAATAAATATATGGACGCAATAACCAAACTAAAAAAGAAAAAACAAGTTTGCAAGTAGCCTCAGAAAACCTTCTATTAAAAAATTTTTATCTTTTTTAGTTCAATCGATTGGCGTTAGTTAACAAATTTTAATTTATCGTGTAAAATATTTTTTTTGTTTGTTGTTGCAAAAAAAAATTTGTATTAAGTTCTATTTTTCAAATAAAGTATTTTGTTTCTGTTATTTGTTTTCTTTTTACAATTCAAAGTTAAGCCCTAAAATCCATTTGAAATTGATTTGTTCTTGTGTGGGTTTTTTACTTTCATATACTACGTGTATTTCGAAAATGTTTTATTTTTGTAGCTTTGTAGTTACTGATTTGTGGGATTTTTACCACATGAAACCTCAATAAGCCAGCAAATAAACAACTTAAAAATCTACATGCTTTTCATCTTAACTAAATTTCAAATTGTAAAACTTTGATGAAAAATTAGTTAAACATACGATTACAAGGAAAAGCTCAATTTTAAATTTTAATTTTAAAGATTTCATATGAGTTGAAAGGCTAAATGAAAATAGTTGTAACATTTTGAATTGTGATTTCAAAGTCAGCCAAAAATAATAAAATGTAATATTCGTCGGTCTAAGTACAAAATGTTTTTTTTAGTACATTGTTTATTTATTGTATCTTCAATATATTTGAACTAACAATAATTACTCATAGCTTAAATCTAAAATAAAAAATATACTTTTAAAGTCCAGCCAGTGCAAGACAAAAATAATGTTTGTTTTACGAATTTTAAAATCATTTTCGGGTCTCCCTCTAATGTACAGCCAAGAAAAGCAATAACTCTTCTTTTTAGTCGACTGTAACCAGGTTCACTTAGTATGTTACGCGCCAAATGGTTACTGCATATTTTTACTGATGGCATGTTTAGGTCTTTGTGAATTTTCGAATTTCTTATATACCAGGGAGCAACTGTAATCACACGTATAATCTTACTTTGGCGCCTTTGAATTTTTTTGACATTTCTAGCTGAGGCAGTGCCCCATAATTGAATGCCATAACACCAAGTTGGTTTGAGGATCAACTTGTACAGAATAATTTCACAATCTAAGCTCAGGGTGGAGTTTCTGCCAATAAGCCAATTTATTTGTACTGTTTTTAATTTCATTTGGGTTAACTTGAAATCTATGTGCCTTTTCCAAGTAAGGCGGACGGTTAAGATATATACCCAGGTATTTTAATTCTGAAAGCTACGGTATCATTTGGTTATTTATGCGAATAGGAGAACATGCTTCCCTACGCAGTGTGAAAGTTATGTGAGTACAAATTTGTTCAGTTACCTTTATTCTCCATTCCTTCAACCATTTTTCCAAATTAAGTATGTGGTCTTGTAAATGTTTTGACGCTACTTGGCTTTCATGAATACTTAAAAATCCTGTGTCATCTACAAATGTTGATGTGTGGACTCGATGTGTACAGTAAATATAAAATAAAAAAAAACAGATAAAAGGCAAGGGAGGCTTACGTACGACTTTTTTTTTTTTTTTTTTTTTAAAGAGAAGTACCACTCAGGCAGTTAATGCCTACATAAACTGTGGTACTTCCTTTGGAAAGGAAGGTAGTAGATAAGACAGATGGTTAGTGATAGTAAAGCTTCGATTCTGGCAACACTGTAATTGCACGTTATGATTATTTTTAGAACAGTATTACAGCGCCTCTGGTGTTATTTAGGCGAATTAGTTCGAAGCTAGCATAGCCAATTTATAATTATTTTACTTCCCCGGCGATTTAGTGCTATGTAGTAATACCGGCGAAGGAGGGCGCTGTGATATGCATTATTATGAAGAAAAATTAATACATATCAGAAAAATTGATGTTGCCACGGCTGAGATTTGAACTCGTGACCATTGCTTAGTAGTCAACGTGCTAACCACTTAAGCTACAGCACCCTCAAAGGTCTCTACATGCACGCCATAGTGAATAATCTGATTCTGCAGTTGCGTCGAGGTCTTCTAAGTAATTTTTCAGAGATTCTACTTTTCGAGATTCTAGCAGCTAGCAGTTTCGTACAAACTTTAAGTCTAGATTTGAGTGGAGGAGATCTGTGTGATTGCCACACTCTTCGAATTTTTCAGCCAAGAGCTGCTCGACATCTACAAATTAAATTTTATTGTATTTAGCTGGTTGTCTTGTACATTTTTAGTTTTATTTTTTATATTTATTGTTATTGCAGATGTATAAATGCATAATAGACCTCATCTACGGGGAAAATCTTTTATGTTTTGGGTACACCCTTTAATTTATAATTTAATTTATTTATATTTGCTGTTATAGCGGATAGTAGAAAAAATTTTATGTGACTATATATACTTATTCAAGAGTTATACATACATTATCTAACATCACCTACGATAGCACCTTTTAATTTCTTATTTTAAATATTTACAATTTTGATAGCGGCCTTAGTAATACACATTTAGTGTTAAATTTATAGTTTGTCTAGAACGTATAAACAATGCCACACACATCAAACTAGAAAGAACACCCTTTATTTTTTAAGTAGTTATTGTGGAATAATATGCTAATGAATATTGCCCCTGTAGCTATAAAAATACATACATATGAATATTCTATGCCTTGAGCATTTTAACCCAGGAAGGACTCTCTAAGTATTATTATACCCAAAACCAGGCTTAAATATCTTAGTAAGTATACAAGCTAGTATCATACAGACCAATAAGTCTACTATTTTTTTTTTTTTTTTTCATAATTTATTTATTGTATCTTCAATATTTTTGAACTAACAATAATTACTCGTATCTTAAGTCTAAAATAAAATATTCTTTTTAAGTCCAGCCAGTGCTAGACAAAAATAATGTTTTTTTCACGGATTTTTAAATCATTTGCGGGTCATTCCTGTAATGTACGGCCAAGAAAAGCAGTCTCTCTTCTTTTTAGTCGAATGTAACCAGGTTCATTCAGCATGTTACGCGCCAAAGGGTTTGGATGAGATTCAAGCCTCTTTAGATATGTGACTGCATGTTTCGCTATTTCTGCTTTAACTGATGGCATGTTTAGGTCTTTGTGGATGTTCGAATTTTGTATATACCAGGGAGCAGGTGTAATAATACACTGCGCAGGGACTCATGCCCTCCTATTCGCATAAATAACCAAATGATACCACAGCTTTCAGACGTTAAATACCTAGGTATACATCTTGACCGTCGTCTTACTTGGAAAAGCCACATTGACTTCAAGTTAACACAAATGAAACTAAAAACAGTACAACTAAATTGGCTTATTGGCAGAAACTCCACCCTGAGCTTAGATTGTAAACTTCTACTGTACAAGTCGGTCCTCAAACCAATTTGGTGTTATGGGATTCAGTTATGGGGCACTGCCTCAACTAGCAATGTAGAAAAAATTCAAAGGCGCCAAAATAAGATTTTACGTATTACTATCAAATATGTGAACACTTTCGAACAAATGTATAGATCATTAAGTATAAACATGACTTTGTGAAAATAAGACATTGTTTTGCGCTTTTTATAGGCTTGTCTTATGCAACTGTAAAAGTATGTTTTGAAGCGTATTTAGTTAAAGCAAAAATTTCGCAAAATTTCTGGCTGCATGCAAAGTGACTCTATGAAAAACCCCTAAAAGCATAAATGTCAAATAGCCCAAGAAATCTTCATACAAAATTGGGTAATATTTCATATGAAAAGTAATACAAAAATTTTGGGTATTTTTTTTTATCGTTTTTGGATAATAATTCATTTTTATATTTTTAGTAATGATTTGTCTTAAAAGCGATATTTAATAAACAAATATCACTAATAATAAGTAGTTATAAAGTTTACCTTAAACCGCAGAAAAATTTATCACGATAGAAACCGGAAAAGACTAAAAAAAAGAATTTAGTATCTCTCTTTGCTTTTCCAAAAAAAAATAATAATAATAATAATAATAAAATTATAGAAAATATATTGAGTAACACCGCAGTTAAAGTTGTACCAGTGTCAGTCTTCAAAAAGCTTCTGATTATTTATGTAAATTATTTTGGCGAAAAAGAAGGTTTTTGTTTCTTTTATACTCGTAAATATTTCTAGTAATGTTGTTATAAAAAAGTTACTGATATGATTTGAAATATATAATTATTGTTATAAAAATGTTTATTGTTAAATTTTTTTAACAATAAATAAATATTTCAAATCAAAATCAAAAAATATTAGCCAACTATTTGTACCTTTATTATTTTTTTTATTCACATACATATATTTCCTTTCATATTTATTTTAATGAACAATATATTTAACAATATATTTAACTTGGTAGCAAAAAGCTTCCTAACAGACTGTGATCCCAGATTACATACAACTTTTTCTTAAAGCTTGCTCGATGAGTTAAATCAACGATTTAATTTGGTAACGGATGAAGCTACGGATACGCAGAGTTCTTTTGGCAGCACCACCACAAGCAGCACGAGCAGTAGCATACGCTGCTTTCTTGGATTTTGATCAAAGATCTGTATGTAATCTTTTGCAAGCTCAAAGCTTACTCGTTGAACTAAACGAATATTTATGCTCTTACTAAAACTATTGACATTTTTATATTTTGTTATTTAATAGGAAAACTATAAATCAATTTGGGTGATAATTTATTTATATTTGGTTATTTTTACACAATTTTTGGCCATTATTCTTTTTTGGTCAATTTTTCATTTTTTAGGGTGATTATTCATTAGGCAATTTTTCATTTTTGTTTTTGGGCGATTTTTCTTAGGGCTATTTTGCAAGCAGCCAAAATTTCTATATGCTGTTAACTTGTCATAAGTTTATATCCGAAGAAAGATGCTTTATAACTTATCTTAGTTAATTAGAGCCAGAGTTTCTCAAAGTAGTATTTTGGGACCCATTTTATCATTTCATCGCCTTTCTGTTGTTCACTTATCTTACTCAAAGCAAAAATTTACCTAAATACTGTAAAATGGAGTGCAGAATTAAAGAAAAGTAGGTTTTTACATAACTAACAAACTTTTGAGTTAAATTTCTTAAATTGAAGAAATTTCCTCAATACAACTATGTTCTTTTCGTTATTTAACAGGGTGTAAATGTGCTAAAAATTTAGTTAAATTAATTAATTTTTGTATTCAATCTTTTTCTTTATAAGATTTTTAAGATCTTTTTCTATAGATATCTAGATATTTGTCAACAGACGTGTATTTTCAAGCTAGCTTAAAGAAAATTTAGTAAGTGAATTTTAAATAAACAAAAGCAGTCAAGCCTGTTTTATACAGAACAACAAAGTTGTTCTTGCTCGTTCTTGCTCACCGTCATTGCTAAGTAGTGACAATAAAATAAAAGTAAATAAATTATCGTTGCCTTCTGAATAAGTTCGACCAAGACTCAAGTGGACATGGATAGATACGTGACTGTAATGAAAAAATTCGAAGACCTTAATCTTCGAAAGTACATAAAGAGAAGGACGGAATAAGATCCCAAAATTGTTTTAATCTTATATAGCAAAATAAGTGAACAGAAAATGGCACAAAAGTCGTTCAATCCACCTCCAATATATTTAAGGGAGACAAATTCGAACGAGTTAATAATGCACGAACTGATTTCACTGATTGGATAGAATTCTTTTTATGTAATTCCCATTAAGAGTGGTAACATTGATGAAACAAAAATACAATTCTTTAATGACAGCAGTTACCGTAGAACTGCAAACAAGTTTAAAAGCTGCAAAAAAATGTATGATTACATCTGCTCCTTGGTATATGTATATGTCCTTTTTATGGTTCGGAAGCTTTTGCCATTAAATTAATTTCTTTAATTATTTTTTTTTTCGAATATGCAACTAATATTTTAGTTCACTACTTCAGTAAGCTTAATTAATTACTTACAAATGATATTAACTTACAAATGATATTAAATTTAAATTTAACATCATTATAAAATACAACTACATCTACACAAATCATCAAGCAGGATTTAAGCCTACTCCTATTGGTATGCTAAGCTTTTTATGTATCAATCATTATACGAGAGAGTCAGTTTAAAGTGAATATAAAATAGCAACAAGCGCATTTGTTTTTGAGAATTACTCAAGCACACTAACAAACACCGCCTAAAGCTGTCTATAATGACAAGTATAGAATAAATATATACATATATAGTGCTAAGTAGTAGCATACGCAGCAAACACAATTAATTAAAATTTTATGTGTGCGTGTAAGTGTGCCTGTGTCATGTGTTAAATAATATAGATTGTATTGGTATTGTTACTGTTACTGTTGCTATTTTTTCCTTAAGCACGCCTTGTCTCAAAAGTGCTTCAGGCATAAAGATGAATGCACATATTATTCATGAAATTATTATGCCATCGCTTTTTAGATGAAAAAAGTTATATTTTTAGAAAAAAAAGTTATAAAAAATATAATTATTACATTATCATTTGCGTTTAAAGCATGAAAAATGTTTGCTTGGTAGTATAATATAAAAAAGAAATAGAGTTTACAAGTGCAAAACAATTTCAAAAAGCCCTATCTTCTATAAAATATAATGTAAAATTAAAATTTCTCAGATTCTATTTCTTTGATAAGTTTGTTTAAATAGAAAATCACTTTTCACTTTTCTTTTGCATGTCGAATTAAACGGACGCGTTTATTTAAGCTCGCAAAAACATAAAAACATTTAACATTTGTGTGTGAAAAAAAAAACAAACAAAAACAAAACAAAACAAAACAATAAAACCTGTTTCAACAACAACGTTGTTGTTATTTTTCTTTTTTTTTCAACGGTATTATTACTTAAGTAATAAGTAATTTAAGTAATAAATTAAACCAAAACAACAGTGTGAGGGCTCTTATATGAGTCACTCCAATTTAAATTCTATTTTGAAAAGTGCGAGCATTAATACCAGAAATGCGTATGTCACAATAAATGCTGATGAAAACAGTGAAAATAACAAAATAAATAAAAACAATAAAACTGATGTTTTTTTAAATACTACACCAGTTTACCGAACACGTTCATGTTCACCACTACTGCTAAGTGGTTACAATAAGGCAAATGAGAATAAAGCAGCATCGATTGCTGATGACGGTATAACCAAAACTGTAATGGATAGTGCCCTTAAACCCACGACACAAGTGGGTATGGATAGATACGTGACTGTACTGAAACGAGGACGGAGCCCTAAGTCCTCGCAGGTAGCACCAATCTCAAAAGTATCTAAAGATGCGGACTTAATTCTCAAAACCGCTTTGCTATATTGGATAGTGAGACAAGTGAGCCCACAACAGTTCAAAAATCGTTCAAACCACCTCCTATATATTTAAGAGAAACAAATTCAAACGAATTAGTGAACAATTTAATTAAAATAATTGGAGAAAACTCTTTTTATGTGGTTCCAATTAAGCGTGGAAACATAAGTGAGACAAAAATCCAAATAAAAGATGAAAGCAATTTTCGTAAAGCAGTTAACGAATTTGAAAACCAAAAAAAGAATTTTTATACTTACCAATTAAAAAGTGGAAAAGGTCTTCAAGTAGTTATTAAAGGCATTGATTCTTGCGTAGATTCAGCCGAAATAAAAACTAGCCTGCTAGCAAATGGATTTAAGGTTAAAAGTGTAGCCAACCTGAGAAATCGTGAACGCATACCCCAACCAATATTTCGAGTTGAATTGGAGCCGGGTGATATTAGGTTGAAAAGGAACGAAACGCACCCCATTTACAACCTTAAATATTTACTGCACCGAAAAATCACCATAGAGGAACCACATAAACGGTCAGGACCTGTTCAGTGTTCAAACTGTCAAGAATTTGGTCATACTAGGGCCTATTGTAAGCTGCCTCCAGTCTGCGTTGTCTGTGGCGAGCTACATTGTACAGCCCAATGCGACAAATCTAGAAGTGATGCAAAAGTCAAGAAATGTAGCAATTGCGGTGGAAATCACACTGCTAACTACAGAGGCTGCCCTGTTTATTCTATGGTAAGGAAGTCTTCTAAAAATTTTGTTACTCCACCCAAGCAGGCACAATATCAAACAAACGCCTATTACCCGCAGTTACCCAGCCATCCGCTCAAAATATTTCATATGCAGATATTTTAAAAACGAATCGTGCTGCAGCGCTAAAACAACCACCTAAATCTCTTCCGAATCCAATTTTACAGCAGGAATCTAAAGAAAAAAGTCCCTCTTTTAACACTAGTCGCCTCGAAGCAAGCATCGAGACTCTAGTGCATTCGTTAAACACTTTTATGAGCTCTATGAGCAGCATGAGGCAAGAAATGGTACGCATGCAATCTATGTTGTTGCAGGCGGTACTTAACAAACCATGAACTGTTTAAAAATATGTTTCTGGAACGCTAACGGCATACGCCAACACAAAAATGAACAAGAATATTTCATCCAAAATCAACAAATTGATATTATGCTGATCTCGGAGACCCATTTAAATACCAATAGCTTTTTTAAAATAAATGGCTACATATTTTACGATACAAAGGACCCTCGTGGTAGAGCATGCGGAGGTTCGGCAATATTAATAAAGGCCCGCCTAAAACACCATCTACTGTGTGATTTCTGTACAGATTATATGCAAGCAACTAACATCTGCCTCGAAAACTTTGATTAAAACATTGTCATTTCTTCAATCTATTCCCCTCCTAGATTTTCGATATCTGAGAGTCAGTACCGGGACTTCTTTAAATTACTAGGACCCTGTTTTATAGCAGCTGGCGACTACAACGCAAAACACACGTTCTGGGGGTCAAGATTAATTACTCCAAAGGGTCGTGTCTTATTTGACGCAATTTCAAAAATGCGCTTAAATGTGATTTCTAGCGGACAACCAACTTATTGGCCTACAGATCCACATAAAATTCCTGATGTTATTGATTTTGGCGTAGCTAAGGGTCTTCTAGAAGATATGCTTAACGTTGAAGCATCACTTGAATTATCGTCAGATCATTCACCTACTATTGTTTCAATATGGAACCCCCGAGAAATAGTTTCACCGACTGGATTTTTAGTGACGTTAAACAGTCGCGTGGATTGGCTTAAATATAAAAAATATCTCAGTACTCATTGCTCACAAAACATACTGCTAAGAACACCAAAGGACATCGAGTCGTGTCTTACTGATCTTGATAAAAACCTAAAATTAGCTGTTCAACATGCAACAATAACGCGGCAACAAACAAGATATAATCGAATTAGCTCTGCAGACGTCGAACTGCTCTTGGCAGAAAAAAGAAGAATTCGAAGGGAGTGGCAAACTTACAGGTCGCCTCAACTCAAATTCAGACTAAGGGAAATAACGAAACGGCTAAGAGAGCTACTAGAATCCCGAAGGACTGCTTCAATAAAAAGATATTTGGAAGGCCTCGACTCTAGCCCACAATCGGATTACTCATTATGGCGTGCAACAAGATACCTTAAACGACCAGTCATACGTAAGCCTCCCTTGCGTACTTCTTGTGGAGGCTGGGCAAGGAGTGATATCGAAAAAGGAAACTTATTTGCTAATCATTTAAAAACCGTATTTACCCCGAATATACCTTCTGCTGTAGTGGAACTGCCACCTATAGATGATGAAGCAGTAATGCCCCTTAGACTTAACCTACAAGATGTCGAAAGGGCAATTGCTAGTTTGAACACCAAGAAGGCTTATGGTTTTGACAAAACAAGCAACAAGATGATAATGGAACTTCCCCAGGTATCAGTTAGAATAATTCTATTTATTTTTAATGCCATTCTACGCCTTGAGCATTTTCCCTCAGAATGGAAGGTATCCCTTATTACTATGATACCTAAGCCAGGAAAAGATCACACAAAGGTAGACTCCTATAGGCCAATAAGTCTGTTGTCAAATATGTCAAAACTATTTGAGAAAATACTAATTACTAAGCTAAACCCAATTCTGAGAGAAAAAGGATGTATTCCGAACCACCAATTCGGTTTTAGAAGACAGCACAACACTATTGAACAAACGCACAGATTAGTGAATGTAGTAAAAAGGGCTTTCGAGGAAAAAAAATATTGTTCTGCGCTTTTCATAGACGTTTCTCAAGCGTTCGATAAAGTATGGCATGAAGGCCTAGCTTACAAGTTAAAGCAAAACCTGCCGACTAATTTTTATAAATTGTTAAAAAGTTATTTAACTGATCGTAAGTTTTTACTTAAAGAAGGAGATTTTTTAAGCTCACCTCAACCAATTAAAGCTGGAGTTCCCCAAGGAAGTATTTTAGGACCCGTTTTATATTTGCTGTATTCATCCGATATGCCAACTAGCAGTCGAGTCCACACATCAACATTTGCTGACGACACCGCTTTTTTAAGCATTCATGAAAGCCCCCAAACAGCATCGAAATACTTACAAGACCACATTTCTTATTTGGAATTATGGTTAAAAAAATGGAGAATAAAAATTAACGAACAAAAATGCACTCACGTAACTTTCACACTGCGTAAAGACTCATGCCCTCCAATACAAATTAATAACCAGACCATACCCCAAAATTCAGAGGTTAAATACCTCGGCATACATCTCGATAGACGCTTAACCTGGAAAAGTCACATAGAAGCAAAATTGACCCAAATAAAGTTAAAAGCAGTGCAAATACATTGGCTCATTGGCAGAAACTCAACCCTAAGTTTAGATTGCAAACTTCTACTTTATAATTCAATCCTTAAACCAATATGGTGCTATGGCTCTCAGTTATGGGGTACTGCCTCAGCTTCAAATTTAGAAAAAATTCAAAGGCGCCAAAATAAGATTTTACGAATAATTACAGCCGCACCCTGGTATATTAAAAACTCGAACATCCACAAAGATCTAAACGTGCCACTAGTTAAGGCAGTAATAGCGAAACATGTAACAACGTATCTGAAGAAGCTTGAAACGCATCCAAACCCGTTGGCCCGCAACATCCTAAATGATCGTGGTTACGTTCGACTAAGAAGGAGGAATATTGCTTCTCTTGGCCGAACATCATCGATGTAACTAATTTTATAGCAACAACCGTGTCATCATACAGTTTTTTGTCTAGCATTGGCTGGACTTCAGTATATATGTTCATATATGTATTTTAGTTTAATTTTATTTTTTTGTTATTTTTTTTGCTTTAACTTTTAAGATTTGAGCACTTATTGTTAGTTCATAAAAAATTTGAAGATACAATAAATAAATAATATGAATGAAAAAAAAAAAAAAAAAAAAAAAAAAGATTCTATTTCTTTGATAAGTTTGTTTAAATAGAAAATCAATAACAATTGAAACTACCGGGTAGATCGATACGAAGAGTACTGATGACGGACGTAGCTGTCTAGAAAATGCATTCTGCTTTGCTGGTATCTAATTTTTCTTTATCTCTTTATAATTAAGAACTTAAGCCTAAATAAATAATTTATTAATTTAAAAATAGTTCAAATAAAATTCATATAATTTCACAGAGCGGGCACAACTTTGACACTTCAACATTATTGTGTTAGTATTCAAAATATACATTTGTAAAAAAAAATATCTAATTGTTGTTAATTGCTAACCAAAGGATAGCTAATAATAAGACAGATATATACCATTTTCAAATAAAAGAAAATATATAAAGAGAATTAAAATAAAGAATTATGTTTGCTTGGTAGTATAATAAAAAAAAGAAATAGAGTTTACAAGTGCAAAACAATTTCAAAAAGCTCTATCTTCTATGAAAAATAATGTAAAATTAAAATTTCTCAGATTCTATTTCTTTGATAAGTTTGTTTAAATAGAAAATTAATAACAATTGAAACTACCGGGTAGATCGATACGGGGAGTACTGATAACGGACGTAGCTGTCTAGAAAATGCATTCTGCTTTGCTGGTATCTAATTTTTCTTTATCTCTTTATAATTAAGAACTTAAGCCTAAATAATTAATTTATTAATTTATAATATAATATTTTACGTATATAAAAAAGCATGAACAAAAAAATTAACAACACCGTTTTTCTTCTACTATGCCACGCTAATATGTTTCAAAGTATTTCTATATATTTTCATGTTATTAATTAAAAATAAATAGCAAAATTAGAGGCTTGGGATTCTGCTCTGTTTTTTGGAGGACTGATGGAAAGAATAGAGATTAAAGGTAAATGTTGAAAAATGTATTTATAACATTCACACTAAGTAGAGACTACTTGAATTAATTTTCAAATGTTACCTCCCAACACTATGTATACACCTTGAATGAGAGTTTACTTGAAAAAGCCACATAACTGCAAAATTGGCACAACTGAAGCTAAATATTGACAAATAATCTGATCAAACTATTTTTCATAATTGTTGTATTAATAAACATACAGTGTATTAATTGATCGTGAGTTCTTAGAAAAAAATCCAAGCGAATGTAAGCACTTCTAAATAAAATTTAATCTGACTACTGCCAATTGTGACACAAATTTAACCCATATTCCGAAGGTATTTGGCGAAGTGTGCTTACTGTAGCAGTCCAATTTGAATTTACTTTCAATTATTGATTTAAATTTAAACTCATGGTACTTTCTTGTAGATCTTTTACTTATTTTAAATTTAAAATTTTAAACTGCATCAAACTCTTAGGTGCTTTTATCTATCCTTTTTAATTGTTTTTCTGCATGTTTTTCCGTTTAAAGTTTGGCTATTTTAAAATAAGTATAAATTTCGGTATCTAAAAAGGCTTTCTCTATCAGATACCTCAATTCTTTGTATGAAACTTTAGCAATTAATATAATTGAAATTATTTATAGAAGCAAGTTTTAGTTTTACATAAAAATTGTAATAAAGCTTACTTGATTGTACAATATACAATACTTACAGACTATAGAAAACCAAAAATAGTAAACTCATGAAATTGGTAAAGTTTTATATCAATAAAAAAAAGTATTTGCTCTTGAGGTCTTTTTCAACAAAATAAGTAAACAGACTGTAACACCTACTGTTTAAATTTGTGCCTTTTTGTATTGTTCATCAACTCTGGTAGTTGTTTTTTTCTATTACTACAATATTGATTACAATAAATTACTTGTAGCAAGAAAATAAGTGCCAACAATATGGTGAGAGTTACCACTACTACAACTACTCTATTGCCAGCAATTTTTGTTAAATAATCATGTTATAAACATTGTATTGTATTTTTACTGCACAAGGTACCTAAAGAGGCTAAGTTAAAATTACTAATAAATAATTGAAAAATTACAAATAAAAAATCTGGAGTGTTCTACACTCAACTTTACAACATCTTATGGAAAGAGATATTTTTATAGATATATTACATCTATACATATTATAAAACAGTAACTTATTTCCTGTCTGCTCTTCCGTCGGTCCGTCTTTCTGTCTACGTTCGCATCACGTGAAAACTGCTGATTAACTTAGTATCCTGATTCCAATATAGGATACTTTTTTGGCTCTTTTGGCGAAAACCTTTGCGCGAAAACTTCAATGGCCCTATTATCTCACGTAGAGGCCATAATAGTTGGCCGCCAAGGTCATGTGATTTGACACCGTTGCACTTCTTTCTTTTTTGAAAAAATAATTCCAAAATTTGGAGCATCGGATGCAGAGGTGTGCCGCCGAGGTCGCTACGGCCATTTGGCTGATATTTTGTTCCATACATAATTGGACCATACCAATATTATCAAAATAAAGGGAAATGACAATAATTTCCTAAATAATATGTGTTTTATTCAAAACCGACATCGGCCCTTACAAAATTACCCATTATCTTATTTCCAAGAGAAAGAGGAGAAAAGGCAATGAAAGTTCTCCATTTTTTTTACCGATATAAAGTTAAAGCATCTTATATTTTTGAAAGCGAGATATTTCAAATACGGTTGCGAAACAGATGGTGCTGTTTTAAAATATTGACAAAATATGAATTACTTACTGCCAAATAGCCAATTGTTTAAAATTTGTATTTGATTTGTATTTTTACTTTGTGGAATTAGATTATTATTAAAATATGTTAAATATATTTTACAAAGCTTTACAATAATTTTTGGAAATTTGGAATTTTATATAAATGTAGGTTTTTAATGAAACCAACTGTTATATTTTTGACTAATATTAATATTTATTTAAAGTTAAAATTAAGTTGCTTAACGTGTAAATTGGTCAACGGTCTTCAATAAACTGTGTCGTTCTGTTCTTTTGCGTCTTTTAGTTGCATATTCAAATATCGTTAGTTTCTGTCTCGTCACTCGTCGTCTACAGTCAGTATGCATCAGAGTTGCATTTTTAATAAGTGTTGCCACTTCTGGTCGTGCGTCCGTTTGTCCCAGGTCCTACATTCGGCCGTCCTGCATCGGCTTTCGACCCGAAAGACGAATTCCATTTCTTCATGTATTCTGCCACCGTGAACGTTCGTTTCGGACCTTCACCTTCACCTATCTTCTCGACCTCATATCGATCATGTTTCAGTCGTTTTATTACCTTATAAGGACCAAAGTATTTCGGCTTTAATTTAAGTCCAGTTCCGAATTGAGTTCTTTTGATGACTACGAGTTCATTTTCCTTATATTCAGTTGCCTTTACTCTTTTCCTGTTGAATGTCTTTCTGTTTTCAGCCTGAATTTTTAATATATTCTCCTTCGCAACTTCTCGAACTGCATTTCGCTCTTCGTCCAGTTCTTTCAGAGTAAATTCTTCAATCATTCTTCGGAAATCTTCATGAGTTTCAGTCCTCATTTCTAAGCCGGTAAGTATTCTAAACGGAGAAACTTTAGTGCTTCGGGGTGGAGTATTATTGATACATTGTTGAACTTTTTCTACATGTCGGTACCACTGTTGCGGATTTTGAGCACATAATTTCGAAAGCATTGCAACAACTAATTTATTAATGCGTTCAACTTGTCCGTTTCCCCTTGGAACCCCTGTTGCAATTAAGAGATGTTGTATATTTTGTTGCAAACAGTATTCTTTAAATGCATTTGAGGTGAACGCAGCACCCCTGTCCGAAATTATTCTCTCTGGGTTTCCGAAAATGGCTGATTGACGATTCAACCTGTCAATAACTTCCTCTGCACTGGTACTTTTGGTCGGGTACAACCAAACAAATTTTGAAAAGGCATCCACCACCACCATTATATGGTTATATCGCTTCGGTGTCTGATCCATAGGTCCGACATGATCAATGTGGTATGTTTTTAACGGTCTATCTGACTTATCAATTGGACTAAGTAGACCCTCAGCCTTCCCTGCCTTAGCTTCGCTAATCAAACACTCAATGCAACTACGAACTACTTTCTCAACTTTTACTGTGATATTCGGAATATAAAATTCTCTTTCTATCAAATCTCGGGTTTTTCTGATACTGAAGTGTCCTTCTCGATGTGCAATTTGAATTAATTCCTCTTCCATTCCTGACGGGATCACAATTAGTTCTCGGTGTGGGTCCTTATAGAGTAGGTCATACTTTAAATAAAAATCCTCATAATTTCTTTCACTAATATTTGCCGTATGGCCTTAATCCATGCATCGTTTAACTGCGCTTCTTTAAGACGATGTTTTAAAGTATCTTCTACCAAAAGACAAGAAACTCGGCTAAGGGCATCCACGTGACGCATTTTAGTACCTGATCTATGCTCTATAGTATAATCAAATTCCTGAAGAAATATTGCCCACCTGGAAACTCTTAATGGTACGTCCTTCTTTTTAAGCGTCATGGCAAAGGCATTGCAATCGGTAACTATTGTTATTCGATTTCCCATTAAATATACCCTCCACTTTTTTAACGCTTCTATAATAGCTAAAACTTCGAGTTCGTACGAATGATACTTCCTTTGCGCATCCGTTGTTTTGCGACTCATGTACTCTACAGGATGTAGTTGCTGATCTTCCGAATTTTTCTGTAGAAGCACACCTCCGTACCCATACATACTAGCATCGGTATGTACCTCGGTTTTTGCTTTGGGGTTATATAAGTTTAGTACTGGTGCATTTATTAAGCTTGACTTAAGTTGGTTAAAGGCAATTATTTGTGCATCTTTCATTTCAAAAACGGAATTCTTTTTTAGTAAATCTGTTAGTGGCCTTGCTTTCATAGCATAACTACATATAAATCTTCTAAAATATGAAGTGAGACCTAAGAATCGTTGAAGCGATTTTTTGTCTTTTGGAATTGGAAAATTCCTAACTGCAGCTGTCTTTTCGGTTGATGGTTTAATCGTAGAGTTTTCTACTATATACCCGAGGAAATTAACTCTCCTTTGTAAAAATTGGCATTTCTCCCATTTAATTTTTAGTCCGTGATTCTCAGCAATTTTTAATACCTTCTTAAGTTTCACGATACCCTCATCTTCGCTTAATGACGGGATTATGATATCGTCTATGTAAATAATAATTGTTCCATCCTGTATAAGTTCCCTAAAAATAGCAAATATAAATCTTGAAAATACTGCCGTTGAATTCGAAATTCCAAACGGAACGTACAAATATTCGTACTGTCCATTGTGTGTTACGAACGATGTGTACTTCCTTGATTGTTCTTCTACTGGGACGTGGAAAAATCCATTTCTTAAATCTAACGTTGTGAAGACTTTTGCGGACTGTAATTTATGAATAACGTCATCTATTAGCACCATAGGAAAATTGTCCCTCATTATTTTTTCATTTAGTCTACGATAATCGCAGCACAATCGTTTGCTGCCATCCTTCTTATTAACCAATACAATTGGCGATGCAAACTCCGAGGTGCTTGGTCGAATTATACCTTCACGCAACCAGTCTTTCACTTGCTCTTCAACGATCTGTTGGTCATGGTAAGACAAACGTCGAGGTCTCTGGAATATAGGGGTATCATCGGAGAGAATAATCTTCATTTCCACTGGCGATGACTCTTTTCTAACTGGAGCATAACTTTTAATTAAAGTCGTAATCTCTGCGCGCTTCTCCTTATTTAAGTGTAGTAACTCATATTCCTCATTATTGTTCTCTAAGACTACCGCTGAGCAGAACTGTTCAAACTCATTTTCTTTTTTAGGAATTGTCTTTTTTACAAATCTTGCCCCACTAGATGTAATCACGATGTCAGCCTGTTGTAAAATATCATTTCCTATCGCTCCGGGATAAACAAAGTTTTCAGCTACAAAAATCTTAAGGTCGAAATCATCCCCGTCTATATTGATTGTTCTCTCAAAATATCCGACACAAATTAACTTATAATCTCCTGCTGTTATGAAACACTGTTCATCTTCTACAAAGCCAACGTCTCCTAAAGTTTGGAAAATATCTAACTTGACAATTGAAATGTCGCTACCTGAATCAACTATCGCCGAAAATGTCACCCCATTGATCTCTATATCTTTAAAGTTACGATTTTCCGCCGTTTTGTGTTCTAAAACTCTATTTTGGAAAGTAGACACCATGCAAGAATTATCCCTTTCCGTCTTTATTTTACTTTCAGTACTCTGTTCTCTGCAATCAAAAGACTTGTGACCATTCTTTCCGCACTTGAAGCATCTAATGTTTGAAAACTTGCACTCCTTAGCCAGGTGATTTACATTTCCACATTTGTAACATTTCCTTTTTGTTTGTAATTCCTGTTTTGTCTTCTCATCTCTTGGTGGATCATAAGCTGCTTTAGAGGTTGATGCCTGCTGAGCAGATCCTCGGATTTTTTCGTACGTTTTGAGTTTTTCTTTTAAATCACTAATATCATTAGCCTGATATAAAATGCTCTTGCCGAATTTAGAGTCTGGGATTCCTTCAACAAAATACTGAATTAGACTTTCTTCGTCTAAACTTATGGGTTTTGCCATCTCCATTAGTGTGTAGAGGTATTCCCTGTAAGTCTCATTAGCTTTTTTCTTCCGATTCTTCAGCATTTTATGAACTTCAATAGCAGGTAATTTTGCACCGAACTCTTCTTTTAGTGCATTTTTGAGTGAATCCCAATTGTTTATGCCGCTGGTACTTCTAATGTACATCCGCGCTGCTCCCTTCAGTAACTGCTTCGCATAAATAAATTTATGTAACTGGGACCATCCTACAGCTTCCGCGTTGTCCTCGAAATCTTCAATCCAGTTATTGACTTCAATGCTGTCAGTACCACAAAACGATGAAAGTGAGTCCTCTATGTCTCTAAGCGTGAACACATGTCTGCCAAAATTTCCCATATCTTGTCGTGAAGCAACATCTTCATATTCCGACCCAGAATCCGCTACATTCAGGCCGAAGTGTTCAATAAGTCTATTCCTAAGCTCATCCTTTCGTCCGACTGTACTCAATCCTAATTCACCTAACTTTGTCTTCAGTCCCTCTACAGTCAATACCAAAATCTCCTGCCTGTCCATGGTCAATAATAATATCAATATTAAATGTATAAAAATTAAATGTAAATATAAAAATATAAAAAATATAAAAAATACAAAAAATATAAAAAATGAAAATATGTTATATAAAGTAGGAACAATAATATTATATAATACTACTAATAAAAAAATTCTGTTATATACAAGTATGTACAGTAAAAGTAAAGAAAATATAATTTCTCATCTATCAATGACACAACACAATTTTTAAAATTCAATAAAAGAAAGCAAAAAACAAGTATGGTTAAAGTTACGCACAAAACAAAATTTACATAGATCTCACATGAAATTTAATTTTTACTTATAAGAATCCAATTTATGTAATTACATTAATATGAAACTCTGGCAATTTAATTCCAATTTGATTATATTTTACGCTTTCTTCCAACTAGAAATTATTTTTATGACAAAATTAAGAAAACAATAATAATAGTGTAAAAAATAAAACGCAATAACTTATCATGTAATAATCAGCACATTTTCTTCAATTCCAACTCTTTCAGCTTACAACATCATGTACATTCTCTTGGCAAACTTCTATTGCTGCACGCTCTTTCAACCCTTATGTTCGTCTTGTTGATGCAAAACTTAGTGTTGATTGTTGCTAGGTGGTTTTTGAAATGCGTAGTTATATTATATTTTATTATCAGCGTATGTGTATAATTTGTTGTCTCTGTTTATCGGCCAAACAGTATTGAGAGTTCGTTGCTTCTCATGTAATATATTTCGCAACTCGCCAGTATAATTAGCGCTCTTCCCGTTTCATTCAATATTTGATTGTTTTACTCTTTCTTAAAGTTCGATCAGTTTTAAATTGATTATTTTTGAGACACAAGGAATATTTTCTTTTTTAAATTAACGGATTTAAAATTTTTCTTTGTCTCTAACGTTGTGAAGACTTTTGCGGACTGTAATTTATGAATAACGTCATCTATTAGCACCATAGGAAAATTGTCCCTCATTATTTTTTCATTTAGTCTACGATAATCGCAGCACAATCGTTTGCTGCCATCCTTCTTATTAACCAATACAATTGGCGATGCAAACTCCGAGGTGCTTGGTCGAATTATACCTTCACGCAACCAGTCTTTCACTTGCTCTTCAACGATCTGTTGGTCATGGTAAGACAAACGTCGAGGTCTCTGGAATATAGGGGTATCATCGGAGAGAATAATCTTCATTTCCACTGGCGATGACTCTTTTCTAACTGGAGCATAACTTTTAATTAAAGTCGTAATCTCTGCGCGCTTCTCCTTATTTAAGTGTAGTAACTCATATTCCTCATTATTGTTCTCTAAGACTACCGCTGAGCAGAACTGTTCAAACTCATTTTCTTTTTTAGGAATTGTCTTTTTTACAAATCTTGCCCCACTAGATGTAATCACGATGTCAGCCTGTTGTAAAATATCATTTCCTATCGCTCCGGGATAAACAAAGTTTTCAGCTACAAAAATCTTAAGGTCGAAATCATCCCCGTCTATATTGATTGTTCTCTCAAAATATCCGACACAAATTAACTTATAATCTCCTGCTGTTATGAAACACTGTTCATCTTCTACAAAGCCAGCGTCTCCTAAAGTTTGGAAAATATCTAACCTGACAATTGAAATGTCGCTACCTGAATTAACTATCGCCGAAAATGTCACCCCATTGATCTCTATATCTTTAAAGTTACGATTTTCCGCCGTTTTGTGTTCTAAAACTCTATTTTGGAAAGTAGACACCATGCAAGAATTATCCCTTTCCGTCTTTATTTTACTTTCAGTACTCTGTTCTCTGCAATCAAAAGACTTGTGACCATTCTTTCCGCACTTGAAGCATCTAATGTTTGAAAACTTGCACTCCTTAGCCAGGTGATTTACATTTCCACATTTGTAACATTTCCTTTTTGTTTGTAATTCCTGTTTTGTCTTCTCATCTCTTGGTGGATCATAAGCTGCTTTAGAGGTTGATGCCTGCTGAGCAGATCCTCGGATTTTTTCGTACGTTTTGAGTTTTTCTTTTAAATCACTAATATCATTAGCCTGATATAAAATGCTCTTGCCGAATTTAGAGTCTGGGATTCCTTCAACAAAATACTGAATTAGACTTTCTTCGTCTAAACTTATGGGTTTTGCCATCTCCATTAGTGTGTAGAGGTATTCCCTGTAAGTCTCATTAGCTTTTTTCTTCCGATTCTTCAGCATTTTATGAACTTCAATAGCAGGTAATTTTGCACCGAACTCTTCTTTTAGTGCATTTTTGAGTGAATCCCAATTTTTTATGCCGCTGGTACTTCTAATGTACATCCGCGCTGCTCCCTTCAGTAACTGCTTCGCATAAATAAATTTATGTAACTGGGACCATCCTACAGCTTCCGCGTTGTCCTCGAAATCTTCAATCCAGTTATTGACTTCAATGCTGTCAGTACCACAAAACGATGAAAGTGAGTCCTCTATGTCTCTAAGCGTGAACACATGTCTGCCAAAATTTCCCATATCTTGTCGTGAAGCAACATCTTCATATTCCGACCCAGAATCCGCTACATTCAGGCCGAAGTGTTCAATAAGTCTATTCCTAAGCTCATCCTTTCGTCCGACTGTACTCAATCCTAATTCACCTAACTTTGTCTTCAGTCCCTCTACAGTCAATACCAAAATCTCCTGCCTGTCCATGGTCAATAATAATATCAATATTAAATGTATAAAAATTAAATGTAAATATAAAAATATAAAAAATATAAAAAATGAAAATATGTTATATAAAGTAGGAACAATAATATTATATAATACTACTAATAAAAAAATTCTGTTATATACAAGTATGTACAGTAAAAGTAAAGAAAATATAATTTCTCATCTATCAATGACACAACACAATTTTTAAAATTCAATAAAAGAAAGCAAAAAACAAGTATGGTTAAAGTTACGCACAAAACAAAATTTACATAGATCTCACATGAAATTTAATTTTTACTTATAAGAATCCAATTTATGTAATTACATTAATATGAAACTCTGGCAATTTAATTCCAATTTGATTATATTTTACGCTTTCTTCCAACTAGAAATTATTTTTATGACAAAATTAAGAAAACAATAATAATAGTGTAAAAAATAAAACGCAATAACTTATCATGTAATAATCAGCACATTTTCTTCAATTCCAACTCTTTCAGCTTACAACATCATGTACATTCTCTTGGCAAACTTCTATTGCTGCACGCTCTTTCAACCCTTATGTTCGTCTTGTTGATGCAAAACTTAGTGTTGATTGTTGCTAGGTGGTTTTTGAAATGCGTAGTTATATTATATTTTATTATCAGCGTATGTGTATAATTTGTTGTCTCTGTTTATCGGCCAAACAGTATTGAGAGTTCGTTGCTTCTCATGTAATATATTTCGCAACTCGCCAGTATAATTAGCGCTCTTCCCGTTTCATTCAATATTTGATTGTTTTACTCTTTCTTAAAGTTCGATCAGTTTTAAATTGATTATTTTTGAGACACAAGGAATATTTTCTTTTTTAAATTAACGGATTTAAAATTTTTCTTTGTCTCTTTTTAACACACTTTTTCTATTAATTTAACGTACATAAATATGATCTGTTTCTTCATACAAAGTATTCTTTTCTCTTAAGCACTCAGTTTATGGTTGTCTTTTTATAACTGTTTCACTAACAGTTTTACAAACCGTTCAACATTAAACATACATACATACATATATTAGATTTTATGTACATACGTATTTTCTTAACACTTGCACCTGACAACAATAAGTTAATTTTTTCTAGAATTTTCACTTTCTTTTCACTCAGAATATTGCATTTAATTTTAAATTTAAAAATATTGAATCGTGTCCATTCACTCAGTTTTAATGCTTTTGTCTAAATCACTCAGATTTTTTATATTCAACACAGGACTTTTCAACACTCAGTTGTTCCAATATTTTTATATACGTAAATCACTCAGATTTTATATATATATTCCACTCAGGACTTTTCAACACTCAGTTGTTATAATTTTACAGCAGTTTATTAATCACTTTTCAAATTCCCATTACTCAGCACTCAGCTCGAAATATCTGATCTTCCACAACTCAATTAAACTTTAAACATATTTTATTTAGCCATCCCGGTTGAGCCCCCAATATGTAGGTTTTTAATGAAACCAACTGTTATATTGTTGACTAATATTAATATTTATTTAAAGTTAAAATTAAGTTGCTTAACGTGTAAATTGGTCAACGGTCTTCAATAAACTGTGTCGTTCTGTTCTTTTGCGTCTTTTAGTTGCATATTCAAATATCGTTAGTTTCTGTCTCGTCACTCGTCGTCTACAGTCAGTATGCATCAGAGTTGCATTTTTAATAAGTGTTGCCACTTCTGGTCGTGCGTCCGTTTGTCCCAGGTCCTACATAAATTTCAGAATTTTATGCGAGGATGAGGATCTTTATATAAAGTAAGTACGTAACACTCTTAAGATTTGTTGTGGATTACTTTCAAATCAAAATCAAACAAAAACGTGTGTGGGCACAGCTATTTATTAATAAAAAATAAAGTTTATCTTAACTAAACTTAATAAAATTTAAATAATTTTTCTTAAACAAATATAGAACTCAATACAAGCTGTTAATTATAGTAACTGAAAAAACTAGTACTAAACTGTCAAATAGACTTAGGCCCATTAGCACAACTTCCATATAGCTAAAGTTAGGATTTTGTCGGAGAGATAAGTAGTTTTTCGTAATAATAACAAGGCTAAAGCTCGATACTATAACTTGCCTTGTAAGTACGCTATAGTTCAAGTTTACTTTCAGATGTCTTAAAATATCGAAAAACTTCTTATCCCTCCCAAAAAAATCTAACTTAAGCTATTGGCAAGTTATAATAATGGGTCTTAATATAAAACTAATATCCTCGATAATGGTTTGATTGACGCTTTAATATCAGTAGTTTTATTTTTCCCTACCCAACCATATGGTCATATGTCTGTTTCTAACTTTGTATTTCTATTTTATTCTCTGTTAAATTGATTTTTTTATTCAATACAGATACTAAAGTTATACCCTAATTCACTAACACAAGCATGCATAAACATACATACATTATAATTTCAATGATTCACCTTTTATGTATTTTGGTTACAAATGTTTTACCATCAGACTTTATAAGCGATAGCAGCGGTGTATTTTTCTCGATTTAGCAAGTTATCAACTTTCACATTCAAATAATTGACGTAATAACGTCAATCTACAAAATAGCCATTCATTCAATTTTTAATTTACTTATCATCATTCTGTGGTTGTAACAGAAATTTGCTAAAAGAGCATTTATGGTAGACATGTCAAATAAAATTTATTGAAGACACATTTATTTTGCAACTGCATTCTTTACCAAAAAAAAAAACATAAATAATAAAGGATAAATGATTGCATATATTCAAATTACAATTGCTTATTAGTGCTGGTTGATAAAATACACAATTATTTATATAAGATAATAAATAAATAAGTATTTACAAAAACACTGCACAAATTTGTTTAGTTGTTAAATTTATATACCGGAAAAAATTATTAAATTCAGTAAAAATTTATTGTAACTTACATAACTTGTTCCGTAATGCTTTAATTATGAATGGATAATAAATCAGTCAAGTGCTCGTCAGACTTACATATGTACGTAGGATTCGGTAATATGTTCAGTACAACTTTAAAGAAGCAAGTTGTTAATTTTTTCACGTCTTAGGGAGCACCCTTTAATTTTTAGCTATTTTTTAAACTAGAGCATAGCGCAATATACCTTATCCAAATATAAAGTGTCTGCCAAAAACGTTTAGAAGAGAAGGCCAAATTCGAGACACACATTAGGGCACACTCTTTTATTTTATTTTATTCAATTTATTTTCGTTACTTGTTGTTACAGTATATATTTTGAAATATTATCTGCGTAAATTTTAAACTTATATTATACCTTTCTATGAAAATATCAGGAACCTACCTATTACGGTTCAAAAAATAAAGCCATATACGTCCTAATTATATCACTTTCGGAAAACCCTTTAAATTTATTATTTTCTATAGCGGTCTTGGCAATTCCCTATCTATGCATGAATCAATAGTCTACCTATTACGATTAAAAAAATAAGGCAATATACGTGAAAAATATGTCACTGTCGGAACACCTTTTTATTGTGACACATTTTCTGTACAAATTTCAAGAATCTACCTATTATATATATTATATTATATAAATAAGGTTATATGCGTGCAAATCACGTCACTGTCGGAATACCCTATAATTTGTACTATTTGTTATAAAGGCCATGGTAAAACAAATTCTGTACAAATTCCAAAAGTATGCCTATTATAGTTAAAAAACTTAATTGCAGTGTGTAAATGTGGTTGTCATTTTACAGCTCAAGAAATAAATACATAAACGCATATAGCACTACACTTTTGGAACACCATATACGTATTAGTATTTTTTGTTATAGTACCCACACCTTCTGCGAAAATTTTAAGAGTCTACCTATTATGGGTCAAAACTTAGGTCATATCGCGACTTCTCTTAATTTTTAGTCTTATTTTTTTAAACTTATGTATATGTCAACAAAGTTGTTCGCTATATACACATTTGAAAATTTTAAGTGTATGCCTCGTACAGTTTAAGAAATAAACAAATATACAAGAATAACACCTCTCTATCGGAACATCCTATAGGATTTTTATTTGTTGCTATAGAGTCTACCTAATACGGATCCAGAGACAAAAGGCACTGACAGACGGACGGACAGACATTGTAGCAAAAAAATAGGGTTATGTTTTTACCCTTAGGGTATGGGAACCCTACAAATGACATGTAGGATACGATGAAACTTTGAAAAAAAAATATTACTTAACAATACACCAGGTGAACATTTCATTTTAATAAATTTAGAATAAAGATGACATTTTACATGGATGTTCGACTTTTTAGGTGGGCAGCTTTATTAGAGAATGTCTACTAAAACTGATGTCGTTGTAGACAACCTTAAATTAGATCGCCAAGCATTTTTTATCTATCAAAAATTCGTATGTACATATATACAAAGTATATAAAGCAAAATCAAATAGAGCGCAGTATATTTCTTATTCTTTTTAGACTTATTTTTAATTAAAAAAAAATGAAGATTAAATTAATAAAAATAAAAAAAATATAACGCAATTATTTGCCTTTGAAAATGATTGGAGCAACCTATTTTATTTTTTTTATTTTCTATTTTTTTACTAAACTTACCACTAAACTTGAACAAATATATAAAAATATATATGTAAATGTACATAAACATACAATTAAAAACTTTTACTGACGGGTTCTGGTAACCACTTCATTTAATCAGTCTTTCTAGAAACTGTTGATGATGCTGCTGCAAATATTTCAAAGCATTTTTCTGTGCGTTCCTTTTATAAATAAATAAATAAAGGTTAAATGCAGTTAGGGTTTGGTTTTCTTCTATTTTATTTGCTGACTAGCTATAATAAAATTATAAATCACAACAATAGACTGCAAATAAAATCAGGCCTGAAATAAAAACTTATAACTAGATTTTATTTTGTGTTTTTGTTCCAGTCTGTATTTTCGATTTACTTATTTTTAAAAATGCACACAATAATGACATAGTTGCCAGTTATGAACTCTCTGATTTAAGCAGTTGTAGGATGTTAAAATTGCTGTTGTTTTTTTACTTTATCATACGTAGTATAAGGTAAAGTATAGTAATCGTGAAATAAAATCGTGGTCCGGATTTCGGCGGATTTAGACGAATTAAGGTCTCCTGAATCTATTTAACCTATTTTGGGTGTCTGGGGATGGGTGTGTATGCCAATAATTTTGTGGAGTTTGTACAGGTCATAGGGTTTGACATATAAAAATTAAATTTAGTATGTGCCTTTGGTATATGGAGATGAAGAGCTGTATAGTATTTGGGCTGTATAGTATCTGAACTAAATCTTGAAAAGGGAGTACTAAAAAAATCAATGATTAACCATATGCGCCAAAATCACGGATAGCATGGGTCACCCTTTATTTGTAATTTCTATTATTTAAAACTTCGCTTTAAATTAAAACACCTTAATAAGACTAGCTGTGCCCACACACGTTGTGTGCGTCCTGACAATATTTTGTTAGATTTTGCTTTGAAAGTAATTCACACCAAATTGATTGAGAGAATATTAATGACTAAGCTGAACCAAATTCTGAATGCAAAAGGAGGTATTCCGAACCATTAATTTGGCTTCAGAAAACATCAAAGTACTATCCAAGAAATACACAGATTAGCAAATGTAATTAAAATGACCTTTTAAGGAAAAAAATCGATAAGGGATGTCACGAAGGCCTAATAAATAAGTTAAGGCTGAATTTTTCCCAAAACTAATAACAAGCCGTTTTGTATTTTAAAATGTATAAATTTATTAACTGAATCATTACTCAATCAAATGCAGACTTCTAGATGGCCGATAGTTTAGTCGGGGTGGCCCATCAAACATTTTTGTCGATCGATACTGAAACGCTGCAGTGTGCTCATATACATTTATCACCATACTGATCAAGAAGCTGTACAAACTATCGGTCGATAAAAAGTCTACAGTCTGCGTGGACACTAAAAAATAAAGTAATAAATAATTATGCGTTTAATTATAAGGTATGTTTATATAAATATACAAGGTACCCCCATTGTGCCTCGCTACCCTCATCCACAAAAATAAAATGAACACTTTCAAGTAAAGGTATGGACGAGCTAAACTCGAAAACGCAGTTTTTTCGGAGAAGCCAATGGGTTTAGAAAGTGTTATTATTGCCGTTATCTAAATATTGGATGGAGGATATCCGGCCCTCCCACCTCAATCACCATGCTTTAACTTGCAATTTAACGTTATTTTTATAGTACAAAATTGTAACACTCTATCTATTATAGTTCGTTAGGTGCACAATAATAATTTTTTACCTTGCATACGAAGTACGATGCCAACTTTTCTAACCCAGCTAGTTTTTCGTTCAACGGAGGTTAGACATATATAATTTTAAAATATTAACAATTATAGTATTGGAATTACAACATCAGACTGCCAATCCAGAAAAATTTATTAAATGTGCAGCAATGCACATTAATAAGGGAGTTCCGCGTACAAAATGTCAAGGTGGAGTCTTGTTTGAGTTCTCTAATTACAATATAATATTTTTTTTAATGGAAATTACGATGGGCCTCATTGTTACTTGTGCAAAATTTCAAGACTCTACCTATTGCAGATCTATAGGTATACGATAATAACTTTTCACTTTGTATGACAGGTACCATGCCCACTGTTTTATTATTTTCCTAGACTATTCACACTAATAACTATTCACACTATTCACATTATTTTAATATTCTACCTATTATAGATCTCTATGTACATTTTTTTTGTGCATTTGTTTTCATATTGTATCTACAATATGAACTAAAAATAAGTGCTCAAATCTTAGGACTAATAGTAAAACTAAAAAATTATAAATATATATTCTTTAGTCCAGCCAGTGCTATTGGTCACCTCTCTGATATTCAGTCGAGAAGCAATATTTCTCCTTCTTAGTCGAACGTAAACACGATCATTCAAGATATTGCGCCTTTGATTTTTTTTGTAAATTTCAAGCTGAGACAGTACTAAAAGCCATAATACCATATTGGTTTAAGAATTGAATTATAAAGTAGAAGCTTGCAACCTAAGCTTAGGGTTGAGTTTCTGCCAATGAGTCAATTTATTTGCACTGTTTTAGCTTCATTTGGGTGAATTTTGCTTCAGACTTTTCCAAGTTAAGCGTCTATCGAGCTGAATACCGAGGTGAGTTTTGATCCTCGAGGATCAAAATAGGAGGGCATGAGTCTCTATGCAGAGTGAAGGTAATGTGACTAAATTTATGTTTGGTGATTCTTACTCTCCTTTTTATAACCACAATTCCAAATAAAATATATGATCTTGTAAGTATTGAGAAGCTACTTGGGGGCTTTCATAAATGCTTAGAAAAGAAGTGTTGTCAGCAAATGTTGATCTGTGAACTTGATTAATAGTTGGCATATCGGATATATACAGTAAATATAAAATGGGTGTCCACTAAAATACCTTGGGGAACTTTAGCTTTAATTGGTTGTGGTGAGCTTAAAAAATCTAGCTCTTCTCCTCTGTGTAATAATAATGATATCAGTTTTATATATGTAGGAAGTGGGCGTAAAAGGGGCGTGTTAAATTTATATTTCCGTAAAAACTAAAATTAGATTACAACAATTAATAAAAAAAATAGACAAATCAGTGAAGCTAAATTAAAAAAGAAGACGTTAAAGTGGGCGAGGTTAATGTTTCTTTTCGTAAAAATCTAAGTTGGGTTATGATAGAGATTAAAAATAAATAGCCAAATCGGTGCAGCTGTTCTTAAGTGATGCGATTACCAACGAACAACATTTGATTTTTTGATTGTATATGATTTATAAGATATCTCACTATATTTATTTACTTTATTTCATAATATTTTAATTTTGAACTTTACCACGTTATTTTATAAGTTAGACAATAATATGGTTTGACAAAAATCATATAATTCAATCATACTATGAAGCTCTTCGATTATGGGAACTTCAACGAAATATTTTCTTTGCGTGAAGAAATTGAGTAGTGGGTACGTAGTATCGTTATTTCATTTGTTTTTGGTACTTAATACACAAAAGTAGTTACTCAATACTTTTAGCGTTATATTTTTTAGAAATAAATTGAATAGAAAATATATCGACTACAATAAAACTCTAATGAACAGTGGGTTTTTATTATAACAAAAGCATTGAATACTATTGAGTACTCAATTGATAAGTATTGAGTAGTATCGTGCAAGTAAAAGTAGTAGAAATTGCCAACACTACTATAGAGGTTTATGTAAGTAGATTTGAATGTAATATATATGTTATGTATTATATAAATGAATACTAAACATACAAATATATGTATCTATATTTCAAATGACTTTCATAGTCTTATATTTTCTATCATGACCATATGCGAATAAACTGAAATCCACTTGAAGAGCACTTTAGGATAGAATTTACATATAAAATTTTCTATAAATAATGTTTACTTTTATATTACTTTATTTCTTTTGTATTCGGGTATGTAGTATAGTCTTCACATTTGAGTATAAATATTTTCCTATGAGCACTTAAACCTTAAAATTAAATTTAAATTCTATATAGCCAATACAATTTCTAGTTACGTTATTGTTTCAAGTAAATTTAGGAAAAACTATATATAATTCGTATTATAGTTAACATATAATTAGAGCAGAAATATATTGTTTGGTTTGTTGCATCCTCTAAAAATATTCATAAAGTAATCTTTTTCTAGTAACAAATATTATAATTAGATAAAACAAGCTTTCATTGTGTATCCATTTGTGAAGTTGAACACAAATTTAGATACTCCATTTCTGTTGCAGTATTTTAATTTTATTAAAAATTTATTTAAAAGTATGGCCATGGAAGTTCTTCAAACAAAATTTCAAGGTTCTACCTGTTATAGTTCTCTAATTAAGAGATAATATTTTTTAATTCCAATTTCCTTGTATGACAGGTACCTCGGTCACTGTTCCAATCCAGTCTGTTTTTTGCTAAACTAAACGTATTAATATAGAGGTAGAGGATTATAATCCAGGTAGAGGATAAAAATTGTTTACTATATAGAAGTAAATTTTCAAAAATTCAAAGAGTTTATATCTTGCAAGTTTATTAATAATATTTTAGGCCAGAGTTAATAAACTTAATGAATTTACAATAATATATTAACTAAATTAAGTTCAGAATAACATAAAAGCTGATCGATTAATCGAATATTTGACATAGTAAATGTTCTATCTTATGATGGTGAGAATTCTTATTTTTCTGACTTCAAAATTTAAAGAGAGCCACTCAAATTTCAGTTTTAAGGTAAAACTTGAATTGAACTGCTAAAAAACCACTAATGCTTTATCGTGGTTTAAAAATTTGTGTGAGCAAAATATTTGCCATTTATAATGAATAAAAGTTTCTATAACTAAATCACGAAGACCTCTCAGTTTAGGAGTTATTGATTACTAAAATGCCAATTAAAACCGGAGTCCCTCAAGTGCATTTCGGCACCCATTTTTTTGTAGAGGGAAATTATGGAAATTATTTGGCCTTTTTTATATTTCGGTTTAAAAACAAGATTTTTACGATTAACGTTTTTAGGGATCCGTGAAAGGTAGTTCCTTGAAATTTTTATAATAGTTGTACTAAATTATAGGGTGCTCCGACAGTGCAGTGCTTTCGCATACACGGGCTTATTTTTTGAATTGTAATAGGCATTGGAGTATTTAAAACTATGTTCGTTATATTAATAGGCGTAAAAAATTAAACTAAAAATTAAGTGGCGTTTCGATAGTGACACAAGTCTATGTATAGAACCTTATTTGACAACTTTAACAGCCAGACACATTAATTTTTTGCTAATTATATTTTACAATATTAAAAATAAAATTAATAAATATAAAAGTGTATCCTTTGATAATTTTTTAAAAATACGTGCTCTAATATTCTTGCATAACCTAATAAATGTGCGAACCCCTGCTTACTTATTTAATAGAATACGGGTTTTGCAGTCACCGAGAAGGAAAAATATTATAATATTAGTTTCAGAATGGCAGTTTTTCATACATGCTACACAAGCAAACAAACAGCAACACTAATAGTTTTAAGACATTCTTATTTCGACATTATCAATAACTGTATCCTAATTTTTTATGTTTTTCTCCCTTCGTTGTTGTTATAATGTATATAATAAGCTCTAGTAATAAAAACCATTTGTAATGCTATGCGTTCATGTACTTTAAATGTAAGACTATGTATTCTTGTACAGGAAATTAAAGGAATAGAATAAATAAATAAAAAAATGACATTAGATGGACAATAGAAATTTACACATTGTACATAGTACTATAATCCCCATAATAAAAATCATCAAAAGTATTAAAATTTTATGGTGTCCCCATATAAAATGTAAAAATGAAACATATGTGCTTATCTATTTAACCCGCAACAAACAGACATTTAGAAAAAAGTAAAAGCATTATTTTTGAAAATTTAAAATTATTAGTCGAACTATTTATATTACATATATACATATGAAATTTTGAAGTCAAGCTTAAGTTCGTTTTCTTCTCTCTAAGAAAGAATAATTTAAATTACAAATTAGGTTATAATCTTAAAGAAAAATTGGGAAAATTTAATGTTTAGACAATAGCAGAGCGGAATGCACATTTTCTAGATAGCTGTGTCTGTCATCAGCACTCTTCGTATCTATCTACTTAGGGTAGTGTTTAATTGTAAGCATCATCTATTTAACCAACCAAACTCAAATAAAGGAATACGACCAAACTTCATATTTAATAATCAATCGTCACTTGGTGAGAACGAAGTCTACTACTACCTTAAGCTTCCTTCTTGTTGAATATTTTTGCTTTAATATTTACCCCTTATATTTGTTGTTGCTTCAGCTAACCTTCGGTTAGCAATATAAGGTACTTTTGTTTATTTGTTTTCTTCCAACATTCGTTTTTAGTTAATACTAATCTAGTATCAAATTAAATTTTGTCGGGTGCTAGAAAATGTGCATTCCGCTCTGCTGGTATCTAAAAATTTAATTTTCCCAATTTTTCTTTCAGATTATCACCTAATTTGTAATATAAATTATTCTTTCTTAAAGAGAATAAAACGAACTTAATTAAGCTTGACTACAAAATTTCATATATATGTAAAAGCATAATATTAAAATTAAAAATTAATTTTATTTTTTATTAAAATTTATAGGTTTGAAAGTACCCGTACGCCTTTAACTCAAAATTGTCTGATTAATTTGATATTCTTTCTAAGCTTTTAAAAATATTTCTTAATATCTGATAATTTAAAAAGCTTTAAACTCCTTAATTCCATATATTTATAAATCCTTTATCATAACAACAAGTACGTAAACGGTTGTATAAATAAGCTTGATTTAAATGAATAAACATACAATATCACATCCTCTTTGCAGTAGTTACAATATTCAAACATATTATAATGTGATAAACGCATCTAAAAACTCTTACATAGTTAAGCATATTATCATCCAGTGTATAGAATATTCCTGGAATTATATGTATTATATGTGTGGGCAATGTATTAATACATATATAAATACATATGCCACAATTTTGTGTAAGAATTGGTTTAAGGCAGACTTAAGTAGAAACTACACACTAAGAAAATAATTCATACGTGATGGGTGCCAAGTGTGGTATTCGTAAATTATTAAATATGTATTAGAAAAGCCCAATGGCTTTTGTTGTTTTGCTTTTCATTACATTCTCCGTAGGGAAAAGTATATTAGGGGCATATAACAAAAACAAATACAACTTCTAATCTATTGATTGTTCTCTGTTCCTTTGATACTAGCAACTTGAGTCAGCTAAGAATTTTAAATAAGAATTGCAAAGTACATTATGCAAAGTACTGCACTAATACAATAATTAATTAATTAAAGTAATTAAATTTTGCTATCCAAATGCTCAGAAGAGAAATATTTTTGCCATTTTATAAACTTTCGTGTTTTGTAATTCAATCAATGGAAAAATATGTATGTGTATGTTAATTTTGATGAATAATAGCAAGGCCTTTTTCTACGTTCATAATTTCTCTGCTTAGAGCGGATTTTTTCTACTTTATGAAGAGTTAAAGTTATATAAGAACTATTTAGCAATAGTAGATATTTACATAGCCAAGTTATTGATTTTTGAATTTTATAGAAGCCGAGTTATTTATTTTTGGATCGATAATGTAAGATCAACTTATATAGTAATAATGATAAAGCCGGGTAATTAAATGAGCTAGCGACTTGAAAATTTGTGTAATATTTTTCTAAGTGCATTACTCGTACGCGAAACATCCTGTAAATCATACGTGATAATGAAACTCATTTCCTGAAAAGTCTTGTTCAAAGAGAAAAAAAAGAGAAAAATTACGCAATCAAAATTGAGAGGCCCATAGAAAAGACTCCGTTATTTAATACTAGTGATGCATTATATACTTGTATATGTACTTATCTTGCCGTATCAATAAATTCAAATATATGACAGGGCGCTTATTATTTAAATAAAACTTTCTGGTTTTTCACCGACTTCAAAAAAAGAAGGCGGTTATCAATTTGTCTGAATGATGCTTTTTTATATTTGTGCCCGCAGAACTCAGTCATTTCTGAACCAATTTTAAAATTTTTTTCTTTATTAGAAAGGAAATGCTTACAGATTGGTCCCATTTTAAAAGAAGTTCAGAATTTTGAAAATTAAAGGGTGTCCACATACAACATACGTGTTTTTACGTGTATTATGAACCGTAAAGGGTAACCTTTCAAAATTTTAAAAAACTGTATATCACTATAGCTGCCAATAACAAAAATTAATAAAAATATAAAATTAAAAATTAAAGGGTGTCCCCATATGTGACGTCAATTTAAATATATGTACCATTTGAACCATTGTAGATAATCACTTGAAAATTGGACAGAATGTCCAATATTTATCTTCAGAAATTAAATATTTATAATTAGAAGTTAAAGGGTGTTCCAATAGTTGATGTAATTTGATGTATATTGCAAAACTTTTGATCCGTAACAGAGAGACGGTTGAAATTTACAAAGAACCTGTATGTCTAAGTCCGTTATAATATCAAGTATATAATTTAAATTTGGAAACTAAAAGGTGTCCTCATAATTGATGTAATTTTACCTATATAGCCCTATCTTTTGAACCATTATAGACAAACACTTGAAATTAGACAGCATCTCCACTACTATGTCCCGTATAAAAATATTTATAAATATTTAAAATTATAAAGGGTGTCTCAATAGTTGATGTAAATTGATGCATATGGCAAATTGTTGAACCCGTTTAGACAGACATTTGAAATTTACAAAGAATCTGTCCTTTAAAATAATATGGCTAGATGGCCATATTTTTGGAACCGTTACTTTTTATTACTGTGTCAGTAATAATATGTGTAAAAAATAAAGGACGTCATATCTGACGTAATTTGTCGTATATGGCTTTATCTGCTGAATCGTTATGGATAGATATTTGAATGCACCGAACGTATATTACTATGTCCGTTAGAGCAACAAGTATAAATCGGTTTTTGTTGCAAGAATTGTATTGCAAACAATAAACTTCATGTTGCTTGATATTAACTTGTTGACATGTATTACATTATTATTCTTAAATAGCTGTGCCCGCCACGTCCTGGGCGTCCTGACAATATTTTGCTCGGTTTTGCTTTGAAAGTATTGCAGACCAATTGAAAGACTCTTACTTTTATAATGCTTCAGTTATGGTTTGGGTATTTAATTTATATAAAGGTACCTATCTCTCGATAAAATTCTAAAATTTATATAAAATTCTAAAAATTATTGTAAACCTCTGTAAGTGGTGTTTAAAATATTTTAATAACAATGTAATTCTACAAAGTATAAATACAAATTTAATAAATGACGCCATCTGTTGGGTAAGTTTCTCAAATATCCCATTTTCAAAAACAAAAAGGTGTGTGGTGAAAATGTAACCGTGTTGAAAATATTCCAGTTTTAAACCGAATGTTTTAGCACCTTTAATCCGGAAATTGCTTTTTTCACTGCTTTTTAGTACAACTGAAAATAGATCAAAATAATAAGCTCAGTGCTAAATTCCATAACTCCATACTGGTTTAAAGATCGATTTGAACAGTGTAAGTTGCAATTTAAGCTGAGGGTAGAGTTTCTGCCAACAAGCCTATTTAGTTGGTCTGCTTTCAATTTTATTTATGTTATCTTTGATTATATGTGGCTCTTTTAAGAGAGACGGCGATCAAGATGTATGCCGAGGTATTTGACTTCTGAATAGATATGAGGTATGAGGTATGAGATATGAGGTATGAGTCTCTGCGTTTGTTCGTTTACGTTTATTCTCGATTAGTTGTTACTAATGTGTATTTTTGTTTGATGTACTATGTTTTTTCTGAAGCCGAATTGACGGTTTAAAATACATTATTTTTCTCTTAAAATTGGGTGATTAGTGATAAATATGTCCTCAAACAGCTTTGATATATTTGATAAAATACTTATAGGTCTGTATGATTTTATTTTTTGTGGTTTTGTTCTGGCTTAGGAAGCATAGTTATCAAATAAATCTTTTGCTCTGGGAGAAAGTTATCAAGACTTAAAATGGCATTAAAAGCAAATATTTTTATTATATTTTTATATATTTAGCCAGTGATTGTCTCTTTAATATCATGAAATACAAATCATAGGGAGACGGCTAACCAACATCGCTATATCAGTCGATATATTTCGAGTAATTTCGAGATTACCTTTTTGATATCATTTCTTGCCCAACATTTTGGGCAACTAATTTAATGTTTTTTTTTTATCAAAATCAGCAAGACTCAGGTCTACGTCTTCTGTTGTTTTTTTTTTTTTTTTTTTTTTTTTTGGTGTAGGCGAGTACGGCAACAGACCACTAACATTATGGGTTCCATTTCGTTCCCCTTCGTTCTTCGATGATTTCTGGTGTCAGGCTGGAAATTTACTGTTGTGCTTTGCAGTATATTTTCCGAAAATATACATAAGGATCCAGAATATATATACTTTATGGGGTCGGAAATGAATATTGTAGAAATTACACACGGAGTGACAACCTTATATATACCCTTTCCACCTGTGGTGAATGACAAGAAAATCAGGTCAAACATTTTTTTTAACAATTTTAGTTGTTTTGATTATAACAATTTTTTGTATTTCAGAACAGGATTTGTAGAGACTTGAAAAAATATTTGTTTTATATGTATGTTTAAATGCAATTTAAAAATCAGTTTAAAGTGACAAATTTGTTTATATATTCATGTACCTTCCAAACAAATTTTGCAGTCACGATCTAGTTTATATAAAAATCTAAAATCTATATTTAAGTATCTACTGGTAGATTTTTGTTGCTCCCTGAAATAATTATACAGTAAGTAGTGTTTGATCCAGGCTTTATCAATATTGTCACATGTTCTACCACGAAGATGTCCCACATAATATTCCATAGTTAATTACCAAATTTTTACTTTACATTTTTTTTATCAATAATACTAAATTTGTCCAAAAAGAACGAATTTTAGCTGCTTTAATTTCAGCCTTTAATTTGTTCGCCCTTTACAAAACGAATATTAATTGTGTAATATAATTTAAATGCAGTCGTTATTGTTTTAATATAATAAATATTAAATTTTATTGCAGCCATTCAATTATTTGTTAACAGCATCACTCAACATCTCTATTGTAATTTTAATTTGAGTAATATGATTAATTATAATTAATTTCATTTAAGCTCCTAACAGTACCATAAAAACTTGTATAATTTAAAATAAATTGAAATTATAGTGTCCTTTCTCTTTGTTCTTGATAATCCACTTGCAGTAGTTGATGTTGAATGTTATATATGTATCTTGTGATTTGTATTTTATTTGAAATTTTAATTTGCATTTAATATAATAATCAAAAATTCAATAAAACTATTATATAAAAAGAGCTTTTAAGTGTAACATATATTTATTCAGTAGTGTAATATTATTCGTCAATTAGTTCATTTATTTATTATAAATAAGTTTACACTGAACCAAATTTCGTAGGTAATATAAACGGAAAAAATTTGTTAAACTTTAACGACAAACAAGTTAAGCCAATTTAATTTTTTCAAATCTATATACGATTTATTCGTGTAAACTATTTTTATTCAAATCAACAGATTTTTTATACATATGTATTTCATAAGTCCTTATAAAAAACTTATAAAAATTTAAATAAAATTCTGTTAAATTATCAAAAGTTTAGGTGAAACAGTAGTAACACATTCTAAAAAAATAACCTATAAATTTAGTTAAATTTACATCCCAAAACGAAGTTAATGTGAATAATATCTCCATTAATTTGACAAAGGCGAAATCATTTTTCTAGAATGCAGCACGGCGAAGTTAATTGTTTTTTACTTTGCTTTTTTATAAGCATGGCAGCTGTCAACAATTCATTTCTTTTTTAGAAACTTCAAAAAAAGGAATAAAATTTATTTATTTAAGCCAAAAAATCTCTATAAGTAATAAAATTCTACAAAACATAATGAGAATTATGCATGTTAATAGAATAATATTACAGAATATTAAAGCTTCAACAAAACACCAACAAACAAACCACGTTTTTATTTTTCCTTACTGTCCTTTATAATAGAAAATATGTTAAAAAATTATACTTAATCTTCCTGACTATTTTCATTTTTGTGCGACACATTCACATTTCTCGGTCTCTCAGACCGATTTCAAGTATTTCTCGGTATCTCAAAACTATTCTAAAATTTTCAAAACCTGTGCAGTGGAAATATTTAACAAAATAATCTGAAATAACTGAAGTAAGAAAAAAACAAAATTAAGTTTTTTTTAGCTCACAGCATTAATTTATATTTCATCACAATAATTTTGCAGTTTTGTCCTAGACCTAATAAAAAAATTCATTCACAAAACACAACATTTACAAAATGTTATTTTTCTATTAACATATATTTTAGAAGTAAACACAAAATAAAATGAATTCAAGAAAAAAAACAGGAACACTGAAAAAAATTAATTTCAAAATGCTTAAAATATATGTCTCATTATGACGTTAGGCTTTGTAAATTTTAATCAGTCGTTAGAGCTTGTGGTAAATCTTCAACATCACTTTCCTCGGAGTCTTCTTGTTCAGTATCAGTGTTTGCTTCATACACATTAATATTATCTTTATTTAGTACCACTTTCCACATCAGAATCTAGATCTGAATCGATATCATTCAGAATAGCTCTTATGCGCTCAATATCTGCCATATCTAATGAAAATCTCACGATAATTAACTTTGAACATAATTATTTTATTAAATCATATAAACTGACCGCTAATTGTCTATTTTCATCTAAAATTTCCAATTTAGCAAAACCAACTTACCTGTCGAAAATGTGACATGTCGGTCTCACAGACCGTCTGATTAGCAATCAGCGGTACAACACTTCAACTCAAACGCACTTGTTACTCTAAACGTTGTATAATGAGAAATAATGAAGATACTGAGAGAATGATGGAGTTGCCATTTTTGTTTTCGTGAAATTAACTTAAAAGTGATTCATCGGTCTCACAGACCGACGAAATGGTCAGGAAGGTTAAAGGTTTAAACTTTTTCTTTTAAGTAAAATCAGAAAAAAATAGTTTTTCAGTTTTTTATGAAAAGCTTATAGTAGACACGAATTTGTTATGCTTCTTTGACTTTTTCATAAACTTTATTGCTGTTATAAAAATTGTAATGTTAGCAAAAACATTTTTGGGTTGATGTATGTACTTTAAAGATTTTCTGTGACATTTTTTACATTTACAAAAACGTTCAGAAATTTTAATTGATACTTTTTCTTTGTAACCACTATTTTGTCATTATCATGAAATAATGCACGCTTAAACACACAAAACATATGTGTTTGTAAAGACTGAAATCACAGAATTGAAGTTGATAAGAAAATTATTACTTCTTTATTTACGCCAGCTTTACCTACATAATTTATTGAGAGTTAAAAAGTATAGCTACTTGGTATTAAATTGATTGGATTTGTTCCGCCAGTAAATAAAAAAATACAGTTGTCACACCTTTCGGTGAAGACCGTCGCACAGCGGGGTATTTTTCAAATTTAGCCGGACATAAGGCAAAAATTTTAAATTGGAAAAAAAAACTTAAAAACGTGTAAGTTTAATCCATTAATAAGTCGTTAGTTGATGTCGCGGTATGACACGTAGCACGATGCTGTTTAAACCACATCTTGTCAGGTTCAATATCATCCATATTTAAAAAAAATAATCATGACTATGGTTTAATAACATTCTCCATTGACCGTAACTCAAGCATCGGCTTCATTATTATGGAAATACGGTATAATAAAGCCACCAGCGCACAGAGGGATTTTTTGCCAATATAGCAATATAGGTCATTAGGCCAAAACTTAAATTTAAGAAAAATTAAATTTAAAAAATCAAACATCAAGATCAACAGCAAACAAAATTCTGCATCGAATGTATGTGTGTAATGTGTATTTTCAAGGCTTTTGCTCGAAATTTGTCGTTTTGGGACACTGTAGATATCAGAAAAGTTGAGTAAATTGTATACGTTTTTAACCGACTTAAAAAAAAGAAGGAGGTTATCTATTCGTCTGAATGTTGCTTTTTTATGTTTGTGCCCGCAGAACTCAGTCATTTCTGAACCGATTTGAAAAATTTTTTCTTTATTAGAAAGGAAATGCTTACAGATTGGTCCCATTTTAAAATAAGTTCAGAATTTTGAAAATTAAAGGGTGTCCCCATACAACATACGTGTTTTTTAGGTGTATTTTGAACCGTAAAGAGCACCCTTTTAAAATTTTAAAAAACTGCATATCACTATAGCTGCCAATAACAGAAATTAATAAAAAAATAAACTTAAAAATTAAAGGGTGTCCCCATATGTGACGTCAATTTAAATATATGAACCATTTGAACCATTATAGACAATCACTTGAAAATTGGACAGAATGTCCAATATTTATCTTCAGAAATTAAATATTTATAATTAAAAGTTAAAGGGTGTCCCAATAGTTGATGTAATTTGATGTATATTGCAAAACTTTTGAACCGTAACAGAGAGACGGTTGAAATTTACAAAGAACCTGTATATCTAAGTCCTTTATAACATCAAGTATATAATTTAAATTTGGAAACTAAAGGGTGTCCCCATACTTGATACAATTTTACCTATCTAGCCCTATCTTTTGAACCGTTATAGACAAACACTTGAAAATTAGACAGAATCTCCACTACTATGTCCCGTATAAAAATATTTATAAATATTTAAAATTATAAAGGGTGTCTCAATAGTTGATGTAAATTGATGCATATGGCTAAACTTTTCAACCGTTTTAAACAGACATTTGAAATTTACAAAGAATCTGTCCTTTAAAATAAGTGTTTAATTTAAAATTGCACATTAAAGGGTGTCCCCTAGGTGATATTGTTTAACTTATATGGCCATATCTTTGGAACGGTTACTTTTTATTGCTGTGTCAGTAATAATAAGTGTAAAAAATAAAGGGTGTCCTCATATCTGAGGTAATTTGTCGTATATGGCTTTATCTGCTGAACCGTTATGGATAGACATTTGAATGTACAGAACGTACATTACTATGTCCGTTAGAGCAACAAGTATAAAATAATTTGATTTGAGTACTATTTCTTACAGATTACTTCCTTTTAAATTTTTAGTTAAGAATTGATGCACATATATTTGTTTTGTAGTCGGTTTTTTTTGCAAGAATTATTATTTTTACGATTTTGAGAGGTTTGTTTTTTGTAGATATACCAAACGTGAAAGCCTATATTAACAGCTAATGTCACGTAAAACCTGCTCGATAAATTTAAATAAAATTTAATGAAAAGGTACCTTTTTTTCCTTAAAAATATCTAATTTCCAAGAGAAAAAGTAGTAAAAGTACCTAATTTCTACCGATTCAATGTTACTGCAGACTGGGCAGCAACTTTGATTTTTTAAACACTCTTTACAGAACTCTACAATAATTTTAGAAGAGATGAAACGTTTAAACTCTGTTTACTTTTTTAATCAGAAGAATTGGAAATTGGAAGAATTCTCTAGTCCTACCCCAAGTTGGGTTAGGACTAGAGGAAGAACTGTTGCGATTTATGACCAAAATTTTATTTTATTAATTTTGGCTTTGGGTAGCAACAGTTAAAAAAAATTGCTTGTATCGATCAAATTTAATTTTTATAAACAAAAAACAATACCCCCTTTTAAAGGGAAGTAGTTAGTAGTAGTTTTTACATTTTCCTAATTAGAGGCAAGAACAACTTATCTGTAAACTTCTATAAACTGTTAGACAGTTATTTTTATGGTACGATTATGTTTAATCACGTAAGATTTAAACTTCCCTCTTCCAATTAAATTCGAACTAGTATAATTCGTACATGTCAACTAACAACACTCATTGCTCGTTGCTAATGTGGTTGAAAGGGTGGAAAATAAAGACGAATAAACTGATCGCTTTCGATGTGAAGACATCATTTTCAAGCCGCGTTTAAAATGGTACTGGAGAGTTAGTATTACCTGCTTTAGTATAAATAGTAATGGGTTTAGGTAATTGTTCATTATGGTGGTGTTTATTTAAATGGTCTTGTACAGGTAGATTGCTTGCTACCTGATATATTTATATGAGGTCAGTTGATAATTTAGTATTTCCTCTTTTATTGCTAGCTAGGTAAGTGTGTCTGTCTGCAGGTGTTTTTCGTTTGTTAGAATGTTTTAGTGGTGTGAAAATTGTATCCATGTTTTCAAGAATGTCTAGTCTTCGTCCTTTTTTTCTAGGATGCGGCAATGTCATACATATATCTATTTTCCTTGGTGTATGCTCGTGAGTTTCAAGGTGTAGTACAAAGTTGGAGTCCTCTCTTTTTCGTTTGTACGAGCGCATGTGTTCTGTATATATTGTTTTTAGTGTTCGTCCCGTTTGTCCTATATATGTATGGGTGCCGGTGCAAGTTAGTCTGTATACTCCGTTGTTGTTAAATTTGTCGGTTATTTCTGTTGATGTCTTGAGATTATGTCGTAGAGTGTTGCTGGTTTTCAATGCTATAAGTAGGCCCTACTTCTGAAAGAGGTTATTTAAGCTACATATATATTTCTGGTCCTGTGTAGGTAAAAACGTGTCGTCGTGGTGTTGTATTAGTTGACTCTTCGTCTTTTCTCCCTCCGTTCCTAGTGTTGTATTGTTTTAGTGGTTTGTCGATAGTACTGCTTTTGTAACCGTTATTTTTAGCTCTAGCGTAAATTGTGTTCTTTGTTGTACTTATCCGGACTGAATGGGATTATCTTAAGTCTGTGTATCATATGTCTAAATGCTGCGAGTTTATGTTGCATAGGGTGGTTTGATGTGACATGGATAGTAGTGTCTGTTGTGGTTGGTTTTCTATAAATACTAAAGAGTCAGTTCCTCGTGTTATTGTAATGTCAAGATAATGTAAAGATTTGTCTTTTATCTTGTTCCATCCAAGGGAAAATCTAAAAAGATGATACTTGTAGACTGTGCCTGAAAATGGCTGGGACGGTAGCACACGTTGTGTTTGAATGTGCATAAGGCTTACGACCACGGGAAAAAACTTGTTAAATATGGATGCCAAAGTGGATCTAAGCCTTAGACATGCAATTACTAGAGACTCCGTGGTGAAAAAGAAGACCGACATTTACTAGTCGACAGTCTGAAATGAAAGTAAAGTTGATTAAATTACAAATCAGTTGCGTATAATCATTGTGGATGGAAGGGGGTCGAAAGGAGACCCATAAAGGAAGTTACTAAAATAATACAACTTTTGTGAAAATTTAATTTTACCCTTCGAGAGACAAAAGGCGCTGACAGGAAGGACATTGTATCAAAAAAAAAAAAAAAAATACCCTATTATTTTTGATAAAAATATATGAATATCTTTTCAATGATCAGATTTTATTGGGATTTAAATTTACTCTTGACTCTATACATAAATATTTAATATATAAAAAAAAATTATATGTATTGTCTTGCTAATTAACTTTTACTTTGTTGTTTCACACATTAGATATGACCTGGCAACTGATACCATCACAATTTTTACTAACAATAAAATAACATGTTCACAGTAAAAGTTATAATGAATAATTACAGACACATCTCCCCAAACACTTTCCTTAGATTAGCTTAAGCATTCACAAGATTTATGATACTTCCGGCAGACATTGACTTTTGGTTCTACATTAAAAACAGACACAACCATCACACTTTTTGTCTTTTGCTTCCACAGAACACTTCTTCCACTAACCATGTCTGTTTATAGATATAAATAGGTCAGTGTACGCCACTTGTTGCCTCTTGTTATTGATATAATTTTTTCTTGTCTGTTTTTATATTTTTTGTTTTATAACTTAAAAGCTTTCGATTTGAGATTTTACCTAAAATATAATATTTGGAGAAAATTTCGTCTATTTAAACATTTATATTTAAACGACACTCCGTTAATTTCGATTGAGTAGAAAAGAACATGAAGAACATTTTTTATATATAAAAGAAACAAATAATTGTTAAACTATTAATGATGTCTTTAAATTACAAAAAGTATCGAATAATTATTTTCTAAATAGCTTAATTTAACTCCAGCCTTTTTATCCTTAAAATAAGGCATATTATTGTCAAAGATCTATTGAATTCAGAAAGTCTATTATACTTTAATTATATTCCAGCTATACATATTTCTGTGCAGATATCGCTGAAAATTGTATATTTTTTCGTGTCCTACATTCGGTCGTGCCAAATCTTATATACTCTTCACCTTGGTGTTGTTAAAAATTGCTTTACACTGCAAAGTGGGGTAGAATCAAAGTATTTTAGAAATAACCCAGCCATTTATAAAGGGCTAGGCCGATTGATCCGAAATTTGACACGAGCATAGCAGAGTAGTCTTTGAGCTTTAGTTTTGAAGTTGGGTACCGTACACTTTCCATGGGTGGCGATATGTGTTTTCAAAGGTGGGTACCTCATACTTGCAAATTATTTTTTAAATGTTTTCTGATTTCTAAGAATTATACATGGTCGCATGCGACCACATAGAGCCACCCGTGGCAAGTGGATGGTGCGCAATGTAAAAAGTTAAGCTCAGATACTCCTCTGCTATGCTCACATCAATTTTTGATTCAACTGGCGTAGCTCTTTACAAATGGCTGGGTTATTTCCATTTTGATTTTGTCCCACTGTAAGTTTCAAAATTTTCCACTAGTATATCTAGTATAAATAAGTTTAGAAATAGTAATTACCTAGGGATGCGTACTTTTATATAAAGCAAATTCATAAAGTAAAAATCTTAAATTTTGGTGTGTATTACTTTCTCGCTTTTGCAGTGTGCAACTTTGTGGCTGTAAGAGAGGGTAGAGAACATTAAAAGGGGAAGGGGCACATATATTCATATACTCTTAAAATTCGTTTTGTACACTAATTATATTTATGAGGATTAAAATTAAAAAAAAATCGTCCATCTATGCAAATTTCTGCAATAAAAATTGCACGATATAAATACCAAAAAAATTTTAAAGAAGAAAAAGCGACATAAGTTTCATAACGTAATTGGGCACCTTCAGAGCTAAATCGAACAAAATATTGTATACTATACTATAAGCAGATTGTGCTCATATTATATGGATGCAAATGGTAAATGTTCTAATAAAATGTTTAAGTGAAAACCATTAAGTGCCTGCTATTGTAGTTAAAGCAAAACGAAAATGATTCATTTCAATACACTTCAATTTTTAATATAAATATTATTTCATTTGTTGACATAACGAAAACGTATGTGTTGAGTGCAGTTAAAAGGGGATGAAAAAATCGATATTCACTTTTTTGGTGATTCTTAAAATAGACAATACGCTCTTTCTAATGCAGCAAACCCCAACTAATTGCATTACTTTTGTCATAAGTGAGCTTTAAAATACAACTTTGATAAGAAAAGAAAAAGAATAAACCCGGTGTAACAAAAATTTTTGTAGTTGATCTAATTTACTTAAAGCTCACATTTTTGGGGTTTTCGCCATATTGGATCAGTTATTTTTAATTTTCAAAATGTAATAGCAGATTCGTAATCTTCAACTTCAAAAGCCGCCGAATGATTAGTTTCAAACCACAAAAGTGTTCAGGTGTGTCAAAATGAACTCTTTAAACTTAAAAATAAGTCCACCATATTGAGTCCGCCATTTTGAATTTTCAAAATGTCATACCAGACTCGTAATCTTCGACCCCAAAAACAACCAGTTAAAGAGTTTCAAGCCATAAAAACCTTCAGGTGTTTCAAAATCCACTTGTTTTAAACAAATCCAATAACATTACAAAATATATTCCCCCATATTGGCCCCGCCATTTTGAATTTTCAAAATCCAATACCAGATTCGTAATCAGTGACCCCCAAAATTCCCCTATGACGGGTTTCGAGCTATTAAAACGTTCAGATAAAAAGATAAGCAGAAAGTAATTTCGCTATAACTTCCTGAAAAATGGTACAAAATAATTGAAGATTTGCACATGGGTACTTTCAACTACGGAGATTGCAAAGGTGCCAATAACTAAAATTTTGCTTAAGTCGACTTAAGCACTTATTCCTTATTGCCACAGATATATTAATGCTTGAATTGGAAAGCTTGTTATACTGAAGCCTATTTTTATTTAAAGTATTATTTTTTTTTGTAAGTAATATTAAAATTAAAATACGATATATCGAAATACATATATTGATACTGTAAAAAATATCCATAAAATAGATTCCAATATATCCTTTTATTGGGCCATCTCTAGTAAATTCAGTTTTTTGTTCAGTTTTCCTTTATCACATGTATGTGAATATTAACCATTGTGTACATTGCATGTCAAATTTTATATTTACCTGTTTATTTTTAACTTTATACAGTTGTTGAGATATTCCGTCTGCCTGTATGTGCAATTGGTAGACGTATTGTAAAAATTACATTCCTTTTCTGTTTTATTTTTTCAAGCATTTGTATTAATTTTTCGAATGTTTTCTTTTTCTGTAAAAAATTTCCCCTGACAATTATTAACATACTAGCAAAGTTAACGCATTTGTCTTTTTTATGCATTCGCATTGCAAATTGCACTTCTGAATATATAAAGCATTCTTGCGCATAAATTTTAACAAGCTTGAAAACAAATAGCGCCATTTCGTCGATGTTTGTACGCCAAAGTATTGTAAGGTTAACAATAATAATATTGGTTTTTACTATTGCGGTAGATACTTCCTTAGTGGAAGAACGCTTCTAAGTGGCAAAGCTCCAAAACCATAGATGATAAACTGGTAGAAAATAAGATTGATTAATATTGATTTAACTTTTACTCAATCGCGTTTTAATTCTCTCTTTTGCATGCATTAAGTAACTCATTACTAAACTGATATTCAGAGCAATATATTTTGAACATTCTTTTAGATGTTAGTCTGTATATGGCAATTGTAGATTAACATTCTACATCAGACGATTTAATGTTAATTTAGCAGTTTTAAAGTTTGTAAGATGTTTTTGTGATATAAAGTTTAAAATGCACCTGGTACTGAAGAATAAAAAGGGCTGATACAAAATTGGAGCTTTATTAATACCAAAAATATATTTGATGGCCAATATAATATTTGTTCAAAGACTATTCACTAGAGGTATCTTTTTGTACCCTCAAGATAAAAAAAATTAGCCAATGGAAAATTTTATGACAAGAGCAAGAGAAAAATTCATAATTTTATGCCGACCATTGTTTTGCATATAAGAGAACGGTGCTACCACCGATTGTTCACCATTACAAGGCAATTAATATGTTCGTTTTTAAAGTAAAAGATCAATCATGCTGAAAAAGAGACCATTTTGTAGAGCTCTAAGTCCAGCTCTGAAGACCAGCGTGGCTATTTATTATTTCTATGGCTATACTTCGCACTTTTTTTAGCAGGGTTTTTAAAATTTTTTTTAAATAACGAAAATTTTTTTTAAATTCACACAGTACGTGCTGCTGTCAAGCTGAGTTTATGTCAGTGGCTAGTAACAAAAATCCATTTTATTATATCATGTAGAGTTATAACGTATCATAAAGCCAGGTTTCTTTCAAGTATGTAAAATTACACAATTTAAGCTTATTTCATAGTTATTAAACCAGTGTTAAAACAAGATTAAAAATACATTAACTGTTTGTAGTTTATTTAAGAAGTTTTCAGTTAAGTTAACAATAAATGAAATTTTTTATTTAACTTTTTATGACTGTTGTTGAAACCACAAACGACAATGAAATACTGATTTTCAGTGCAGTAAAAAATAAAAGTTATTTGTTATCTGTCCACGTTTTCACACGGTAGATTGGTTTCAGAAAAAGCCGTTAAAAAAGCCATTGATCGTAAGCAAAAATAAGTAATTGGTTCATTATCTCCTATTTAAATTAAAAAAACAAGTAAAAGTGCTATATTCGGCCGTGCCGAATCTTCTATACTCTTCACCACGGTGATTTTATTTATACAGACATGTACAGCATTATCCATATTGTTGACTCTTTACTTAAATAAAGTCGTATAAGAAAAAATCATTTTTCATGAGTTAAAAAAATAGAAGACAAATGAAAACAAATTCCGTTTGCTACAATTGTCGCCGTGTTGTCAGCTACTTAATGATATTGATGCCGACAGCTACATCGTAAACTTTGACATTGTTGCATAAATACTTATTTTGCTTTTATAAAATTAAATAACTTTTTCAAAAAATTATAAATATTTCCTCCAAAACTTTTTGTTTGTATATGAATTTGTAATTTACAATCTCACAAACATTTTCTTTTGTTGAATAAAATAGAAATTAGCCTAAGTTGACGACATACACAACGGTGGACTTGTAGCCATGTAGCTTTGCTGACTTCAAAATAATCGTTTTATTTTTGACAGTTTATAGTCGGTATCCTGATGATGTCTATGTGTTTAATACACCTAGGTTTTAAAACAGAGATATCATCTATTTAAAAATAAAACGCATTTAAAAAAATATGTTACTCTATATACACACATACATATGTACATATGTATAATCTTATATATTATGTTACAGTCATGATTTTCATTTTCAAAGAAATATTGAAATTTTTGTTTTAATTTTTCAAAAATTGTGTGTAAAAATTTAAAAATTTTTAAAAAAATTTTTTTTTTAAATTTGATTGAAATTTTTACGTTAAATCTTGGACCTTTCTCCAATCTATTGAGTTAGAATGGTCAGACTAAAGCAAAAAGAAATCCTTACAAGAAAAAAAAATTTCATCATATTGACACATGGGGGGCCTTTTAACTGCTCCTATTTGTCAGTGGGTACCCTGTGGGTCCATTGGCTACCTCTATGCGTATTGCTTTCTATTAAGGTCTCTAATACAAAATGATCCCCCGAGAGCTGTATGCACTCCTTGCGATCTACCTGTCGCAGTCTAATATTTATTTGACTAAAAAAGGCAAAACAGAATCATTAAAGCCGAAAAAATTTATAAAAAACGTAAAAAAAGTATAGGTGGGCGTGGTTTTTGGCCCGTAGCCTCCAAAGGAATGATCTGATGTTGCTGAATTGCAATACCAAAATTTTCGAAACTATGCCTGACAGATTGGTGTGCTTAAATTTTTTGTATCTCTTCTGGTGGCTTGGCAAATGACATTACCACACTAACACGGACAGACGGACAGACGGACATCGCTTAATCAACTTCTCTATATATAAGGATCCAGAATATATATACTTTATGGGGTCGGAAATGAATATTGTACAAATTACACACGGAATGACAAACTTATATATACCCTTTCCACCTGTGGTATAGGGTATAAAAAAATAGCCAATGGAAAATTTTATGACAAGACCAAGAGAAAAATTCATATTTTTATGCCGACCATTGTTTTGCATATAAGAGAACGGTGCTACCACCGATTGTTCACCATTACAAGGCAATTAATATGTTCGTTTTTAAAGTAAAAGATCAATCATGCTGAAAGAGAGACCATTTTGTAGAGCTCTAAGTCCAGCTCTGAAGACCAGCGTGGCTATTTAGTATTTCTATGGCTATACTTCGCACTTTTTTTTAGCAGGGTTTTTAAAATTTTTTTTAAATAACGAAAAATTTTTTTTTAAATTCACACAGTACGTGCTGCTGTCAAGCTGAGTTTATGTCAGTGGCTAGTAACAAAAATCCATTTTATTATATCATGTAGAATTATAACGTATCATAAAGCCAGGTTTCTTTCAAGTATGTAAATGACACAATTTAAGCTTATTTCATAGTTCTTAAACCAGTGGTAAAAAAAGATTAAAAGCACATTAACTGTTATTTAAGAAGTTTTCAGTTAAGTTAACAATAAATGAAATTTTTTATTTAACTTTTTATGACTGTTGTTGAAACCACCAACGACAATGAAATACTGATTTTCGGTGCAGTAAAAATAACAGTTATTTTTTATCTGTATTTTTATTTAAAAAAAGGAAGTCTTTAGAAAAAAAAATAAGAAGTAAAAGGCTTAAAAAATGAAATTAAGAAACAGATATTTTTGAAAAAATTGTAATTTTTAATTAACACAAAAAACATTAAAAAGCATCATAACTATTGATTGGACTTTTTCACTCCCCGGGAAAAACAGCTCTTAAAGAAAATAACTTTATTTGCCGAAACAGTATTTTAAAATTCATAGTTTTATTAGTATTAGCAGTTTATAAAACTTATAAACAATTCAGGTGACAAAAATAACAAGATATAACAAATAGTTATAAATACTAAAAAAGTATTGCAATAATTATTTTGTTACAAAATATGATTTTAAAACTGTTAGTGCGTTTAAGAAACCACTGGATATTATTTTCCTTGCTTTTGTTGCGAAAGTCTCTCTTTAAAAGTTGGTTCCATTTCGTTACCAACACAACTGCTTGTTGACGGTTCTACAGATTCGGGCGGCTTGTTTGAATACTCTGTTGAACAATTGTGCTGAATAAAGTTTTATCATCCCTTCGTTCATTTATTTTTCTTTTTAATCATTCGTTTTGAAAGAGTCGAATTAATAGTCAAAAGCTGCTCTTAGAGCGTCTGAATAATAACATCCTTTCTTAACAATTTTGTGCCCCTGCGGCTCAATGCATCTTAAATGGGATTTTAAATTTTCTAAAATCTGAACATATTCTTGAACCCACAACCCTGCGCAATAGAAATCTGTCACACTTTCTTTAATTGCGTTCTTTTCAACCATATTTATCTTGTTTTTTCATTATGAACTAAACGATACCATATTCTTGTTTCTTATATTTCTCCAGACAGGCTGTTTCTAGAGGACTTTTTTCAAATGGTTTTACAATTTGTCTTGCACGATCTATAACATATTTGTAAGTTTCTAAAAATATTACAATTTTAAAAATGCTTGTTTTTTATTCAGCACAATAAGGATCAAATATTTGTGTGATAGAAATTATCAAAATTTTTCCCGGAAAATTGTTTACAGCTTTTCGCGGGAATTCCCGGGCGGGAATTCCCTCTTTCATGATTAACCTAATCATGAGGGAGCTGTATCTCGAGTGGCACGTTAACTGCTAAGGCATTTTCATGAGCTCAATACTCAGCCATAGCAATTTCAATTTTTCTGATATGTGTTAATTCTATTTACAATAGTACATAACACTTCCCCCTGGTTCTCTTGTAATACCGAATTGCACAAAATCGGTTACTAGTTTTAAATTAATATACCTAAATTGTATACCTGGTAATCTAGACTTTTATTATAAGTTTTCATTTTCAATACAACAAACCATAAAAGCAGTAATCACATATAAAACAGCATCAACGATATGGGAAAAGGGTAAAGAAAATATTGCTGAATTTCAATTGTAAAATTTTAGAAAATATGCCTGATAAAATGGTGGGCTCATTTTCTTAACTTATTAAATAAATAGATAAATCTTCCCTTTGTGTAAGGATCCAGAATATATACATATATATACTTCCAGAATATATACATATATATACTTTTACAAAATCTTCTATTGCAACAAGTATCAAAAATAAGTACGATAATAAAATGGTCGAAATTTAGAAGACGTTGGTCGTCTTATCTAGTAAACATTATAAGAAGGCATTTGAAGGGTCGATATATATATACTAAAATAAGAAATAATTAAAAGTAAAAGGATACTCCCTTAGAAGACGTGGTTTTGACATACACCCCAGTGCAATGCACTTATAATTAAAAGAAACAATGGAAATTGGGAAAAGATATTTTTTTCGAATTTATAGTTAAAAGAAATAAAAAGGAAGTAACAAAATTATATTAATTATTTATTTTTATTCACGCATGTTTCCTTTTGAAAATTTATTTAAATAAATATTTTATAAGTATAAAATATTTATTTTCAAAAAATATAATAATCGAAATTGATTACTATGGGGAAAGCATATCCAGATAGCTATTTCGCTAGTGCTCAACTAGCTCATCAGTGGATTTTTTCCAATTTTTCTGAATAAAAACTCAGATTCTTATGCTTAAAACTTAATAGACTAAATGAGAAGTTCAATCAGTCTAGAAAGAACGCCAAATCTAAATTTCTAAACAAAATAAAAAACCATAGTAACCACATCGATTTCAAAAAGTTTATTTTATTCTTCTTTCAATTTTCTACATTAAGGGTTTCCATTGGATACCATTCATAATGTATCAAAAAGAGTTTTGAAAAACAAAAATAAAAATACAAATTAAAAAAAATTAAAATACGAAAATCGTATTTACTCAGCGTGCGCATGCTGTTATATACAAAAAATTATATTTGGAATCGGTTATATACATTCTTTATTTTTATTCACCCATGATTCCTTTTGAAAATTTATTTAAATAAATATTTTATAAGTATAAAATATTTATTTTCAAAAAATATAATAATCGAAAATCATGCGTGAATAAAAATAAATAATGTATATAACCGATTCCAAATATAATTTTTTGTATAAAATTATATTAAACTATTTTTTAACAATTATATTTGCAAAAAATTGTATTTAATAGATAGTTTTATTTATATATGGTAATAAAAGATTGTGTTAATTTTGTGTATTCTGATCATTTTCACACCACGGGGCATTGACCCCACCAGTTTTTTCATATCAGACACATCAATATTGAAATATTTAAACAATGGCCTTTTTTAGCTGTTTCCAGCTGTCATATACATAGCTTGAAGATTTATGTATTTTGGCAGAAGGTGTTCATCATAGATCCTTGGTGGGATTTAGGTCTGGGCTTAAAGCAGACCTCTCGAGCAAATCAATTTGTCGAAAATTTAAAAAGCCAAAATCAGGCGTTTGCCTTGTAACTGATCTATGTAGATTTCTGCATTTAACTTTCCTAGCACAAAGCCTATTTTTGGTTTCCTTTTGATAAAAAAAAATACCACCCATACCATGAGTGATCCTGCACCATGGACTCGTTTGTGGCATCCTTATCGTAGGCGTCCATTTAATATTTATGCAGACCTTCTGGTCCGTATAAATTAAACTTTTTTTCACTGAATATCACAGATTCAAATTCATCTTCCCATTTTTTTTTGTTTTAGACATGGTTTAGGCACTTGGTACACATATTTTAAGCGTAATTATTGTCTTACTATTTGATGAACACGTTACTTAGTTACACTCGGACCAAGTTCCACTTTTATTTCCCATTAGTTGCTAACTGATGTAGGCGCAGTTTGCTCCTAGCGTATCTGGCCGCTACGCTTGTTAATAACGTAATCATCTGGATTTTCAAAAAATTTGTTTTCGTGTTACGGTTTCTCTTTACTTTCATGTTGAAACTATCAAAATCGACAAATGATGATTGCTTACAATATACAAAACAAAAAATGCGGGATTGACTTATTCCCCTGATTAATACATGTTCTTCTTCTGTTAATCCAGTTTTAAGTGGCATTTCTTTATACTAATTTGTAGATCGTTTTCTCAGATTTATGTGGTGTTACTTTGATTTTGCACATATCGATATTTTACAAGACATTTTCGACATACTTTATTAAAAATAACAACAAAAGATAAAATAATTAAAAGATAATGTGTATGCCCTAAACAACAACATACCGTACCGTTAGTATAACATAAGGCCAAGAGAAAAGCAATTTTGCACATATAATTATTGGACTGAGAGCATGTGCATATTTTGCAACAAGCTAAAATTTAAAATTTTTAAATGCAAGAAATAACAAAATAATTTATAAAAGGGTCCCATAAAAGACGTGAAATAATCTTGTAATTTTTAAGTTATTTGTTGAACTCTTCGTATGTGAATCTGACTCGCATTTGACTGATTTATTCCACAATATTTTGTATTAGACTCCTGTATTGCATGACCCAAAAATAGTTTTTGAAAAAGACATCTTAATAATTTTCTAAAAGAATGCTTGTAAGATCTCTTGTTTTGAACTTTATATGACGTTGTGCTAGTTTTCAACTAAAAGCTTCATGTTTTATTTTTTTTTTTTTCATTAGTATTTAGACTCAAGTGACGTGAATTGTATGCTGTTGCTAGTTATTAAGTCCCTTAAGGCAATATGTCCTTGTCATAATTTCCGTTTTTGTGCGATATTAGCATATCTAAGTCATTGCTCGTCTTGTTTTTAGGTTTCTTTTCTTATTTTCATTAAAGTTACTTTAGCTTTTTACCCTTTTTTGTAATTTTGTTGTTATTTATATAGTTGTTGTAAAAAAACATGCAACAAAAAAAAAAAAAATCATGCAACAAAAACTCTTAAGCTTAAAAGAGTTCATTGCATTCTGTTCTTTAGTGCACTTTAAAGCAAACACTTGCAAAAATGTGAAAAGACTTTCTTTTTCATCCCCATACACACTGCAGATAATTAGAATTCTGCATACAAATAAATTTCCATTAGCATGATAACAGCACAAACAATTAATATATTCTTTGATATACGTTACATTTTGAACTTTTTTAACTAAAACATAACACAAATGCAAAAAGCTTAACACAGCAACTATAAATAAAAAATATTTAAATTGTCATTTAAATAAATAGGAAATTATATCACGCAATTGTAACTATGTTTTCTAGAAAGCAAAATTAAAAGAACTCTTTTGTATTTCTGGTTAAATTTATGACGTGTTTAGCGTGTTTTACTATTTTATGGAATTAATAAATGAAAAGAACAAGGCAAAATTACGGAACTATGACCTGCTACTTACTAAAGCAGATAATTAAAACACTGCTGTAATAACACTATGGAACATTTTTGGGATTATTGTCTGGGGGGTGAGAAATTCTAAGTCAGGGTGATGGTACTAGGTCAGTATAGTAATACCCTCAAAGGGTTTGGCGTTCCGTATGTGTCAGTTTTTTTATGACCTTTTAAATTTTTTCCTTATCTTGATGTTTTTTCGCTTAGTTGTAACATTTTGGCAAAAACGTAGTTTAACATAACTCGAGAACCACTTGTCCGATTTTGATCAAACAAATTTTGGAAAATTAAGAATTACAATTTCTTTAATCCGTTCATATAACGTTTTTCTTTATAATCAACAGTTTTGCCGTTAAAAATAAATTTGTGGAGAAAAAAAAATATTTTTTTGCCTAAAAATTAAAATTTTTTTTTTTAAATTCATAAAAAATCCAAAACGGAAAAAAGGATCAAGTGTTATTAATTTCATGTAAAGTCACATAACCTATAAACAAAATGCGACATAGATCATAGATGTCGATTAACGCGTTCTGCTTTTATTTACAATTAAGCAAAGGTATCCCATTTTGACAAGAATATTGATATTTGTTTTTATTCAAAAAAGTGTCATTTATCGCCTTTTTTATAAATTTTCCCCAATAACTCCAGACTTCTGGCCATAAACTACTAAAAAAATTAAGTAAACATTTTTATAATTTTTTATTTTTATTTTATTTATTTATTTTAATTTTATTAATTTAACTTTTAATTATTTATTGATCGAAATAAAAATTTATTGGTAAAATTTAAATTTTACAGTGAAAATATGATTATTTGGCGAATTTTTTATCTTTCAGCGAACTTTTTAATTATTTTTTGTTTTCAGTTTTGTTTGCGAATTTTCGGCTTTTAATCAATTTTTTATTTTTATTCGGCTTAAGGGTTTTTTGATAATATTTCTTAGGTGAAATTTTGATCGAAATATGAAACTTTAGTTAAATTTCGATGGTTTAGTAAAATTTTGATTCTTCGATAATCTAGAGTGTTTTCTGAATTTTCGTTGAATTTTTCAATACAACCGAACAACAAAATAATAATATATAAAAAAAACCGTATTTGGTAAATTTTGGATGAAAAACAAAATTTTAAATTATTATATAGCTCTCAATGTTTCCTTGTAAATTTAGATTTTTTAATCAAATTTTAATTTTTGGATGGACTAAAAATTTGTTGGTAAAATTTTTTGTCGAACTAAAATTTTTTTGGTAAAATTTTAAAACTTGGATCCTTAAGAACGCTTTTCAATTATTATAGTTTTTCGTTTTCGTGAGTTTTAATATAATTTTAAATTTTAAGTGGAATAAAAATTTTTGTAGAAAATTTCAACTTCTATGTGAAATTTTGTTGATAATGTGTAAAATGTGTAAAGTGAAATTTCGATTTTTTTGTGAAATTATGATTGTACTCTAAATTTTTACTAACCAAATCAATTTTTTACCTTTTTTCTGAATTTTTTGTTATTATTAAATTAAATATATATTTATTTGGAATTATATAGGCCCCAACACAATTAGGTTATATAGGCCTATTAATTTTACATACGAACTTATATTTAAGGCAAAAGTAAAGATAAAGTAAATATAAATTACAAAAGCAAATGAATGCACATTTAGGTTTTTATAAGTTCTTATATTTTGACGAGCTTTGGTTTATACACCAGGTATTGCATTTTTGCAGTGTTGCGTACATACAGGTTCTAGGCAAGGAAAGCACTTGTATGAAGTCTTCCGTTGGAAATAAAATTCTGCACGGCACAATCGACAATAGTATCGATTACCGCACGGTGATTTTGGTGGCACGTCATCTTCATCTGTTTTAGTTTGTGCGTTGATAAGTGCGGTCGCGATTTTTTTTCAAGCTCGCATTAACAAAAAACAAAACATACATTGTGTGAATAATTTAAAACAAAAACAAAAAAAAAAAATCATGTTTTAATACAACAACAAAGTTGTTTGTAAAATATTTTTTTCTTTTTCTTTCGTCTTTTTTTTTTTATACAACGGCACATTGAATTGCTACTTTAAAAATAAAACAAAAACAATAAAGGCTAATGAGCCTCTTTAATTTAAGCAACAAAAATGTTGACAATGTTGAAATAAATAAATAATAAAATAAATAAAAAAAACTAGTGATAATTTGTGTATAAATGCTAAGCAAGTTATACGTACCCAATCTTGTTCATCGCTTTTGCTAAGCGATGACAATAAAATAACTACAAACAAATCCCCTTCTGAACATAGTGTTACCAAAACTAATATGGATAGTGTAGAAAAACCTAAGACTCAAGTAGGAATGGACAGATACATAACTGTACTGAAAAGAGGTCGAAGCCCTAAATCTTCCCAGATTGCACCAATGGCTAAAGTACAAAAAGACAAGGACTCTAATAACGGAATAAATTCCCATAATCGTTTTGCTATTTTAGATAGCGAAACAAGTGAAAAAAACGGCACCCATGTCGTTCAAACCACCTCCAATTTATTTAAGGGAGAAAAACTCCAGCGACTTAATAAAGAAGTTAATTTCAACTATTGGTGAGAACACATTTTATGTAATTCCAATCAAGCTTGGCAACATTGATGAAACAAAAATACAATTTATTGATGAAAACAGTTATCGTAAAGTAGTAAACGAGTTTGAAAGCTGCAAAAGGAACTTTTATACATATTATCTGAAGAGTAGTAAAGGTCTACAGGTAGTTATAAAAGGTGTAGACTCATACGTTGATCCAGTCGAAATTAGAGATGGCCTCCAAAAAGCGGGATTTAAGGTAAAAAGTGTAGACAACCTCAGAAATCGAGAACGTGTCCCTCAACCTCTATTTCGCGTTGAACTGGAACCTGGAGATATGCGATTGAAAAAGAACGAAACGCACCCTATCTATAATTTAAGATATCTGTTGCACCGCAAAATAAGCGTAGAGGAGCCGCATAAGCGTCCAGGACCTGTCCAGTGTCTAAATTGTCAAGAATATGGTCATACTAGGGCTTACTGTAAGTTGCCTCCGGTTTGCGTTGTATGTGGCGAGCTACATTGTTCCGCCCAATGCGACAAAGCAAGGGATGATTCGAAAGTAAAAAAATGTAGCAATTGCGGTGGAAACCACACTGCTAACTACAGAGGCTGTCCAGTTTTTTCCATGGTAAGGAAAACCACTCAAAAACTAAATACTCCTGCTAAGCACCAACAATATCGAGCAAATGCTCATTATCCTCAGTTAGCCCAACCAACAACACAACATGTTTCATACGCTGATATGGTAAAAAGCAATCATACTTCAGTACATAAAGCGACACCGACAATTAATTCTACTCCTAATTTGCAATCGCATCCTAAAGAACAAACACCATCTGGTAATTTTAATCGTCTCGAAGCAAGCATCGAGACATTAGTGCATTCGATAAAAAGTTTTATGAGCTCTATGAGCAGCATGATGCAAGAAATGGTACGCATGCAATCTACTATGTTGCAGGCGTTACTTAACAAACCATGAACTGTTTAAAAATATGTTTCTGGAACGCAAACGGCTTGCGCCAACACAAAAATGAACTCGAGTACTTCCTTAAGAAGGAACAAATTGATGTCATGCTGGTTTCAGAGACTCACTTAACAACAAATAGCTTTTTTAAAATAAATGGCTATATCTTATATGACACCAAAGACCCCCGTGGCAGAGCATGTGGTGGTTCAGCAATACTAATAAAGGCTCGAATTAAACATTATTTACTGTGTGATTTTTGTGAAGATTACCTACAAGCAACAAACATCTGTATTGAAGAATTTCATCAAAACTTAGTTATTTCTTCAATTTATTCACCTCCTAGGTTTCAAATATCAGAGAGTCAATACAGCGATTTCTTTAAATCACTAGGTCCCTGTTTCATAGCATCAGGCGACTACAACGCTAAACATACGTTTTGGGGATCACGCCTAATAACTCCAAAAGGTCGAGTTTTGTTTGACACAATTTCAAAAATGCGTCTAAATGTGATATCGAGTGGACAACCCACATATTGGCCTACTGATCGACAAAAAATACCGGATGTTATTGATTTTGGCGTGATTAAGGGTATTCGAAGAGAAACGATTAAAGCTGAAGCGTCACTTGAATTATCCTCAGATCATTCACCCACTATCGTCTATATATGGGACAAACAAAACATCATATCACCAATGACTACCTCAAGCATTAATTGGTTGAAATATAGAAAGTATCTTAGTACTCATTGTTCGGAAAACATCCCGCCATCCACACCTGAAGACGTAGAGCGGAGTCTTATTGATTTTGACCAAAACCTCAAATCAGCTGCCCAACATTCAACAATAACCCGAGAATTAGCTAGATACAATCAAATTTATTCTGCAGATATCGAACGGCTCTTGGCTGAAAAAAGAAAAATTCGTAGAGAATGGCAATCACAGAGATCTCCTCAACTCAAAAGCAGACTTAAAGAATGCACGAACCGGCTAAGAGACATGCTGGAATCTCGAAGAGTAGCATCCCTGAAAAACTATTTGGGAAACCTAGACGCAACTCCTCAATCAGATTATTCTTTATGGCGTGCCTGTAGAAACCTTAAAAGGCCAGTCTTACGTAAGCCTCCCTTGCGAACTTCAGCTGGAGGCTGGGCAAGGAATGATACCGAAAAAGGCAATTTATTTGTTGGACATTTGAAGAAGGTTTTCACTCCAAATATATCGACTGATATAGTTGAGTTGCCAGTTCTCGAGGCTAGTGCTGCAGTACCAATAAGATTTGAATTTGGTGATCTTGAAAAGGCAATAACGGATTTGAACACCAAAAAAGCCCCTGGCGTTGACAAAACCAGTAACCAGATGTTAATTGAGTTGCCCCGTGTAGCTCGCAGAATCGTTCTTTTTATTTTTATTGCTATTTTACGTTTTGAGTACTTTCCCACAGATTGGAAGGTGTCCTTGGTTACCATGATTCCTAAACCAGGAAAAGACCACACAAAAATTGAATCATACAGACCTAAAAGCCCTTTTGTCAAATATGTCAAAGCTGTTTGAGAGGATGTTAATAACTAAGCTTAACCCTATTCTAAGCGACAAAGGATGTATTCCAAACCATCAATTCGGCTTCAGGAAAAAACATAGTACGATCGAACAAACTCACAGGTTAGTCAATGTTGTTAAGAAGACATTTGAAGCGAGAAAATACTGCTCTGCGCTTTTTATCGACGTTTCTCAAGCATTCGATAAGGTATGGCATGAAGGCCTAATATATAAGCTAAAACTGAATTTGCCCGTAAACCTATATAAGCTGCTAGATAGTTATTTAACCGAACGAAAATTTATTGTGAAAGAAGGAGATTTTTTGAGCTCACCCCAGCCAATCGAAGCTGGAGTTCCCCAAGGTAGTATATTGGGGCCCTTTTTATACTTATTGTATACTTCAGACAACTAGTAACCGAGTTCACACATCGACATTTGCTGACGACACAGCTTTTTTGAGCATTCACGAAAGACCCGAAGTAGCATCACGATATTTACAAGAGCACATATCCAATTTAGAAAAATGGTTGAAGAAATGGAGAATAAAAGTGAATGAACAAAAATGTACTCACATAACCTTCACACGGCGTACAGCATCTTGCCCCCTATTAGGATAAATAACCAAACGATACCTCAGCTTTCAGACGTCAAATACCTCGGCATACATCTTGACCGGCGCCTTACATGGAAACGGCACATAGAAACAAAGTTAACACAAATGCAAACTTTTATTATACAAGTCAATTCTAAAACCAATATGGTGTTATGGCATTCAATTATGGGGCACTGCCTCAGCTACCAACGTAGAAAAAATTCAAAGGCGCCAAAATAAGATTCTACGTATTATTACATCTGCTCCCTGGTATAAAAAAAATTCGAACATCCATAAAGATCTAAACGTGCCATCAGTTAAAGCAGAAATAGCGAAACTTGCCATAAGGTATTTAAAGAAGCTTGAAACTCATCCGAATCCACTGGCCCGTAACGTACTAACTGAACCTGGTTACATTCGACTAAGAAGGAGGGACACTGCTTCTCTCATCCGTACATCAGAGGGATAACCCACAAATTACAGTAACCGTGAAACATACATTTTTTTGTCCAGCACTGGTTGGACTTAACAAGTATATTTTTAGACTTAAGATATGAGTAATTATTGATAGTTCAATTAAATTGAAGATATAATAAATAAAAATTGCGAAAAAAAACGTCAGCTTCATTTGTTGGTTGTTTAGTCTTCAAAATAATAGATGAAAAAGTATTACGTTAAATTAATTAATTTTCTCTCATAACAACTTACCGCAACTCCTATTGACTTCATAGCCATACGTATTATTGGATGACTGGTAATGCGGGTATTAGTGGCCCGTTCCTGCTAATGGGTATCGGTTTGTTGCGCGTATACAGGTGTAAGTTCCCAACATTTGGTCCATGGCATCAACACCACATTTGTTCGATTTATAATCAGGCATAGCTAAAGGTTTCTCTTTCATATTTCATTCTATTTGCCGCTGCTGTGTTTCGCACCGAACAAATTCAAAAAGAGTCATATAGTGCTGACAATTTCTAGTACAAGTATTGATTTTCTGTATTGAGTACTCAATTACTCAATACTTTGCCAGCACTAGTGTTATCGTTATTAACAACGATGATGTTGCTTAATCAGCAAATTATCATACAA
>OX451218.1:74383160-74470764 GCA_949628195.1 Phasia obesa
AAAAAAAAACTTGTGACAAGTATTTGCTACTCTATTATTTAAATAAAAGTCATATTGGTTATTTACAATAATATTGTTGTTATTACATAAACAATAGATAATAATAACAAATATGTATAATGATTTTTTAGTATCTCTGTAAGTCCACTGCGACTCCAGTAGCCAATAAAAATTATTTATTGATTTCCTTCAGATTTAAACAATAGAAGGAAACAGATAAATTAACAGTAGACCTTTAAAACAATATTTAAAGGGAAAAAAACCTGAACCAACGTACAAAATAAACGAACATCTTATATATATATATAGAGTAAAATATATTTATATCATATATTTATTTTGCTTTGAGTGTTGCTCGTGCATATTTTGCATAAATACTTTTTGAATAAATATGTTCTCTAGAATACAGCCAGTGATGGTATTTTTGGTAGCTGGAGTTTAAGAAGTTGCTAAATTTATATTTTAATTTTAATAAAATTTTAGCAGCAACTTAATCGGTATGCTAGTAAATAATTGAAATATACAGACTGATATAATATACTGGTATAAAAACATAGACTCAATGAATATATTTTGGCAAAGCTGAAATTGTCTTGTTTTTAAATTTTGTATTATATGTACTCTGTATATGCTGCTATATAACATACATGTTAATATAGTAGCAGTAGTGTAGTAGTAGTAAAGAATGTATATGTATGTTTTACACATTAATACTAAAAATTTATATTTAATTACGCATGAACTTGGTCTTACCTTATGTCATAGAGATATTTAAATCTTTTAACACCCTATTACCAAATTGTACTTTTTTTTAAATTCAGTTTAGTTAACAAGACATATACTGTTACAATAGAGGGATTGAGAGGGATAGAGAGATTGTTTACTTGCTTTGCCCACACACATTGTGGGCATCCTGACAATATTTTGTTCGATTTTGCTTTGAAGGTAAATCACACCAAATTTTAAGACTCTTACGTATTTACTTCTTATAAAGGTACCCTTCTGATATATTTATAATATCCCGATTTCAAAAATAAAAGATGCCTTATAGCAAGCAGTAAGTTTAAATCGGTAAAATTACACAAGTACTTTCACTGTTTTTGCTTCACTTTCTCTTGGAAATAAGATATTTTTGCGAAAAAAAAGGTATCCTATATTTGAATAACGAAACTAAGGTACCTCCTCACAAAATTTTATTGTAAGCCATCCAGTAGTTTTTATGTGATGCGAACACAGGCAAGAAAAAAGTTGCTGTTTTATTAAAAAAATTTTAAATTCTTCTTTGTCTTATCAGCTTAATGTCAGGGGAGCTTGCTCAGCAGACAATCCATCCATTGTTTAGTTTATGATATTTCAAACGTTCTAGTTTGGTTTTTTTACTTCTAACAGTTTAAAAATGTATAAACATATGCATATAGATGTCCCAACTAACTATTTGCAGATAGATGGATGGACGGACAGACAGACAGACAGACAGAATTATTCTTTCCAAATATAGTAATGTTTATTTATTATTTACACACACATATGTAATTTGATTGTATGATTTTAGTGTACGCTGTTCTGTTTCCTAATGTTAAACTAGACCTACAAAAGGAAGTCATTATAGTAAGTTTAAATGAATTTTGTTGGATACGCAACAATGCTTATGTGTATGTGTGTGTGTTCTTGTAAAAGTTTTTTGTTTTATTTTGAGTTCATTATTTGATTAACTAAAGCAAAAAAGAATTTATATGGAACAATTTGTATATTGTTTGAAGAGTTCATAAAAGAATTTACTGAATCATATTAAAAATTAATCAAAAGTAATGCATATCGTTGATAACGTACCAAGGCGAATTCATACCAGGTGAAGTCGATAGCCCAGCTGATTGTTTATGCTCTCGTTTTTTTGCTGTCTTGTCAAAAAATACATTGTTTCATATCTGCTAATCTAATGTCAAAGTTGTTGTTTTGTTGTAGTTGTTGTCCTACTGCTCACACCTGGTATGAATTTGCCTTGTAACGTACAATGTCTTTTGGGAATAAATTTTAAAGTAATAAAAATAAAGGAAATTTGCAAAGTATAATATCAGTAAAGAACTTTTTTGCATACAACATATGCTTCATAAATTGGAAAATATTTGATGCCGTAATAAATATTATTTCGAATAAATTTAACATACGAATTTTACGTAAATGGTGCAATCTTCATACTTCCAATATTATTGAAGTTTTATTTTTACGACCCAGAAAAGAGAGTAATACCATAATTTCGACTGTTAAATTGGCTTGTTTATTAACGACTGATTAAAATAAAATAATTTCACAATTTTAATTATATAGATGACTAGCGCTTCTCTGTCCTTATCGACAAACAATAAAATAATAACCTATTAGTAAAAGTATGGAGTAGTTTTAACTCAAAAACTTACGTTTTTCTTTGACATATTTAGGGAGTGTCGGTATTGCAGATGTTTATACTTCGTTATGTAGGCGATAGGAATTTTTCCCCTTGCATAGGAGATATCACTCTCACTGTTCGAAATCCAGCATGTTTTTTGCTTCACTATATATGCATATTAATGTGAGGGGTTTTTAAATAAAAATCCAGGATTTACTTATTATAGTTCCTTAGCTACACGTCAATAATTTCTCCACATCCATTCATATCTATTCCAATCTAGTCTGCGTTTTGTTAAACTATGCACATTAGTAATAAGGTTCCTTGAACATATTTTCAAGTTTTTTTTACATTTCAGTTCTGTAGGTGCACGATGATAAAATCTACTTTGTATGGAAGGTATTTTTTCTACAAAAGTAGAGGTCATTTAAGTAAATTGTTTATGAGTTTTATGTTCATTCGTTTAAGTTAAAAATAACTATACATATAATAAAATGGTAACTCATTTCCGTCCGTCTATATGTCTGCTTTTCATTTGTGTTCGCATCACGTAAAAACTACTGGATTGATTTTAATAAACTTTTGTGAGGAGGTACCTTGGCATTCTGGTTCTAATATAGGATAATTTTTTTTTGCAAGAGAAAGAGGAGAAAAAACGCAATTTCATGTTTAAAGGTACTGAAATTTTAGGTTTAAAACTGGGATATTTTAATAGTGTCTAACTATTGCGTAACATTAGGCGCCAATTGCATAATAATACTAAAAATTTAAATTTTTGTTATCGAAAAGTTTTAGATACTAGTTACACTACAATAATAAAATTTTATATAAAAGTGCCTATTATAAGCAACTTTCGATCTTCGACTATAGTCGAAAGTTCTTATCAAAGGAATTTTCATTTGGTATTATGGTGCGTATTCGACAAGAATAGCGCTATTCTGAATTTTACTCAATTTGATTATTCAGAATAGTAAATATTTATCAGCTGGCACTATAAATAAATATTGTATTACTAATTTATAAAGGAGAAAATTTAAATAATTATTAAAATGATCATATCACATTGGTATTGTTTTAATGGGTGGCTCTATACAATCTAGCTCCTGGGTGGTTTCTTCCCATTTATTTGCCGCTTGAACTTTTGTGGATATTCATTTTGTCAGCTGTGGGGTTTGTTCCATTAGAAAAACGAGCTTTTCCAATTGTTTTTTTTTTTGTTTTGGTATTTACAACTTAGACCTGCATGAAATTAAAATAAAATTATTTGTAAAAAAAACAAAAAAAAAACTCGTAAAACGACGCTCGTTAGCCAGCGCAGATCAAAATTCGCAGCTTATAATAAGGTCCATAGTATATAAATTCGGTTCAAGAGAACTCAGCAGTTATTATGATTGGCTATTGGCTATAGGTTGTAGCTTTTATTCTAACATCAAAGATTCGATCATCTAGATAGGTCTTAAGAAGAGTAAAAGGTGGCTGATAGCAAAATTTTAAATATATATAATAATACGCCGTTATGCCAGATATGACCAGATAATGCTTGCTGAATATCTAAGAATACAGGAGAGCAATACTGGGGCTCTGTCACCGCATTCGATATCGAGTAAAGTATCGTATCGCATAACATTTCGATACGAGTCGAGTAAGCAAATTATGTCATTCCATGTATCGTAATTTTTATCAAATTGTAATAGATTAACTAACATATGTTTTAATTTTATAAACAAATGAACAAATAAAAAGCACGGTTTAAAACATTTATGAAATATAAAATAATAGTTAAATGAATTAATATAATATGTGAATTAAAAAGTGACAGTAGTAAAGTTTCTCAATTAATCAAGAACGACTGCGTTCATACGTGAGTGTGAGTTTTGCAGCAAAATCTTAACCAACACCAAAAATGTAATTTCTCTATTGAAGCCTTCCAATACGACGTGTGCAACAAGGCATTTACTACTCAGCATAGTTTGCAAGTTCGTAAAATTGGACACTCGGGGCAAAGGCCAATTATTTGTCATAATAGTCATAATATTTTGTGGCCATGAACACATTCACATCGGCGAAAGGATTTTCAAATGTGACTTTGGCCAACTGCATTTGCCCAGCTTACACATTTGGTCCGTCGCAAGAAATCTACACATTTGAATTAATAATTATGTAAATGCAACAATGGCCCCACAAATCTCAAGTATGTGGCTCTGAATTTGTCTATCAAGAACTCTACGCCTAACAAAGGAGTATTTGGCCTGAAAAGCTGGCCAAAATTATTAAACGCATTTTTTGAATTAAAAGTTTTAGTCTTTTGATAGTTTAGGTGTAGTATGATATAAAAAGTCTAGTGGCAGATTTTGAAAAAAGTACACTGCGCAACAAAAGTACACTGCGCAACAAAAAAATGTTTCTCTACACTAGAAATAAAAATATGTGGACTATATGGATTTTGATGCCTTTATTCAAATCTGTTTTCCGTTTTTCTCTAGTACGTAAGGATTTTCTTCACCCCCTAAATCTTTGGGTTGCCTTATATATTTTACCATAACTTGAAAACGTGTTCTCCGATTTTAATACCAGGAGGATCAGAAGATGCACCGGAAAATTCTACTTAAACTAACCATACACATTTAGTTTATATTTATTACTATTTTGGAGTTATTAAAAATTTAATGGAGAAAATTTTACATGCAAAATGCGTCAAATTTTTTGTTTTCAAAATGCAATAAAAAATTTAAGAACCAAAAAGTAAAAATTTTAAAGATTTTTCTAAAAGCCACATTCCTAAGGAATAAAAGACGGTATAAATCGCAAAACTCAATTAACAAATGTTGATTTTAAAGGTTTAAACTCATTCTTGACAGACTGTATGTACATAAATACATATGATTTACAGTCTAATTATAAAACAGTATGTTTTTTATTAATTTTTTATTCATAAAAAAATATAATATTTTTTTATTATATTCATTTTATATTATTTAATACTTTATAAACGGAAAAGTTAAACTAATAAAAATTCCTTACTAATTATTATCCTCATTAGCTGCATCATCGGTGTCAGGAAGAAGAAGTGTATGGTTTCTGAGCTTCACTACCGCTAATGTTTCAGTAACGGTTATGGCCTCTTCATTGGGATAACATTTTTTTTTTCCTTTTTTTTTAGTAACGATTAACATGGATACACATTTTTATTGGCATTGTATAAAATTTCATATTGCTTTTTCGTGAGCTTTGCATTTACAAAGAGTGCTATAGATCCTTCCACTGAAAGTTTATTCACAGGGTTGACTTCAGAAGTTGTTAATGATTGCTTGTAAATTCTTGGTTTTCTTGGGGATCTCGTTATTTCTATTCTTAATTTAGCTGCATCATTATGTCCCGCTGCTCTTTGACTCATGGATGCAGCAAATGTGATCTCCTCTGTTGTTAATTGGTGATGAACTTCTTCCGTTTTTCTCCGCTTTATTCTATCCCTAGCTTCATTAAATTCTTTTCGTGTTCGCTCTGAAGACGACCTGCCAAATACTGGTATTGTTACAGTTCCTTCCAGCCATTTAGCGTTTGTGCTTAAAAAGCGGTCCTCTTCTCGTTTCGCCGAAAGCCAATATCTTTTGAAACAATTTTTGAAATTTTTCAAACACTGCTTCAGTGCTAATATGTCCCCATCCCCTTGACATTTTGAAATTTCGCTCAATTTTATAAGTGTTTTCAAGCGCATGCTTTTATGCCTTAATTGGATGGTAGCCTGTTACCTGGGTGCCCATGTATTTTTTATGCACCTGTATATATTTTTTGTAAACTTATTTTTGTCATTAATGTTTTTAATAATTATTCTATTAGGTACGTACATATATTTAATTTTTTAACAAATAATGTTTTGTAGAGCAGGTATATAAAAATATATTTTATGGGGATGTGTGGGACATTCACTTAAAATTATTATGGATAATTAAGAATTTTTGCAATTTAAAATTACATATAGGCAGGTATTAATATTGTGAAGTGTTAAAAGTGATGTGAATAAGAGTTGAATACAATAATTCAAAATACATAAAAATTTATGACGATATAAATGTATAAGAAAAAGTGCCCGATGAGCAAAATAGAAGAAATTTGAAAATTAAAAAAAAAACGTGAAAAATAATGGCGCAAACTTGCGCACTCTTTTTTTTTTTTTTTTGTTTCTGAAATTAGAAATTTCAAATTTTATTGTGGTAACAAACATAATTCGTAGACATGCTAACCTCTCTTCTTTTTTTGCATGAATATTCAACATATTTTAAACTTTTTTTTCTTTTTTAAATAACTTTTGATCAAACCTTTCAGCGAAAAAAATAATCTTTGTTAAACCTTTATTCGTTTAGCCGCAAAAAAAATATCATATAAACATCCAGAAACCGAAAAAAAAACATTTAAATCTCATATAATTTTCTTCACTTTCCTGACTTTAGCAGGCTCTCAGAGCTACAAATCGCAACTAAAAGACTTCAAAATTTACAATATAATGTAAAATATTGTTGTCTGTCGAGCTGCGTACTTAGTTCTTTAGATTTCTTAAAATTCAGTTTTGCCTTTTTGGCCAGCTTTTTGGGTGAAATACTCCTCCTCTGTGCGCCTGCGAACTATGTGGCAAACAATTTAATAGTCGCGGCAATCGCAATACGCACAATTTCACATTTGTCTTAAGCTTGCCAAAGAATAGTGTCGACAATTGAAAGCCATCTTATACAGTAAATGGAATCTAAGTTTCGCCAAGATGGTTTAGACTTATTTAAAATTAAATCTGTTTGTATATTACATGTATGTAAATGTTTTTTTTATAAACATAATTATTTATGTGTAAAAACATTTTGACGCTAAAAAAATAAATTTATTGCGTATTGCGACGTATCGAATAATAAGTCGTTCGATCAAACTTTTTTATTACTCGATATTGAATGCTATTATCTAAAATTACGATACTTTTTATTCGATATCGAGTGCCATGATACCAAAATGAAAAATATGACAGAATTTACTCGATATCGAATGCGGTAATTAGACCCCTGTTTACGTTCATAAGTATTACATTAACAGTACGAAGGCATTGCTTTGGCGTGCCATGACAATTATAATGATACTAAAACACTTTCTGATTCACGGAAATTATTGAAGTAATAAAAAATTTTATGATTTTTTATAAAAAATAAAATGACGTTTTTATTTATTTATTTGCAAGTTTAGTTTTCTTTCATAGCAAACGTAAATAAAAAACACTTCTTAATAGATAAACAATCGCGATACCAAAGTTTTAAAAAGGTTAAATCAAAGTACACTTTTTAAAAAGAGATTTATGTTTTATAAAAACTGGTTCTTTTTTCAACAAACTAGGAAGCAGAATTACTTGTTTTCTACTTCTTTAAATCCATCTCGATTAGTTGAAAAAGCTAGTTTTGTTTACTTTTCAGTAATTGTTTGTCCTATTAATTTTAGTTATGCAGGAGTTTGTTTAAATGCGTTTTACAACATTTTTTCTAATTGAAGAATGTTACACTTTGCAGGTTTTTTTGATACAGACTTAAATAATTATGCTGTCAAGAAGTTTTAACTTTAGTTGTGTAAAATTGTAAAGCAAGAATACAAGAAACTTATTCTAGCTAAACTTCTGAAAAGTCACAGTCAAGTGTAAACTTCTCACAAAACATGAATTTGGAAATACAAAAAGAAGAAATGAAGTTTTTTAAGAAGCAAAAACATGAAAATACACTTGAAGTCGGTTAACTTTGTGTTAAAAAAAAACTATAGTTAGTTTTTGCAACAAAAATTAAATAAATAAATTATTTTTCTTAAAAAGGTTGTTTGTTTGATGCAACAAATTGTTTTTTTTTTCTCCACACAAATTTTTAAAATCAAAGGGCTAGTATTAGATGATCCGTTTTCTTTGGAAGTGACTTAAGTATATTTTATTTTTATGGAGATATTTTCAGTTTTGCACTTTAAGAATTTGAAAAATATGTATGCATGTTATTAAACTAGTTTTTTGATTATTAAATATAATTTTTGGTCACAAAAAAGTCCAGTAGCCTTATAAGATGGTCTGCACTTATTTATTTATTTCATTAAACATTTCTTTTAGATAACATTTCATTGGAGCTACAGTAATCGATACATATACTAAATTAGAAACTCATTTCCGTCTGTCTGTCTGGTTTTTTTTTGCGTTCACATTACGTAAAAACTACTGGATTAAATATCGTGATCCCAATATATGATACATTTGCCGCAAAAATATATTATTTCCAAGAGAAAGTGGAGAGAAAACAATGAAAGTACGCTTTCCGGTATATTTGCTTAGTACTACAACTTTAATTTTTGAGAGATGGAGCTGTTTTAACTACTTAGTACGACACCTTTGAATTTTTGAAAGTGGATTAATTTAAACACAGATGGCAAAATGTGAATTTTTTACTGCCAAATAATCAATCAAATAACCAATCAAATAAAATGTGTATTTGATTTGTATTTTTACTTTGTGGAAATACATTTTTGAAAACACGTCACATCAACAAGGCACACAAAATGACTACTTAAGTTTTTTTAAACCTTTTTTATATATATTCTTTGACTCTCTGAATCCAAACATAATTTTAAAAAAATTTTATCTCTTTAGTTTTTTAGCGATACAGTTATCAAAATAGGGAAATATCGCTTTTTTGCATATGAAATTAATTTAATATGCAAAAAGATTAAATATATTCTAATTCCACTTCTAAAAGCCCTACGAAATTTGTTAATAGCTCATTACAAAGGGGATTTCATAAGCTTTAATTTGATATCAATCATGAAAAAACCTAATTTTTTAATTTTTTTTTTTTTAAATTTTAAAAAAGTTTTTATAAAAATCTTGAAAATAGTGTCTTTTATTTTTTTAAATTTAGTGAGTACATCATAGAAATTTCAGAGTGGAACCATGGTGGGATCAGAAGTTATGTTAAAAAACTTAATTTTGACTCATTACAAACTGAAAAAAACATAAATTTTTTCAAAAACTGGATAATAGAGGTAAGAAATATTTCTTACAACTAAATGATGATCTGGCATGAGCAACCAGTGAAATACGTATAGGAACTAGCTCTTTTCTTCCAACAAATAAATTGCATTTTTATTATAAAACGTTGTGTAATTAGCATAATATTAATTAATTAATATTTAAATTCCCAAAAATTTTATTAATAAAAAATATTTAGTTTTTTTAACATAACTTCTGATCCCATCATGACCCCACTCTGAAATTTTTATGGGGTACTCACTACGCAACATTAAAAAATATATATAAATTTTAAAGAAATTAAAAGCCACTATCTTAAAGATTTTTATAAAACTTTTTTTTAATAAAAATCATGATTTATCATGATTGATATCAAATTAAAGCGTATCAAATCCCCTTTAAAATGAGCTATTAACCAACTTCCTAGGGATTTTAGAACTCAAATTAGAATATATTTAATCCTCGAGCGCAGATGCAAAAAAGCGATATATTCCTATTTTGATAACTGTATAGCTAAAAAACTTTACGAGACAGAACTTTTCTAAAATTATATTTGGCTTCAGAAAGTCAAAGAATATACACAACAAAAGTTTCCAAAAAATCGGAAGCTGTAAATATAAAAACAATTTTTTGTTGGTTTGACATGGAATTACCCATACATATGTACATATGTTGCTAGTGAGTATTTATTTAAACCTGTACGTAAACCGTGATTTGTAGATATGATAAAAAGTGCTAAAAGTGTCTTTAAATTAAAATAATTATTTGCGTGTTTAATTTTAAAAGATCCCATTGTTGAATAAATAAAATGTAACAATATTTTTGGTAAGAATACTACGACTTGGTAATATTGTAGGAATACTACGACTTGAGTGGCTATAAAATTTTGTTATTGTTAGTTTCTTCTTAGTTTAGTTGCGTATTTATCTTAAAGGTGCTACGCTATAAAAGTAAGAGTCTTATAATTAATCGAGCAAAATATTGTCAGGACACCCACGACGTGGCGGGTACAGCTAGTCCATAAATAATGGACTGGATTTAGGTATGCTTTAAAATAAGGTGTGTTATATAAGGACACTGTAAATTTTGATTTTGTTTTTTTTTTTTCTAAATGACACTAATCTGAAAACATAATTTTTTAAATAAAAAATATTCAAAATTAATTAATAAATGACGTGGAATTTGGAAGTAACATACACACAAATATTTTATTGTTTACGAAAGCAAAATAAACTTTATAACTTTTATACCTTTTATGTTCGTAAGGCGTAGCCTATACAATAAATTAACACTTTCTTCATTGTAAGTTTGAGAAAACTATTATTATTATTATTATTATTAATGTAGGGGGAATAACGAAGCAGACCACTACTAGATGGGTCCCTTTTCGATCCCCTTCCGTCCTCAATAACTATAGACAACCGACATAACTTGTGGCAATCTTACTATCATTGAGTCTCGTGCTACAACCAGCCTTTAATCTAGACTCTAGTGGATTCAGAGTGTCGACTGGGAATTATCGGCATTCTTTCTCATCACGGTGTCTTTAGTGATTGGTAGCATTTGTCTAAGGCTTAGTTCGCCCATGGCATCCACATTTAACAAGCTTTTGCCCGTGGTCCTAAGTCTTACGCTAGTCAGTGCTGGACATTCACACACAATGTGCGCTACCGCCAAACAACTAGGCCACCAAACCACTGAAGCATAAGTTATTATGGGTCGCACCATCATTGCGTAAATCCAGTATGCAGCCTTTGGCGAGACTCCCTAACTGAAAAATAATCAAAAAAAATTTTCTTTAACTCTTTATTTTAAATCTACTTATTTAAATGCTTCTGATATAAATCATTGTTTTTAGGCTTTATTAGAGCTGTTTTGTAGATACCAATATATTCAGCAGGGATATGAAAAATGTTTTGTTAGAACAGTAACTCAACGAAAAGCTTACAATAATACATATCAATCAGTCAACTGCGAATCAGACTTACGTAAGTAGGGATCTGAAATATGTACAATATACAACCTACAAAGTACAAGGTTTTTATTTAATTTTAGTATGGGAATACGCTTTCAAGTTTAATTATTGTTTATACCTAGTATAGAGAGAATAGTACTAGATACCTTTTCAAAATATCATCAAAATCGCTACTTCTATTGACAACCCTTTCATTTGTATTAATTTTATATTTGATACTTGTTGTAATAGTAGTCATTGTAAAACATAATCTTTGAGGTGTCTGCCTATAACGGTTGCAAAATAAAGTCATAAATATAAAAACGCACCACTATTGAAACACCCTTTAATTTTTAGTTATAGTTAAATCGGACACAATTATAAAGCGGACACAATTATAAAGCGGACTCATTTATAAATCTGTGTAAATTTCAAGTGTCTACCTATTACATCTATATATAAATAAAAATTCGTGAAAATCAATTACTATCAAAAGACTCTATAATAGAAATTTTTTGAAAATATCAAGGATAGGTTCCAGAGATAGATCGGTTGACAGAAATGTTAGGAAAAACAATAGGGTACGGTACCCTTAAAAGGAAGTATAAAGTAAACATCTGATTCAGTACTATTTAAAGTGGTTTCGCACTAAAGAAATTTACTGGAATTAAATATGAGTTGCTGACAGGTCCATCTGCCAGTACTGGTGTTTTGACTTAGCATATTTGCTTCAAGAAAAAAACAATATACAGGTATTTTTTTCGCTTAAAACAATGCTTTTAAATTTATATATACATTTTACTTATAATCTCAATTTTCATAAAAAAGTGGAATTAGGATATTTAAATTTGGAGAAGAAAATTTATAATATTTTTTTTGTAATGCGAATCTAATATATATATTGAAATTTTAAACAAAAACATTAAAATTACTAACTACATGTTTACATACATTATATACATTTTTGTACTATGACCTCCAAGTTTAACACTAAATATTATTGCATGTTCAGACGTGCCATAAATTACAATGACTTATTACTTATACACGATAGCACTACGATAGTCATGTAATTTAAATATTAAAATGCATGTATACATTTTTACATTAAAAGCAAAATGCAGAGTACCCAAATGTACACTCACTGTTCATTTATGTATGAATGTGTACATTTTATTTTTTAGCTGTTTTTTTTATCATACATTGTGTTTTCATTTATGAATGCGATGATTTATTTTTTTCCTTCTGTTCAAAAGTGAATAAATGAAAAGATATTTTGTTTTTCACATTTGAGTGTTCATATTTGAGTATATATAATTTCGATAATTTTTCTAAAATGAAAATATCGTAGACAAATATGTGCTAAGCATTCACGTATAGAAATGCACGCAAATATGTATGAGTATGTATGTACTTTGTAATGTGCAACAGCCTACGTATGCAGTAACAAAATGGTTTTTTTATTTCTTTTGGAATATATTGTAAAATTGTATTTTGAGTTAATATAAATGTATGTATTATATTAAATTGATTGGATTTGTATGTATTATATGTATGTATGTGTGTATATGTTTTTAAATAACACGAAAAATAACATTTTAAATACACTTACATACATATTTTTCCCTTCTACATGTAAGTACCTAAATACATGTGAGATCCTAGGCAGACAATTCTTTCATGTTCATTTATGATAAATTTTTACCGTTCATAAATATACATATACATTTATGACAAAGAACATTATTGACAAGAAGCTAGTTTATCACTTATCATGAATATAGGTTACAAAAACAAGCAGGTACACGCATACATGTATAAATATAAGCAGAATATTTTGTGTTGTTCGTTTATGAGCATGAAAAATAAATATAAAATTTTAGATTTCTCATATATGAAAAATATCAGGAATGTTGATTTTTGAATGTTCATATATGAAAAATTTTGAACCCTGGCAAAATGAAAAAAGAAAACTAGGCGTATGACGTACATTTCTTTATGCATAAGATCATTTCTATAACTTATACGCCCTGGGGTTAAATACTACGACTCTATACATATAATAAAACTGTAACAGGACCATTTCTGTACATGAACTATTTTTTGTTCGCATCACGTAAAAACAACTGGATGAATTGTAGAAAAATTTTATGCAAATCTTATTTGGAAGAAAAAAAGAGAAAAAATAGCAAAAGTTCGCAATTTTACCGATTTAAAGGTACTGGAAACTTGACAGCATCTTTCATTTTTGTAAGTGGGAAATATTAAACACTATTTACAGAACTCTACAAGAGTTTTAGAATTGTATATCAATTTTAGAATTTTATCCAGGGATGGGTACCTCTATATAAAGTAAATACATAACCCATAACTGAAGCATTATAGAAGTAAGAGTCTTAAAATTTGTACTCAGAAATTTAAATTCACCAATTCTAAAACAAGAACGCGGTGTAGGGGACCGCAAACCTTGCTTAATATTCTCGTAACTTTGTTTTAATAGTAGTTGGAGTCATTAAAATTCCTATAAACAATTTAAATAAGGAAAATTTATAAACATTTTCGAAGACATTAAATTTATGTAATCTTATTTTTTGGTATGGAAACCACTAGAGTTTTTAACTTACAGTAGTCAATAATAGGTTATTAAATTCTTCTTAACTAACCAGTTATAATTCTGAAGTCGAAATATTTGGCGCAAGGTGCGCAATTGTATTCTACTCCATAAGGCTGTGTTTTGACATTTACCTATCTGTTTATTATATTTAAAACCAGGTATTTTGATTGCTTGCAATTCTTATTCCTATTTGGGTTTTTGCAAACAAAAAAGGTTTTGAACCTAGACGGTCTACATTTGATAAATACATAATTAATGACTTACAATACATTTTTTTATATTTAAAAAATGATGCCCTACTTTGACAAATACGTGAGAGTTGTCGTTGAAAAGCTGAAAATATTGTATTTAACCTCTAAAAATGCCTTTTTACAACACTTCAGTAGAAAATTGATGTCGTTTGAATCCGAATTGATGATTATTTAATATTTGGCTCAAAATTGGGTTCAGCATTCTTGTTAAGAGTTTCTCAAATAGTCTTAACATGTATGATAATAGACTTGTAGTTCTCTTGAAGTTCGCTAGCCTTTGAAAGTGTTTATTTTGTTTTGTTTATTTATCTCTGTTGTTCCTTTTATTGTTTAATTTTTATGTTTTCAAATTTTTTTGCCTATAGCAACCATGTATGTCTGGTTTTATATTTTTTTATTTTGAGCAGTATTTTGTTTACACTGATCACGTACTGACGTAAAAGAAGTGTTGATTGACTGGTTATTTTCTTTTGAGTTTTCAACTTTGGCTTGTTGTTCGTATTTTTGTGTGTATGCCTTAGTATTTGCAAATAGTCAGCAGTATTTAGAACAATTAAGGAGGAGCAAATAAACTAAAATATATAAGGTCAGGTGAAAAGGAGATCAAAAGGAGGAAAAAAGGTGTAAAATTTTCTGGTAATCCTAAGATGTAGATAATATTTGTTTTTGTATTTTGTATAATAAAGCTTGCTGCTGCTAGAGTGTTCTATTTTCTCAGAAAAAAGTTTTTATTATTACTGAAATTTAAGTAAAGTAACTCTCTTTCACCAAAACTTAAAAAAAAAATTAAATTTGACGTCAGGTTTTTAGCTATCATCTCTGTCGCTCTCAGTCTTTCCGTAATCTCAATCTGTGGTGTTTTTTACTGTGAAAGGTTTAACTTCTAGAGTAGGCATTGCTTTTACATATTTATTTATTACTAGCAGTGTCCGCCACTTCGCCAGCGTCCCTGCAATATTTTGTTCGATTTTGCTTTGAAAGCAATCCATACCAAAGACCCTTACGTTTTTAGAACCGCCTTAAGATATGCTACATATCAGTTTATATATTTTTTACTTTATAAAAAGTAAAGTATGCATATCCGCTTAGTTCAACTGCGTACTTTCACTGCTGTTTCACCACTTTCTCTTGGAATTAAGATATTTTTGCGGAAAAGTATATCCTCACAAAATTTTGTTAAAATCCAAGTAGTACTTTTTACGTGATGCGAACGCAAAAGAAGAGCAGACAGACAGACAGACATACAGACGGAAATGAGTTACTATTTTATTATATGTATATTTTAATTTAGTTATTATTAATACATAATTTTGAAAATTTGAAATTTTATTAGTCGAACTTTTTATTTTACATCCATATGAAATTTGTAGTCAAGCTTAAGTTCGTTTTATTCTCTCTACGAAAGAATAATTTAAATTACAAATTAGGTGACAATACTAAAGAAAAATTGGGAAAATTTAATTTTTTGACACCGAGACAAAGTTTGGTTTGGTACTAGATTAGTATTAACTAAATTCGAATCTTGTGAAGAAATCAAATAAAGAAGTAGCTTTCATTGCTAACTGAAGGTTGGCTGAAGCAACAACAAATATAAGGTGGTGAATATCAAGGTAAAAATATTAAAAACCAACAAGAGGGAAACATTAGGTAGTGGTAGATTTCGTTCTCACCGACTGAATATAGATGATTGAATGCGATTTTTTCGTATTCCTTTAACTGAGTTTGCTTGATTAGATGATGTTTACAACTAAACACTACGCAAAGTTGACAGATACTAAGAGTGCTGATGACGGACGTAGCTGTCTAGAAAATGTGCATTCCGCTCTGCTGGTGTCTAAACATTAAATTTTCCCAATTTTTCTTTAATTTTTAATTATTAATATTTAAAATATTCTTTCTTAGAGAGAATAAAATGATCTTAAGCTTGACTACAAATTCTATATGTATTAATACATAATAATTAACAAACAGTCTAATAAACAATAAACTATTATCGATTGATAAAATATTTTTTTTATATAATAATTTTCGATAAGTTTTCAAAATTTTACATTATTATAACTTTCAACTAAATAAAGTTAGGCTTTTATCGGATAGATAAGTAGCTTATTGTTATAATTTCGAGAGTAAGGCTCGTTACCATAACTTACTCTTAAACTACATGATACTTAAGGTTATTTTTAGCTCACTTTTAATAACGAAGAACTACGTATCTCCCGGATAAAATCCTAACTTTAGCTATTGACAAGCTTTAATAATGGACCTTAGTTTGTAGTGTAAGAATTAGAGAAAATATTTTAAAACCGTTATAAATTTAATCTTAGTTTTTGACAAATTTGTTGTTGCTTGTTGTACAAAAGATAAAGCATTTAATTTAGACTAGTCACTATGTGTAAGGGTAGATAGATGGATAGGCTGGTATCAAAAAAATGTAACTTCGTATATAAAATTTAAAGCTCGCTTAAGTTGAATTTATTTTAAAATTTATACATACTAATAAAGAACATGCTTAAGAACTTAACATATACTTAGCTAAGATTCTTACATTTTTTTATTAAATTCTTTTGTACGTGAAACAAGCTAATGCTATTAAGCTTGTCGTGACATTCTTAACGAATATTTTTATTTTATTTTTTTCACTTTTTTAATTTTTTCCATGGAATATTTAAAATTAATACGAGACAAAGTAACAATTTCTACTTATTCTTCTTTCAACAAGTTTTTTTTTTTTTTTGCATGTAAAACTTTCTTACTTATGAAGGTTTTTTATTGCCAGCACTATTTTTTGCAATTCGTTCATGGCTTGCTTTTTTAATAACCTCCTGTTAAGTGGCAAAAAAGCTTTTTTGTTTTAAATACTGTTTCTATTAATATTGTGATGCAATAAGCAACATCAAAGCTGCCAATAATTTTCATCTCGTAACTTTTTTTATTTGTGTATTTGAAACATGCTTTGTTCGCATCGAGTTTTGATATTAATTTTTTCCCCTAGAATAGTGAGTATTTAATGAAATTTATATTGCCAAAGAATCAGTAAATTAACAAAATTTTCTTGCCATATTGATAAAGTATTGAAGGATGGAAATACTGTTTGTTTTGTTTCATTTTATTTATTTATCTCTTTGAATATTAGGAGTTACAAAGTTCGCAAAATGTTTTTAAGTAGATTTTGATGGAAAAAGAGAAGTAGCAAAAATGCAGATATAATCTCAAGGCTGCATGCAAAATGGTCATATGAAAAATTGAACAATCACCCTAAAGAAATGAAAGATTGCCCAAAAATGGAAATTTGGCCCAAAAATTGTGAAAAAATACCCAAATATACAAGAATTATCGCCCACATTTATTTATTGTTTTCTTATTAAATATAAAAATGTCAATAGTTTTAGTAAGGGCATTGATATTGGTTTAATTTATCGAGAAAGCTTTCAGCTTGCAACTTCTGTATGTAATCTTTGTTCAAAATCCAGGAAAGCTATGACACCTGCTGCTCCTTTGGGAGTGCTGCCAAAGGAACTCTGAGTAACCGTGGCCACGATCGCTTCAAACGTAGCTAATTGATTTAATTCATCGAGCAGGCTTTGAGATCACAGTCTGTTAGGAAGCGTTTAAGTTAATATATTGTTAATATATTGTTGCCAATGTACGCAAATAAAAATTGTATGCGTTCATTAAAATAAATATGAAAGGAAATATATGTGAATAAACTAAATATTAAAGGCACAAATGGTTTGCTAATATGAGTTGAAATTAGTTATTTAAATTAATAAATTAATTATAAAATATGCCTACTTCTAAAGGTTAACAATAAACACATCAATAACAATAACAAAACACATTAATAACAACTCATATTAGTAACTTATTTATAATAACATAACTAGAAATATTTACTAGTATAAAAGAAACAAAGCAGCTTGTACTTTTTCGGCAGAACAATTTACTTAAATAGTCAGAAGCTTTTTGGAAACTGCCCTTGGTACAAACTTTAATGTGGTGTCAATACATTTTCTGTAAATTAATTAGTTTTTTGGAAAAGCAGAGACAGAAACTAAGTTGCTTATTTTTCCAGTTTAAATTCTAATAAATTTTTAATGTTAACACTTCTGCGGTTTAAGGTATATTATTAAAGATAATTTTTTATTAAAAACATAAAATGGGTGATCTTTCATTAAAACATTTGGGCAATTTTTAATATTAAAAAAATCGCCCCAAAATATAAAAATGAATTATTCTCCAAAAATGACGAAAAAACACCCAAAATTTTTGGGTTACTTTTCATATGAAATATTACCCAATTTTGTATGAAGATTTCTTGGGCAATTTTTCATTTATGCTTTTGGGCGATTTTTCATAGGGTCATTTTGCATGCAGCGAATCTTAATAGCAATTTTGTAAAAACTTTAGATCTTCGTAAAATCTTAAGCTGCATGCAAAATGACCCTATAAAAAATCGACCAAAAACAAAAATGAAAACTTGCCAAATGAATAATAAGCCCAAAAAACAATAAAAGAAATTAGGCCCGAAAATTTTAAAAAAATACCTACATATAAATTAATTATCGCGAAAATTTATTTATAGTTTTCTTATCTATACATACATACATATAATAAAGTAGTGACTCATTTACGTCTATCTGTCTGCTTTTTGTTACGTTCGATCACGTAAATACTACCGAATGGATTTTAACAAAATTTTGTGAGAAGATACCTTAGCATCCTGATTCCAATAAAGGATACTTTTTTTCCGCAAAAGTATGTTATTTCCAAGAGAACGTGGAGAAAAAACAGTGAAAGTACGCTTTCCGGTATAAAAGTACTGCTTAGAACGGCAAGGCACCTTTAATTTTTGAAAGTCGGTTATTTTAAAACACAGACGGTTTTAACTTCTTAAGGTACCTATACACGACATGTTTTTTACATCTGACATGTAAAATTTGTCACTGTAAAATACAAACATGTCGTTTGGGGCTATTAAAACATTGCTTCTGTAAAATACATGTGAAAAGTCATCTGACAAAATTTTGCTTAGCGAATGTTTTATTTTGTTGTGATAAACCATCAAACATCAACAGTGTTTTAGTGTTACCAAAAACCTTTACCGTCTGAAAACAGGCTGTATGCAAAATAACCCTATGAAAAATAGACCAAAAACAAAAATGAAAAATTGCCGAATGAATAATCACCCTAAAAAATAAAAATTGCCCAAAAAAGAAAAATGGAAATTTGGCCCAAAAATTGTAAAAAATACCTAAATATAAATGAATTATCGTCCAAATTTCTTTATAGTTTTCTTATTATATAAAAAAATATAAAAATGTCAGTAGTTTTAGTAAGGCCATTGATATGGTTTAAATAATCCGGAAGGCTTATGTTTAATCTTTGATCAAAAACCAATAAAGCAGCAACACTTTTGCTCGTGGTGGTGTTGCTAAAGGAACACTTCGTAACCGTACTCACGGTCGCTACAACCGTTGCTAAATTAAACCGTTCATTTAAATTAATTAAACCATTTATTTAATTCACCGAACAAGCTTTAGGAAGAAGTTGTATGTAATCTGTGAAATCTTTGCTAATATAGGCAATTAAATTATTATATAGGTTTACTTAAATAAATATGAAAGGAAATATATGTGAATAAAAAGAAATTATAAAGGTACAAATAGTTTGCTAGTATAAGTTGAAAATTATTTATATTTAAAAATTTTGTTTTGCCTGCGGCGCCTAATTCTGATATTTAAAACTAAAAACATTTGTAACAATAATTATACATATATTTCAACTCATATCACTATCTTAGTTATAACACCATAACCAGAAATATTTACTAGTATAAAAGAAACAAAATAAATTAGTCAACTGCGAGTTAGACTCACACACATAGGGTTCCGCACTATGTTTAGTGCAACTTTAAAAATTCAAGTTGTTAATTTTTTCATGTCTTATGAGTCACCTTTTAATTTTGAAATTAAAGTCATAATTGCATCACTGTTGGAACACCCTTTAAATATAAGCAATTTTTGTTATAGCGGCCATGGTAATAAACTATCTATAAAAATGTAAATGCTATTGCGGTTCAAAAAATAAGGTAATATACGTGAAAAACATGTCACTGATGGAACACCCTGTAGATATTAGTAATTGCTACAGCGGTCGAAGTACAACATCTACTGTAAACATTTAAAGAGTCTACCTATTACGGATCAAAAAATAAATCTATTTACGTACAAATCGTGTCTCTGTCGGAACACCCTTTAATTTTGTTATTTGCTATGGCGGCCATGGTAATTCTCTTTCTATGAATATATCTCTTTCTATGAATATATCTATATCTATATAATAGGGGTATGACCCCTGTAATAAGCATTTGTGAAAATTTCAAGAGTCTATCTATTATGGTTAAAAAATTGGTCAATGACACGTCAAATCACGTCACTGTAGGCACACCCTTTAATTTTTACTATTTGTGCAGGATATTAAAATAAAACACTCATAATTTTAATGAATTATGTACATAAGTGATTTATTTAAATAAAACTTAAAAAAATGATAAATACACGTCTTTCTTCTTCAATGTCTTTACTGAGATTCCTCTTTTATTTAAACTGTCTACTGTCAGTCTGTCTTTCTTAAAGTCGTCGTCGATTATTCGTCACTCGCTGTTAGTAAGTATTGCCACTTCTAGTGGTACGTTTGTTTGAAGCAGATCCCACATTCGGCCCTCCTGACCTGGTATTCGACTCGAATACTGGAATCCAGCGTTTCATATGATTTTCGACTTCGCCAACCTTTTCTACTTTATATCGCCCATGATTAATTTTACCTGTTACTTTGTATAGTTCGAAATATTTTGGCTTTAGCTGTAACACAGCTCCGGATTGGGTTCGTTTACTTGTCACTTCCTTATTTTGTTTGTACATAGGTGCTTCAAGTCGCCTTTTATTAGACGTTTTTCGTTTATACGCCTGTATTTTGGCCAAATTTTCTTTATATCTCCCATGGATTTTACATATTTGCTTGTCTATTTTACTAAATTCACAGCACAATCTTTCATTTGCATCCTTCTTTGGTATTAACATAATACTTGGTAAGTATTCAAATGTACTGGCCCCTCTCCAATTCTCGTTTACATGTTGTCTATGTCGTTTTCGTATATTTTTAACTTTACAAACTTTTTCCTTTGGCAAATTGGATAAATCATAGTTATCATGGCTTTTAAGTAAAACACTAGAACAAATTATATTAAATTCAGCCTTGGCGTTCGCGAAAACTGTTTGGTCATCTTCTTTCCGTTTATTTAGATCAGACTTTTTAACTAAAGTTGCTCCAGTTGATGTCATTATTATATCAGCCTGTTCCAAAACATCATTACCGATTGCAGCCGGATAAACAAAATTTTTAGCGACGAGAAATTTAATATTGACATAAATGTCATCTACGTTAATCAAATACTGAAAATATCCAATCGTAAGCAATTTATTGTTACCGGCTGTTATGAAACTTTTTTCCTCCTCAACAAAATCTAGAATTCTCATACTTTTGAATACATCGTAGTGAATTATTGAAATATCACTCCCTGAATCAATAATTGCAGAAAATTTTACTCCGTTTATCTGTATTTCTTTAAAATTGCGATATGCTACAAAATTAATATCTTGGGTATTATCAGGAAATTGTTTCACCATGCACGAATTATTTATTTCCTTTTTAACTTTAGGTTGCATCTGAGTTGTGCATTCAAACGATTTGTGTCCTTGTTTACCACATTTAAAACAAATTAAAATCGTTAATTTACAATCATTAGCAAAATGATCACCTTCACCACATTTGTAACATTTTTTCCTTCCACCTAAATTTGATTTCTCTTGCATCATGTTTGTTGATTCTGCAGATATCTTATAGGTTGATGCCTGCTGCGATGATCCACGAATCTTCTCGTAAGTTTTAATATTCTCCTTTAGTTCTTCTATATTTCGGGCTTGATACAAAATACTTTTCCCAAATTTTGTATCTGGGATTCCATCTACAAAATATTGTATTACACTGTCCTCGTCAAGTTGAATAGGTTTACCGATCTCCATTAATGTGTAGAGGTACTCCCTATAACTTTCGTTGGACTTCTTCTTGTGACTCTTTAAAATTCTATGTATTTCAATGGCGGGTAGCTTAGCACCGAATTCTTTTATTAATGCGTCTTTAACCATTTCCCAACTTTTAAGTCCACTTTGACTACGCACAAACATACGAGCTGCACCTTTCAATAATTGCTTGGCGTAAATAAATTTTTGGATTTGGTTCCATCCAACAGCTTCAGCATTATCTTCAAATTCTTCCACCCAATTTTGTATTTCAAGATTATCAGTGCCACAAAATGTGGTTAACGAATCTTCTATATCCCATAATGTGAATAAACCTCCTCTATTATTTGCAAAACCCTCAGCTTGACGTGATGCAACATCATCATAGACTGAACCGGCATCATCATTATTCAGGTTATAATATTCTTTAAGACGATTCTGCAGTTCTTCTTTTCGTCCAGTACTAGGTAAGCCTAACTCAGTCAGTCTACGTTTTAATCCTTCAACGTTCAATACTAAAATTTCTTGTATGTCCATGTTGTCCGATTATAAAAATAATATTTATTAAATATAATAAGAGTAAAAATATTAAAAAATGATTTAACTATATACACTAAATTTTATATTAAATTACTATTTTTTAAAAACCAAAACGCAAAAAAATTAAAATATTTACATATTTTGTTACTATATATGTACATATGTATGTATGTTAAAAAGAATGACTATCCAAAACAATTCAAAGTTGAAAAATATAATAATGTTTCACAAGAACTTATTAAATTTACGTTACTCTTTTAACTTCCAATGATTCAAAAAAATATTTACAGAAAACGTAATTTAAGTATAAGTCAATATTACTTTTATTTAATATTAATTCTAATTTGATTTTTAATTATTTTAAAATATAAAATTATTAATCTTAGCGGATTTTTAAATTAGAATAAATTCTAAGAACTTAATTATAAACATTACTATGTGCACAAAAACTTTACTTGCAACAATCCACGCCAAATTAAAAATACGTCTGTTACTGTTAGCACTGTCTTCTTCTTCTAGGATTTCTCTTGGCAAAAGTCTTCACAAAAGCAAGCTTCTTTTCAACCCTTATGATCGGCTTCAATCTTGTTGCAAATTATTGTTGTTGTGGCGTAAAAATTATCTTATTTATTGCGTTGCAACAATCGAGTTATTTATTGCGTAGTTAGAATTTATTGCGCATTGTTTTTCAGAATTTCACAGATGATTTCATTTTCTCTTTCTAACTATCACTGCAAGTGTTAAAACATGTACGCTTCTATTCCCTGTCTTATTTCCACTAATTATTAGTTTATATTTTTTCACTTGTTGTTGCTAACTTCGTTATTTTAACAATCATTTATGTTCAATACTTCAACTCTACTTCTATTTCATATTGTTTTTGTTATTGCTTCTACGCTAACTCGTTGTTTCGTTGAGCTTGTGTTCGCTATTTTTTAACTTCCGTAACTCAGTTACGTATTTATAGTTTTCTTTTTCACTCATTCTTATAGTTTTATAATGTAACTCACTCGCAGTTACAGTATTTTATTGTAACTTTTTTTCTCTATTTCACTGTGAAAATTTTAAATATTTGAGGATCTTTTATTTAATGTTTTTCTCTTTTTTGCGCACTTGTTTATTTTACTATGTGTATGTATATACAAATTTTAATGAATTTTCTTTTTACGTTTCACATGTACAAATTATTGCAGTTGCTTTAATACTTTATTGTTCACATAGAACCTTAATTTACCACCAATTGTAAATTTTTGAATATTTAAATTCACTCAAGAATTTTTTGATAGTTTTTTTTTAATTATTGGTTTCACTCAGAATTATATTTGTTCATAGAATAACACAATATTCTAGAACGTTTCCAATTTTCACTCAGAATAAAGTTTTAAACTTGCCTTGTTCTTAAAACATCAGTCTTCTTAAAGTTTTCAAATTCTATAAATTGCTCTTTTAAATTTGCACACAGGTCTCACTTGATCAATACGTACTCTCACAATTCAAATACTTTCCCGGACGAACCCCCAAAATTGTAGGATATTAAAATAAAACACTCATAATTTTAATGAATTATGTACATAAGTGATTTATTTAAATAAAACTTAAAAAAATGATAAATACACGTCTTTCTTCTTCAATGTCTTTACTGAGATTCCTCTTTTATTTAAACTGTCTACTGTCAGTCTGTCTTTCTTAAAGTCGTCGTCGATTATTCGTCACTCGCTGTTAGTAAGTGTTGCCACTTCTAGTGGTACGTTTGTTTGAAGCAGATCCCACATTTGTTATAGTGGCTATAGTAATACACCTCCTGTGAAAACTTCAAGAGTCTACCTGTTATCGTTCAAAACTTCGGCCATATACATACATGCAAATCACGTCACTATCGAAAAACCCTTTAATTTTTAGGTTTAATATTGTATACTTGCTTATAACGCGAACATAGATTGAATTACTGCCTGCAAATTATAAGTGGTTGCCTCCTATAGCTCAATAAATAGACATAAAGGCAAATAACACGTCACTTTAGGAACACTCTATAAGTTTTAGTATTTGTTGCTATAGTGGCTACAATTACACTTCGTCTGTGAAAACTTCAAGAGTCTACCTATTATGGTTCAAAACTTAGGCCTTATACATGCAAATCACCACTATCGGAACACCCTTTAAAACTTACTTTTTCATAGAGTCATTCGGCTTGCAGCCTAGTGTATTATATGAAAAGTACTCCAATAATCTTGAGTTATTTTTCGTTGTTTTTTAGGGATTAGATTAAATTTTTATATTTTGGGAGATTTTTGATAATGAAAAATAGAAGGAATGATTTTATGAAAGATTGTATATTTCATGTTAATTTTATATTTTGAAGAAATTCTTTAGTAAGACTTTAAAAATACCGGCAGTTTCATAAACCCTGTATATAGTTTTTTCTAAATTGAACTAAATTGAAGTGTTAACATTAAACATTTATTAGAATTAAAAATAGAAAAGTTAGACTTTTATTATGTTAGTGCTATAAGATTGACGGGAACTTAGTCTGTGTATTTTCTTTTCCAAAAAATTGCTAAATTTAAACAAAATGTATTGACTTGCCAAATAAGTTATTTCGTGAAGGTGAAATTTAAAGTTGGCGAAAAAGTAAAAAAGAGTAGCAAGGAAAGCGCTTTATTTCTTGTAATGATATATTATAATTAAGTTACTTACATAAGTTGAAATACTACTTCATTATTGTGATAAATATGTTTATGGTAAAATATTAGAATTATATGTCGCCACAAAAAAACTGTAAAAAACATAAAAAAATCGCAAAATTTTTATGAAATATTCAAAATCCCGCGATATTTATATATACATATTACATTTTTTTTTTGCCTGTAACGCATAATTCTAAAATTATTTTTTTACAGAGTTTACTTTGATATGCTAATACACCTAATTCTGTTATTACACGGTAGATTGGTTCTAGAAAAATCCGTGTAAAAAATCGTGTAAAAAAAGACATTGATCATATACATACAAAAATAGGTGATTGGTTCCTTATCTCTAAAAACCTATTAAAATTAGTGAAAAACGTGAATTTTTTTAAATACAAGAAATCATGTTTATTTTACTAAATCATATAGGTAACGTGTATTTGCACATTTTATTTGCATCTTTAGTGTGTGATGAAGACTTAACAGATAGTTTCGTTTCAGAAATCAACGATTGTCTGATTGAGTTTTAATTTTTTTATAGTTCTTACTGTGACCTCATTTAAACCGAACATTTTGGCAAGATTCTCCATTCGAAGGCGATCTAAAATTTCAATTTTGTTTTCTAAAGAAATGGCTTTACGTTGTAGTTTTTTATTTATAATTTTGATGTCTTCTTTTAGAGACGCATTGATAGTTCACAAAATATTACCACATTTCAATTCCTCAAAATTTTTTATATGAAAATATTTCGCAAAACTTAAATTTAACAAATAAAATCTAAGCTCAAAAGATTTTGAATAGTGCTATAAAAAATGGAATAAAATCTTGTAAAAAAATTATTTTTTTATTTTAAAACCGTGTTAAATCAAAACCATGTAGAAAAAGACCATGTAAAAGCAGAATTGGGTGTATAAACAAGACAATACAAATTCAACAGGAGAATAAGATATCGTTTGGAGACAAATTGGTGGTAGAGTGCGAAAAGCATATTGTTGTTTGTGTTTTTGTGCTATATGTTATATTTTCTCTTTGCTTTTTTACTTTATGTTGGAACAAATATAAGGCCCATTATTATAACTTCCCAATAGCTAAAGTTAGGACTTTGTCGGATAGATAAGTACTTTTTCGTTATAATAACGAGACTAAGACTCGATGCTATAACTTGTCTTTAAAATACGTGATAGTTAAAGTTTACTTTTAGCTTTCTTAAAGTAACCAAAAACTACTTATCTCTCCGATAAAATCCTAACTTTAGCTATTGGGAAGTTATAATAATGGGCCTAAGTGTTGTTAACTGCCTAAAGACCACTAGAATAATTTGGACATTTAAGTAACACATTTTTGTTAATATTTCAAAAATTAAAACTTTGAACTAGTATCGTTAATAGAGATTTTTTTAGTTTACAAAATACGAAAACTAAAACATTTTGGTGGCTACGTGAAAAGCAATTTTAATTTTTTTTTTCTTTTAACCCTCTTGACCGAAAGTTTTACCACTTGCTAACAAAAGTTTAAAGTTTTTTAAACTAAATTTTTATTACATTTCAACTTAAAACACTATATAGTCTTTATATAAGGTACGTGTTTTAATCCTTTTTTTTTTTGAAAACCAAATATATTTATAACTACAATTTTTATACTCAAAAACTCATTTCTGGGACATTGTATTTATCTATACATATAATAATATTTTTTGAAATTTTTTTGCTGTTGCAGTTAGTAATCGAAATGGAGTACAAAACAGCACTTAAAAACTGCTGGATGAATTTTAACAAAATTTTGTGAGGAGGTACGTAAGTATCTTTTTCAAATATGGAATACTTCTTTTCCACAAAACTATCACATTTCCAAGAGAAAATATAGAAGGAGCAGTGAAAGTAAGCAAATTTAACCAATTTAAATGTAGTGCAAACTTGGCAGCACCTTGTATTTTTGAAAGTGGAATATTTTCAACACTATTTACAAAATTTTCACATAATAGTAGATTTTTTTTAAATTTTAGAAATTCATCTAGGGAGGGGTACCTCTATATAAAAAAATATATAAACAATAACTCAAATACTATAAAAGTAAGAGTCTTAAAATTGCGTGTAGAATACTTTTAAAGCAAAATTGACAATATTTTATTCGATTTTGCTTTGAAAGTATTACACACCGTTTGTAAGACTCTTACTTTTATAGTGCTTCAGATATGGTTTATGTATTTACTTTATTTAAAATATTAAATTGTAAAATTTATAAAAAATTCTTAAAATTACTGTTGAGCTCTGTAAAAGGTTTTTAGAATATTCTAATAACATAAATATGAAATTTGTAGTCAAGCTTAAGTTCGTTTTATTCTCTCTAAGAAAGACAAATTTAAATAACAAATTAGGTGATAATATTAAAGAAAAATTGGGAAAATTTAATTTTTAGACACCAGCAGAGCGGAATGCACATTTTCTAGATAGCTACGTCCATCATAAGCACGCATCTAAAAGATGGCGCTTACAACCAAACTACCCGAAGTAGTGGCAAATCTTTTTAATTTTGTTAAGAAGGGAATCCCATTAAATCAATAAGAAAACTTGTTATTCACAATTTTTTACTAATTTTTGAAAAAAAAAAAAATCAATCCATACAGAAAAACTTTTTGATTCTGATTTGATTAGGATTTCTTCTGAATTGCATAAAAATGGATTTCTTATTGATTCCATTAGCCTACCTAATTGATTTTTTCAAAAAGTATTCCTTATTGATTTTATTAGGTCGCCTAATTTCAAAATTTTCAAGAAGTTTTTTCTGACTGATTTCATTAGGTTCCTATATGATCATGTGTAAGTTATCTTTTTAATTTTCTTAATAAGGATATCTGCTTGATTATGTTAGCTTTCTTGTTATTTCGTTTATAAAAATCAACATAGAAACTGTTTGTTAAAACATAAAATATAAAATATACATTTGGTGTAATGGTTAAGTTCGTACCTATAAAACGAGGCACACCAATTTCAATGCCTCACAGAGCATGAAAAAATGTTCACCGTGGTTTTTCTGGTTTTAAAAATTAAGTTGCTGCAACTCCCTCTAGGCAATCCATCAGAAGAAGCCGCCGTGACCTTTCACCCCCTGGTAAAATAGAGGATAATATGAAGGCAAAATGTCAGGCAGCCCCACCACAAAAAGAAAGGGTAGAAGGAATCAAAGATTGATTAGCCAATAATTTCAAAGGAGACGCCAAAAAGTTTTATCTATTAATATAATAAAGTAGTAACTCATTTCCGTTTGTCTGTCTGTCTGCTTTTCATTTACATTCGCATCACGTAAAAACTACTGGACTAAATTTTGTGAGGAGGTACCTTAGCATCCTGATTCCAATATAGGAAACCTTTTTCCAGAAAAAATATCTAATTTCAAGGAGAATTTAAATAAAAAGCATTGAAAGTACGCAGTTGAACTAACCGGATATGAATACTATATTTTTTATAAAGTAAAAAATACATAAACAGATATGTAGCATATTTTAAGGCGGATCTAAATACAGCTTAGTACAGCATGGCACCTTTAATTTTTGAAAGTTGAAATTTAAAAAAACAGATCGTTTTAACTACTTAGTACGGCACGGTAACTTTAATTTTTGATATTTAAACACAGATGGCGCTAAAAATATGAATTACTTACCGCCAAATAGCCAATTCAATAAAATTTGTTTTTTTTAAGTCGCGTGCTGTAAAATTTGCTTATTTTGCGAAATACATACATACTTAGGTAATTATGTGATTACATTATTTTTTTATTTAGAGTAAATTTTAAAATTTTGGTAAGAATACTACGACTTCTGTTATTGTTAGTTTCTTCTTAGTTTAGTTGCATTTTTCCTTATAGGTGCTACTCTATAAAAGTAAGAATCTTACAATTGGTGTGGTATCAGGACGCCCAGCACGTGACGGGCACAGCTAGTAATATATATAACTTTTAAAGAAGCAGAAGTTTTTCAATTGTTTTCTGTTTCATATTTTGCAAATTTTTTGATATTTTTTTTTTGTTTTTATAAAAAAAGATAGCCTAATAAAATCAAGAAAAAACCCTATTTGAAAAAACAAGAAGAATACCTAATAAAACCCCTAAGTTTTCTTCATGATTTTTTCAAAAAGATTTTTTAACATAATAAGACTTTCATCTTGAAAACCCCATAGAAATATTTTATAAATTTTGTTTTATTTTATTAGGTATTTAAACACTATTTTTTCTATGTGTACGGCAAATATGAAAAATACTGGAAGCCTCTTGACGTATTAGCTGCCTGCTAGGTTGTCACGTTCGCGAGGTTTAAGAACGGTTAATTACACTAATTATTTCTGAAATAATTATTCGGTCACGACAGTTCACATGAATTCCGCGGCCACTTCAACATCTACAGATATCAAGGTATACCCGCACGAAATACCACGACACATCGCATACGAGGTATTTTGATGTTCACAAATAATGCAGACTCCTGAAAATGTGGAGATTGTTATACAAGCCGTTCTGAACAGTTATAATGTGTATGGTATTTTGTGGCCGCAACACATAGTTTCCTCAAATGCTATGTAAAGACGAACCAGAATCTGCCAATATTTTTTTAAGTAAAATCAACGACTTTATGATTTATTAAAAACCTTATAAGCTTCATTTGCACCTTGTATTTTTTATAACAAAACAGAAAATATATTAACTTATTTCTTTATGATATTTCTTATTTACTTTGAAATGTTAGAGATGTTAACCACTTGTAGAATTTTTACGATTTAACTTTATTCCCTTATTAACTTTATACGATACTGCACTCTATTTCTCTTGAACGAAAGCAAAACCAGTAAAAATAAATAAAGTAATGAAAACCATATGGGAAGTATTTTAATAATATGTTGGCTTATTGCCATATATGAATTTCAAATAAGTAAACATCAACTTTATGTATTTGTAATGAAATTTTGTCCATCTTTGTACTATAGCTAAAATTAGAAGCAAATAAACCTAAAAGCTTTAGTAATAATTTCTATCATCGCTTCTGTAGTTTGGTTGTGGTAATAAAGTTGGCAACAAAATACAGAACAGAAACTGACGAAAAATATTTTTCTTTTTTGTATCAAACGAGTTTTGTGTTGAAATTTATTTTGAAAGGTGCAATTCATTGATAAATTACAAGTGATTTGTAAGAAAAATCAAGTAATTTTACTCTTATCCCTTACCATCATATATGAAATCAGTGAAGTGTATTATTTATGGATATTTTTGTTTACTTTTTTGTTTTTTGTTTCAATTTAAGGGAATTTTTCTAGCAACAAGTGTACTTTGTATTAAATATTTATTTAATCCTTTGGGTTGATATAATGTTTTTGTTCATAAGAGACTCTTTTTTATTGCTTCGATTCAAATGATTATAATTATTTGTTTTTACGATGGTTAGGAAAAATTAATGCTCACCTTCTTTTCACGGAACTGGGAATATTTAGCGGTAATTAAAGAGATGTTGTTTTCTTTTTTTCAGGTGCCATGTGTTTTATTTAATTATATCCAGCTAATTTGGTTATATAGTATAGGTAATAGTATACAAAGCAAACTTTTAGGTTTTAATATAAATAAAAATTTTAAAATATTAAATTCTTGGTTTAAAAAATACTAGCTACTACCTGTGCGTTTCTCTATCCATATCATAAAAAACGCACTTGTAAGTAAAAGTATGGTCAAACTTTAACACGTAAATTTTAAACGCAAGTTTATTCTCAGAGAAACTAATGTATGTCAAATTTAGACACTGCCGCTGTTATAGTTCTCTATATGCTAAATGATAATTATTTTGTATGGGTTTACCCGGTAGTACACGTAATTCTATAGTATATAATTTAAAGAGGTAAAGGATAATAGTTGTTCTCTTTGTATGGCACGTTCAATGCCCATTCATCCAATTCTGGCAGTCTTTTTTTGGACTATAAGCAAAAGCAAGCCCATCAGAAAAGCTTTACCTAGTGATTTTATAATTTTAAAGAAGCGATTTTATATATATAAGAGGGCTAACAGAAAGCTACTAAATTAAATTAAAATTAATTTGTTTTGCTTCCCCATTCTATTTATATAGACATTTTTAATAAGCGTTATTATTTATCGCCAGATTATTATTAGACAATGCCGTAAAAAATAATAAAAATATACGTTCAACATCATTCATCGGTTTCCTTGTAACATCAAAGTGACAATTGTGAATTATTGTAAGTCACAATAAAATTAAGTGAGTTTTTTTTTAAAGAACTCGAACACTTCCTGAAGAACCAACGAGTTGATGTCATGATGGTTTCAGAGACTCATTTAACAACAAATCGCTTTTTTAAAAATCAATGGCTATATATTATATGACACTAAAGACAACCGTTGCAGAGCATGTGGTCGTTAAGCAATACTAATAAAGTCTCGAATTAAACATCATTTAGTGTGTGATTTTTGTGAGGACTACCTTCAAGCAACAAATATCTGCATTGAAGAATATCATCAAAACTTCGATATTCTTGGATTTATTTACCTCCTAGATTTCAAATATCAGCGAGTCAATATAGCGACTTCTACAAATTACTAGTTCCCTGTTTAATTTTTCATTTTCATTACTCCAAAAGGTTGTGTTTAATTTGACACTATTTAAAAAAAAAACATCTGCATATGATACGGAGGGGATAACTCACCTATTGATAGACAAAAAATACCTGATGGTATTGATTTTGGCGTGGTTAAGGTTATTCCGAGAGAAATACTTAAAGTTGAAGCATTATTTGAGTTATCCTCAGATCATTCACTAAGTATTGTCGCTATATGGAACCAACAAAATATGGTGTCACCTACAACTAGCACAAGCATAAACTGGTTGAGTTATAGAAAGTATCTCAGTACTCATTGAACGGAAAACATACCGCTAAGAACACTAGAAGACGTGGATCAAAGTCTAATTGATTTTTATGAAAATCTTTAATCAGCTGCCCAACATGAAACAGGAACCCAACAACCGGCTAGATACAATCAAATTTTTTCTGTAGATAACGAGAGCTCTTGGCTGACAAAAAGAAAATTCGAAGAGAATGGCGATCACAAAGATCTCCTTAAACCTTAAAAGACCGGTCGTACGTAAGCCTCGCTTGCGAACGACCAATAGTGGACATTTGAAGAAGGTTTTCACTCCAAATATATGCACCGATATAACTGAGTTGTCACCAGTAGAGACTAGTGCCGAAGTACCCCTCAGATTTTAATTTAGCAATATTGAAAGGGCAATAAAGGCCTTAAACACCAAAAAAAGCCTCTGGCGTTGATTAAGCAAGATGTTATTTTAGTTGCCCCGTATAGGTCGCAGAATTATTCTATTTGTTTTTAATGCAATCTTACGTACTTTCCCAAAGATTGGACGGTCTCCTTGATTATTAGGATTCCTAAGTCAGGAAAAGACCTCACAAAAGAAAAATCATACAGACCTATAAGCCTTTAATCAAACATATAAAAGCTGTTTGAGAGAATATTAATGACTAAGCTGAACCCAATTCTGAGCGCGAAAGGCTGTATACCGAACCATCAGTTTGGCTTCAGAAAACAACATAGTACGATCCAACAAACACACGGATTAGTAAGTTAGCAATTAAAAAGACTTTTGAAGAAAAAATTCGATAAGATTTGGCCGAAAGCCTAATATATAAGTTAAAGCTGAACTTGCCCGAAAACTTTTATAAGCTCTTAAATAATTATTTAAAGAATCGTTTTTACTAAATACGATGGATGTCTAATTTTTCTTTAGCTCTTTATAATAAAGAGCTTATGGCTAAATAATTATTATTGAGTATTTAAAATTTCATTAGTCGAACTATTTGTTTACATTCCGATAAAATTAGAAGTCAAGCTTAAGTTCGCTTTATTCTCTCTAAGAAAGAATAAATTAAATTACAAATTAGGTGGCTGAAGCAACAACAAATATAAGGTGGTAAATATTAAAGTAAAAATATTCAACAAAAGGTAAGCTTAAGGTAGGGGTAGACTTCGTTCTCACCAACTGACGATTGATAAATGATTACAAGTTTTCTCGTATTCCTTTATATGGGTTTAGTTGGGTAAATAGGTGATGCTTACAACTAAACACTACTCTTATTATATAGACACGAAGAGAATGTGCATTCCGCTCTGCTGGTGTCTAAGAATTAAATTTTCCCATTTTTTTTTTAATATTATCACCTAATTTGTAATTTAATTTATTCTTTCTTAGAGAGAATAAAAAGATTATTTATTTTTATTTTAGAATTATGATATGAGTAATAAATAATATATGAAAAAAAAAATAAACCGCAATATTTTCTTGGATTTATTTAACGTACTAACACAATCCAATTTGGTCATAATATCTGATGACGCGATTGTTTTTTTAATATGAGAAGTACAAAACACTAAAATTATTGAAAGCTAAAAACGCAAGTTCATGAAATCTCTTACAATAGAGGTTTGTCTATATAATTACAAGTATTTTAGTTAAGTGTTAAATACTACATTGTTATTTTTCAAGGGTATTTATAGGTTATATAAAAATAAGTGGTCGTGTCTTACTTTCATGAGGGCGTATAACTATTACTGTTAATGGGTGTATAATAAATATCAATCATACGTTGAGGCGTCTTCTATTTAATTAATTGGATGACGCATTGTTTAGTTTAATTGTAAAAGAGATTGATGTATAATGTGACATAAAGAGCCTAACTTTCTAAAACGCACGCAAGGACAGAATTTATATTGTATAAAATTTCAAAAGTCTAATTTGTTTTTGTTTTTTTATACAAATTCTGTTTATTATGCAAAGCGAAAAAACACGCACATTTTTACATTGCTATGCTTTTGAAGCCGAACAAATTTGTATGAAAAATATATTGTTGGAAAATTTTAAGCTTTAACATAACAATTCTAGCATAACAATTCTAGCAAAAACTGCAGTTTGCGCATTGCATCCAGGCTAAGATTAATTATTATGCTTAAACTTATTTAAGGCAAATAAAAAAAAGAAAATATTTTTAGCTTTTATACAAATACTGTCTAGAAATTAATTTATTGCAAAAATTGTATTCAATAAATCAGTCAAGTGCGAGTTAGTCTCACACAAATAGGGTTCCGTACTATGTCTAGTGCGCCTTTAAAAACTCAAGTTGTAAATTTTTCCATGACTTATGGGGCACCTTTTTCTTTTTAGCTATTGGAACACCCTTTAAATTTTAGGAATTGTTGTTATAACGGCCATGGTAATACACTTTCTATAAAAATATCAGGCCTACCTATTGCGGTTCAATAATAAACACACATTCGTGAATAACACCTCCCTATAGGAACAGCCTATAAGTTTTAATATTTATTGCTATAGCGGCCACAGTTATACCACTTCTGCGAAAATTTCAAGAGTCTACCTATTATGGTTCAAAACTTAGGCCTTATACATGCAAATCACGCCACTATCGGAAGACCCCTTAATTTTTAGGTTGCATATTTTTAGTGTACTCCTCCTACAGTTCAAGAAATAAGCACATATTCGTAAATAACATCTCTCTATCGGAACACCCTATAAGTTTTAGAATTTGCTACTATAGCGGCCACAGTTATACACCTTCTGTGAAAATTTCAAGCGTCTAGCTATTATGGTTCTCAATTTAGGCCTTATACATGCAAATCACACCATTATCGGAACGCCGTTTAATTTTTAGGTTTTTTTTTAGACTTGTTTATATAGCGAACTAAGTTTTGCATATTTTTAGTATACTCCTCCTACAGTTCAAGAAATAAACACATATTCGTGAATAACATCTCTCTATCGGAACACCCTATAAGTTTTATAGTTTGCTACTATAGCGGCCACAGTTATACACCTTCTGTGAAAATTTCAAGCGTCTGCCTATTATGGTTCAAAACTTAGGCCTTATTCATGCAAATCACACCATTATCGGAACACCCTTTAATTTTTATTCTTATTTTTTTATACTTATTTATATAGCGAACTAAGTTTTAATTACTGTTTTTAAATCTTGAGTCTATGCCTCCTACAGTTCACGAAATAGGCAAAATTCATGAATAATACCTCTCTATCGGAACATCCTATAAGTTTTAGTATTTGTTGCTATAGCGGCAACTGCTATACATCATCTGTGAAAATTTCAAGAGTCTACCTATTACGGTTCCAGAGATAAAAGGCGCTGACAGACGGACAGACGGATAGACGGATAGACGGACAGACGGTCAGATATTGTAGCGAAAACAATAGGGTTACGTTTTTACATTTTTTGTACGGAACCCTAAAAATACTATTTGTTAACACCACAGTAGCTAACGGCAATACTTTTTACTTTATTTCAAATATTTTAATAGCATTACGACAGCAAGGATTGTTATTAAATGATATTTATTTAAGTCCAATATTTTACACCCTCATTATAATTAATTTCTTCAATATTTGCACATTAAGGCTTTTCTTATATCTAACTTTTATTAAAAGTCATCAACAATATCCAAAATTAAAATGTCTTTAAAGTGAGTCATCTTCAGCCTTTAAAAGTTACCAAAAGAAACAAAAAATCATCTAATAAACTTGACAATTTTCTGCAATTCAAAACTTTGTCGTCCTGGATTAAAAAAAAATCTATTATTGTGCATTGTGTGAATTAATCTACAGATAGTTTCAACAAAATGAACTTAAATGCCCCACAGCTGATACATATTTCTTTGTACTGTTAATTATATAAATGCCACCGTAAGTCCAATCCGAGGAGTGTTTTCATTTTAAAAACGAACAAATTTAATAAATCATGTGGAAAAAGGAATTAAAACAATTTTAAATATCTTTACTCTCGATTGCTTAAATTTCTGGAATAGAAAAATAAGATAGTTCAAGATTTTAATAGTTTCAGTTACAAAATAACTAATAAAATGGTACTCTAATTTAATAAATAATGGAATCAATAAGAAATGAAATTAAATTTTTATTATTTAAAACCTCCCAGCAATAAAAATACATGACAAAACACTAGCATATACATGTGTTCTACTACTCGTGCACTGGTTCTAATTTTGGTGAAAAACGCATGATTTTAACATAGGCGTTTCATTAAAGGTTATGTGTTTACAATTAAGTTGACTGACTGTCGTTTAAATGAGTGCTTAGAACTAATGAAAGTTCGGTGATTCGGATGCGTTCTTAATTTCTAAATGCTCCTATGTAAATTAAAAATTAAAAAATATTTATGTACACATGATTTACTAGAAAATATGTACGCATTGTCAGGTACAAAACATATAATTTTATTAGAGTAAGGGATGACGTAAAAATGCATTCGAGCAAATAAGTGCTAAGGAAATCATGAAATCATCATTTCCTCTTAAGCAAATTCATGATTTTTTTGCTGGGCTTTAAATGATGCAATTAGTTTTTCCTGTTTGGAAGTAGAATAAAAAAATACCATGTTTTTGATGCATGTATCATTTATCCAAAAACTATAAAAAACTATATACATATGTAATACATGGTTTTATATATTTTTAAATTCATCACTTATACAGAAATTCAAACAATTTGCCTTAATATTGCCTGCAGACTACAAAACATTTGTTTGCCGGGCCACAAAAAAGTATCCTAACCATTCAAAAAGAAGACAGACGAAGTTATAAAAAAAAAACATTCAAATAAACTAAAAATAGTTTGCAAATTCCATTGTATTGTATAAGCAAACTGGCAAGTTTACATTGGAGTATTTAGGCAGACTATGGTTTTTAGAAGACTTTTTCATAAAACACCTGGTCTTCAAGACAAACATATTTTTTTTAGAAATCTAAAAAGACATGTATCTAAATTTAAATGAATATGCAAAGGCTTTTATGGAATTAAATATTTGTATTATAGCTCAATACCGAAAACCAGTTGCAACTTCTGAATATGAAGTAAAACTAAATTATTCCAGCTGTTTACATCTTGATAAGCAGGTGAAGAATGCTAGATTCGAAGCAATATTATGTGTATTTTTTAGAGTAAGGCAGATGTAAAAAATATAAAAATTCTTTTTGTTCAAATCTTCCCTCTCCTCTCCACATAATACTGCATCAGAAAGTAGTCGTTAAATGGCAACCACAGTTTTCTGAAATCATTGCTAAGCCTTCCATGTCAAATAATCGTAGCAAGATTGGCTTTTAATTGCTTTTATAAAATAAATTTTAGTCATTATAGTCAAAGCGAAACCAACGTTGCGTATCACTTCAGTTCTTGCTAAGAGAAGGACACTACAGAACTTATCGATTTCAAAATGCTATAGGAGGTACATGCCATGGAAAGTTCAAGAGCTACTCATTAACCAGCTGCGGTTAAGTGTTTATTCACCAAAATGATTGTCATTTTTAAATGTCAAGCCTAGTAGTTTTAGTCTGTCAGGTGTTCTGTAAAAACCTTTCAAAGACCCGTTCTGGGTCTCAGTGAAGATTAATAAACTGAACCAAATTTTGTAAGTTATATTAATGAAAAAAACTAAAAGAACCTTGACGACAAAAATATATGAATCAACATAATTTTTATTCAATGAAACGATATGATTTTTATTCAAAATCAAAAAACTAATTAATTTAGATCAACAGAATTTCTTATGTTAAAAACATATTTCAATGAAATTTATTAATTATTTAATTACTTTAATTATTTTACTATTTCAACAAAGTGCCGAATTACCTTTTGCAACTTATGTCGCTGCAATATTTCAAGTTTCTTCTTAAATTTTACATTCCTTCATGTGGTCTTATCGTGCAATTTTTAATGCTGTAATTTTTATGGATGTATACTTTTCAAATTTCGAAAATAAAACTACGAATGACAGGACCAAGCTAATTTCAAGAGTACAAGCATATAAGTACTCTTTTTAATTCCTCTCTCTCTTTCCTCTTGACTAGTAATGAAGAATTGCATAATGTAATTCGGCACATATTTAAGAAAGCATATCCTATGGGAAAATTTAAATTTTATATATTTTATAAAATAAAATAGAGAATAAATATCTGCTTGGTAATATAATATAAAAAATATCACCTTATCCAAAATAAAGTACAATTCAAGTCCTCCTTATTTAAAATTTGATATGAAAATTTTGTCTTGAAGTAAATTTTGTTTCGTTTGCATAGGGGCAATAGTTATTAATAATTAAAATTTCCCATACTCCATTTCTTTGTTAAGTTTGTTTAAATAAAAAAATAATTAATAAATAATTAATAAGTAACAATATTGTCGATAGATATGAAGAATGCTGAAGAAGAATGTAACGATCTAGAAAATGCATTACATTGGGCTAGTCTCCAACTTTTCCTTTTTCGTCTTTATAATAAACTAGCTGTGCCCGCAACCTCGTGGGCGTCTTGACAATATTTTGCTCGATTTTGCTTTGTAAGTACTTCACACCAATTGTAAGACTCTTACTTTTACAGAGTAGAACCTGTAAAAGGCAAATGCAAGTAAACTAACAACAATAGTTACCTAAGTATGTATATTACAAAATATCTAAATTATATAACACGTACGCGACTAATGTTACGTTTTATTTATTGTTACGTTTTATATATTTAACAATGCAATCTTCCAAAATTAAACACGCAAATAATTATTTTAATTTAAAGACACTTTTATTTTTTTGCAGGCGTTTTTACGTAATGCAAACACGAAGGGAAAGCAGAGATACAGACAGACAGAAATGAGCTACTTTTTACAATATGCATAGATAACTTAAGCCTGAATAATTATTATTTAATTTTGTATAAGTTTTTCAAGTTTTTAAATTACATTTTATGCATTGAAATTGTGAAATTTGGAATAAAATCGATAACCCTTGGTAGTAATCTGATTGAATAAGAATTGTGTCCGTATAAGACATTAAGAAAAACAAACATAAGCTTTTAACTCATATAAACTGATAATTTCGGTCGCCACTGTATAATCAATGCATTCTAAAACAACAAAAAACTTGCTGAAGTTTTTTTCATAGTTGGCTGCAAACATCATTCTCTCTTGTGGTAAGCCATTAGATATTCCAATCGATTTTGTATGCAATTATATCTTTGTAAGTTAGGCAAATCTGGTCAATTCAATGCTTAAGCAAATAAAAACTACCATTAAATATTATAACTCGTATGTACTCATACTTCCCAAAAAAAAACCCAGATTCATTGCACAATACAGCTGAAATAATCATGTCATATTTTTATTGCCTTAGTTTGTGCGAAATAAACTATTATGTTCTGTCTTGCTTTTATGGCATTTTTTGGTTTGTGTTTTATTCGATTCATTTACAACCTGCTCATCCCTTTTTATTGCCTTTAAAGCCATTGAGTAAACTTTTATTTGTTTCTATTAATTTATAGCTTAATTTTCGATCGATATCGATATCGGGTGGTTAAATTTTAAGGAACGATGTTGAATGTGAACTACACCTAAACGTCAAGTTTTTTTTTGCATTTAATTTGTCATTTCTCAATTTAAGACTTACCCAATTTGAACCATGGAAGGATACACAATGGAGCAATGATCAGAATGGAAACAGTGGATGATAAATTTTCGAAGAAAATCATTTTCAGTGATATAGTCACATTTTCACATCAGTGGATTCGTCAATAAGCATAATTGCCGCATTTGGGCGAATGATAATACAAGAGTGATTGTCATAAAACCAATGCACCCAAAAAGAGTGACTGTTTGGTGCGGTCAAAATGTGGCCAGTCAAGTAGTTACTGTGAATGGTGTTCTCTATTGTGAGATGATAACGAACTTTTTATGGCCCGAATTGGAAGATATGGATGTGAACGATATGTGGTTTCAACAGGACGTTGCCACTTGCCACACAGCTAACGAAACAACGGCTCTTTTGCGCGACAAATTCAATGGCCGTGCTATCTCACGTGGTGGCGATGTCAATTGGCCGCAAGATTATGTGATCTAACACTGTTAGACTTCTTTCTTTGGGGTTATTTGAAGGAAAAGGTGTACGTCGATAAGCCATCAATAATTCAAGAGCTAAAGGATGAGATGATTTGGCACATTAACGGCATATAACCTCAATTATGCCTAAGCGTCATCGAAAATTTGGAGCAGCAGATTAAGGTGTGTCGCCGAGGTCGCGGCGGCCATTTGGCCAATATTTTGTTCAATATATAGTGCAGCCATAGCAATATTATCAAAATAAAAAGAAATGACAATAATTTCCTAAATAATTTGTGTTTTATTTAAAATCAACATCGGTCCCTTAAAATTTAAACACCACAAAGTTTAGTATGTATTCCAATAGTATTGTGTGTTCATACATTATTACATATTTATTAGCACTGACTACACATTTTTAGAATTTAATTTATAGACGGAACTTAAACTGATAAAATGACAGCAGGGTGATAAAATGTCATTGTGCTATTAGTAGAAAAATTTCGGAATACTCTGTCTAAAATAATGTAATGCGCTCTTAAAAATTTATGTCAGCTGACACATAAATTGCGTTATAGGTATAAACCCTAAAAAAAACGAAGACTAATTTCAAACTTTGGGCAACGGCGCTTATGCGCTAATCTTTGATACAAATCTTTATCTTCATCTAATCCGTGTGATACTTAATCCACATATATTCTACTGGATGTACATCGCCATCCATGTCATGGAGCACTTGTGTAGTGGCCAATTATGGATACACGTACTCATATACATATCATTCATAGAAAGAGTACACAAAATAATAGCACTGAACATCACAGCAGCCACACAATCAACAGCAACTGAGGAACTTAGAGATTGATGGAAATCATCAGAAATTAGCTTCTTTTGTTTTTGGCGTAGTGATGATCGGATGTGATTTTCCATTAAACTTTGCTATCCACGGAACGTACTTTGTATTAAGTCTATGTAACTCTATTTTTTCAATAAAAGAAAAAGAAAAAACAAGTAAAAAATAATGCATACACCCAATATTAAATCTAATGTTCCATACGAAATAAAAAAATCTGATAAGCATATTATGCTTATGAATGCCGAATGATTTTTATTGCTTCGGGGGTAGAGTCAGCTAACTTAATTGGTAGTTGAAGTGTCCCTCACTTGTCTTAAAACGGAAATTTAGGGTGTTCATTAAAACTTGGATTTTTTAAATTTTTATGAATTTAACGCAATATTTATGTTAACAGCTACAAAATCAATGTTTTTATTTTTTGCATAGATAGTTCGGGTAGTTATCTTCCATCCTCTATTATTATTGTTGCATATATACACTGAAAAAAAAAATGGCAACAACAAAACTTGGAAGCAAGAAAATGCTACTGCTACATTTAACGCGGCACAAATTGGGCTAAATATTATGTCTTGCCATTCAACACAGTTGTTAATGATTTCAAGTTCTAAAATTCTGCGGTAGTGCGTGAAGATCGCATTTTTCGTTTACAAGAAAATTTGGAAAATGTTTGAAAAAAGCGAAAAAATTTTAAAAAAATCGTTTTTTTCACCTTCTTTCACATATAACTTTTGAAGTAGGAATGTAATCTTCAAGCACCACCGCAGAATTTTAGATAATATAGTTGTGAACAACTGTGTTGAATTTTAAGGCATAATATTTAGTCCAATTTGTGCCGTACAAAAAACTATAATGCCTATTCGGTAAATTTTATTCATTCATTCATAGTTTAAGTTTTTACATTTATAATGTTATTGTTTTTTATTGCTTTTCTTTGTATCAATATTTTTGTTTAGAACACTTTTTACTGATTTACTGTTACTTAATCTCTTAATATATACGAATAATTGACAGAAGCCTCTCTCTTAGTGCTATCAATAATATGTCCGTTTGTGTACTTTTTACATAAAGTTTGGTAGCTGAGTAAATTGCAGACATGGGGGAATTCAATTACATTTAAATTACAATTACAGGTAATGTGTAATTGAAAATTTTCAATTATTAATTACAAGTAATAGTAATTACAATTACAAAATTTGAATGTAATTGTAATTGAAAATTTCCAATTACAATTACATGTAATTAGTAATTGCATGTGTAATTAATTACAAAATGTAATTTATATCCCCCAGGTATGGTATATGGAACAAATTACTCTCATAAAAAAGCTTTTGTATAAAAAAGTACATAAAAAGTCATATCATCTTACTTTCAAGGTTGTGCTGTATCAAATATTCGATATAAAAAAACATGGTTCTTGAGTTTAGTTCCCCACAAATTTCAATTTGCTTTTCACACAGACAAGCTTAATTTGCTTACTACAAATTTAAAAAAATATGTTGACATTTTCCAAACAGTTTTAGCGGCTGCGAAAGATTCAATGTTAAAAAGATATATCGATAGACCTGTAGATGTATACTCATTCCACAGTAATGTCTATGTGGAAAGCGTGTTTGCGAAGGCGGAGAGGAACGAGGATATGGCACCTCATAAAGAAATATAGAGCAGATGTCAGCAAGTAAAGGCCCGTCAAAACAAATGCATTCACTTCCTTTTCGACATTCTGCAGTTCCATCCAACGAAGTAAGATATGGAAAATGGTGTAAAAATAATGAAAAAGGTTTTTTAGCAAAATAAAAAATGGAATGCTGAGGAACGAAAAAGGAAAATAAATATATGATTTTAATATTTATTACTCCAATATTGAGTCACAGGTTGTTTTTATTGGCAGTATCCGCCAAAAGTAATAGGACCCAACACTCAAGAAGAAATGTTGCAAATAAAATTGTTTTTTAAAACTTTAAATTGTTCATAGAATTGGTTCAATAAATTCTTCTGGTGCTTACAACCCCCCTATCCCAAAACTGGTGGAAGATTTGTATACCTTGTTTTAATGGCAAGGAAATATACTATATTATATAACAATATTATTTTTTTTTATATAATATTATATAACAACTTATTTTTTTTTTAATTTTAGCTTATAAGTTACTAAATTTTAAAATTTTTTCCGCATAAAAATATTAAAACGAAAGAGTAATAGTTATTTAAAAATGTATTTGTTCTAAGAAATTTTTAATTTTAGCAAAATAAAGAAAAAGTCCGTTTTGGATCACCTTGTTAGCTGTGATATAATTGAAATAGAGTACTAATTTGTTGGCTTTCGAGGTAGTCTGGTATTTAGCTTCGAATGAGAAATATACCTTTGAAATCATCAACCATAAAAAATTGATTCTTAACTGCTTTCTCTATATACCTGCCACAGTGTAGCGCCTTACCTGGAATACTCAATTTGAAATAAACTTAACACAAATTTATCTTCATGAGTGCCTACGCAGTGTGAAAGTTATATCAGTGCATTTTTGTTCATTCACCTTGATTATCTATTTTTTCAACTATTTTTCCAGATTGAGTATGTGGTCTTGTAAAAGCTGCGACACTACTTGGGCGCTTTCATGAATACTTAAAAATGCTGTGTCATTCGCAAATGTTGATGAGTGGACTCGGATACTAATTGGCATATCTGATGTGTTCAGTAAATACAAAATTGGTCCCAAAATACTACCATGGGGAACTCAGGCTTCAATGACCTGAGGAGGGTTTAAAAATTTTCCTCGTTTTGGTAAAAACTTTCGTTCCGTTAAATAATTTTTTAAGAGCTTAAAAGTTCGGCTTTAACTTATATATTTGGCCATACCTTGTCGAATACTTGAGAAACTTCGATAAAGAGCGCAGAGCAGTATTTTTAAAGAAGAAATGAGAAAGTTGGATTTTTAGACACTTGTAGAATGAAATGAATTCGTGTTGTACGAATTTTGCAGGTTTCTGGAGCACTGCAGTTCTATTTATTATTTATCTTCAAAATATCCAGGGTTTATAGCGAGAGACTTTATAATAAATAATTTTAGTTATTATTGCTCTCAGGATTAAAGTTTGCAAAAGCTTACTAAAATTGTACCATTATCATTAGTTAGTCAGTTGACGAAACAAAGATTTATCGGGTGTGATCTGATTGACACAAATAGGCATGAGTTAATACACGTGTTGTTACATTATAAGTATCTAAAATAATGAAATATTTGGCTAGATCACTTATGACTTTTAGTTACCATACCAAAGGACTCTTACACGCAAAGAAAAAACATGGTATTGGTATGATTAATATAACTCTTTAATAATATATAATTGTGGTGAAACATTATAATTAACAAAATATTAATGCGTCTGAATGTGATTTCGAGTGGACAAACCACCTAACAAATAACACAATGAAAAATTATTTTTTTTATTTCACATGAACCCTTATCAAAAAACTTAAATTGTTTATATTTGATCATAATATAATAAATTTTAAACATTGTTATGATTATATAATATTATAAAAAGTTATTAAAATATAATTATGGTAATATATTTGTTATATATGATGCTAATACACCATGTTTTCTAAGTATGTAGGATGCATACAAAGTGCAGGTAATTAATTACTTTTTATTTAACCACAATTCACCACGCAGAAATCTTTTATCTAGATGCATTTTTAAAGTTTAACTTACCAAAAATTTTATCGTTCATCTTAAATTGGTGTTTTTTTTTTTTCTTTGTGATGTTTTTATTACTTTTTTACGATTTAATTTTATTGCACATTTTGTTCTATTTTGTATGAATTCCACTTTACACATAATCTAAATTTATTCAACAATATAATTTTTTATTTCCTAAAGGAATTTCACAACTCTCAAACTCTAACTATATTGTGTTACTTTTTCATTGTCTCTCGTTAGTTTGAAGCGAAAGAGGATAATGTTCGTTAGTGAATGTGTAAATTAAAATATCTCTCTATAAGTAACATAACTTCTGTAGGAATTTTTGATTTATGTGCAGGCTTAAAAAATGTCAAAAGATGTGAAAATGAAAATTTAATTAAGAAAATAAATATTGTTGAGAGTAACGTAAAAGATAGAACATTGTAATATAATTTGAAAAGTAGGTTTTCAAAGCAGAAAATAATAAAGATGTTCAAGAAACATATAAAATTTATTTGGTCGTTGTGGCAAACTATAAAAGACTTTAAAGAAATATAATAAATTAAACAGTGACTGGCTATCAAAATTTGCTATCAAGAAACTTGAAACCGAAGACGTATTTTATAAATTAAAATTTCCATAATGTTAAAATAAAAAAATTATTAATAAAATGACGATTTAAAAATATACTCCAGTTTGTTAAATAAAGGCGTCTATGACCTAATGTCTTAAATCTTTTCAAAATAAATACTATTTGGAACTGACTCTTTGGTAGTAGAGAAGAGTATCGTCCAAAAGCAGTGTCTTTTCAGTTATCTAAATAAATTACAAGAGTTTTATTTGCAATGAGTATGAACGGCATTTGTTACTATGCTGCCCAAATTTAACCAGGTGAAGAAAATATATTATTATGTTGTCATACCTTTCGAGAAGTACATCGTTACTGGCAGTAGGTTCGGTACGGTTGGCGAGCGCTTTCGATACGAAGACATCATTATCAAGCCACGTTTAAGATAGTACTCCTTTACCAAAAGGTATGACAACAGTATCTCATTTACTGGAGGAACAAATTATATTCTAACTTTAAGCAATAGCGTTTTTGTTTGATTTTCAGTAATAGTGATGGGGAAAAAGTTGGGCATTTGTGAACAGGGCCTAAATGGTATTTTTAAAGCCAACCATTTCTAATAGTTTTCGTTAAAGTTTTTATGTTTTGTATTTAACTGCTTATAGAACTTTTACACTTTTTGGAAGTTTTAACTATTTGGACTATTTATCTTGTGCATATAGTGAAATATGCATTGGCATTTTAGTTAGCTCTTCACTGACTGATTAATAATCGACTCTTAGAAGTATGTTTACACTTAGAGAAATATTATCTAAAAATTAAAATAAAACGCATTTTTCCAATTTTTTTTATTTATTTTTAATATTCATTAAAACAGAATTCAAACGACTAGATGTTATTTAAATAGAAGAGATTTATTTTGTGTATCTTTTTACGGAAACCGCTTGATAATTTTAAGCTTCAGAGTGCTTTTGAATAGTTAAAAGTTGAAGTGCATCGTGTATTTTCGTGTATCACCTTTTAAATAGAATAAAAATGAAGACATAAGTAAGAAGCTAGAAATTAATAAACATTAGAGCTGTAATTAATAAGTGTGTGCACTATTGTAACTATTCTCGCTGCTTTTTTTTTTGGTAGAAACAAAAGTTGCATAATATAAAAAGGACTGACAGTAGACACGATTCCGTATTTTGCTTCTATAGAAAAAAGAATAAATTCATAAGAAAGAAACCACTTTCAGCATATAACTTTAATAAAAACTGTTTTTATACCCTTCACCACTGGTGGAAAAGGTAAAAATTAGTCTATCATTGCGTGTGTAATTTCTACAATATTCATTTCCGATCCCAAAAGTATATATATTCTGGATAGAAAAGTAGATAAAGCGATGCCCGTCATTCGTCTAAGCGTGTTCGGGTAGTAATATAGTTTGCCAAGCTTCCGAGGAGATTTAGAAGACTTAAGCTCGCCAATCTGCCAGGCATAGTTTCCAAAATTTTGGGATTGTCATTCAGCAACATCAGATAATTCTTTCGGAGGCTGCGGAAAAAAAAACTACGCCCATCTTTATTTTTTCCCTTTTTTTATTTTTTTTTTTTTTGGTTTTAATGATTTTTTTTTTGCTTTTTTGTCAAATAAATATTACACCGCGAGCAATAACCATTTGCGAGGGCCGACTTTATGTTTATTTTTAGGTTGGTAAGGTTATTGTACTTTGATATGTATTAAAGGCCATTAGGGGGGTCAATATGAGGAATTTTTTAAAGATTTTTGTTGCTTTCTAACGCAATATAAATTACAGAAAATTCCTAATTTTTACAAAAATAAAACTTTTATAAAAAATTAAAAAAGAATTACAATAAATGTAAAAAAAAAATTAAAAATTTTAAAAATACAGAAAAATTAAAAAAAAATTCATAAATATTTACAAAAATTAACGAAAAATCGTGTAACACAATATCTAGCTTTAATATACTATATCTGTTTAATTTAACCATAACATTAAAATTTTTAGTAATAATATGGTTTGACTGCAACCATAAGATTTAACTATAATATGTTTCTTTAAAATTATGGTTACCTCAACCATGTGTTTAGTTTAGAGATTTTGTATATATAAATATATTTTAATATATTTTTTGAGGCTGCATTCAAAATGATCCTATGAAAAATTGCCCAAAAACAAAAATGAAAAATTTCCGAATGAATAATCACCCTAAAGAAATGAAACATTGCCCAAAAAAGAAAAATGGAAAAAGAAATTGGCCCAAAAATTGTGAAAAAATATCCAAATATAAATGAATTATCGCCCAAATTTATTTATAGTTTTCTTATTAAATATGAAAATGTAAATAGATTTAGTAAGGGCATTGATATTGGTTTAATTTATCGAGAAAGCTTTCAGCTTCCAACTTCTGTATGTAATCTTAGATCAAAATCCAAGAAAGCTGTGACACCTGCTGTTCCTGGGGGTGCTGCCAAAGGAACTTTGAGTAACCGTGGTCACGGTCGCTACAAACGTTGCTACATTAAATCGTTGATTTAAATTAATTGAACCGTTGATTGAATTCATCGAGCAAGCTTTGAGAAGAAGTTGTATTTAATCTGTGATCACAGTCTGTTAGGAAGCTTTTTGGTACCAAATTAAATATATTGTTGCCAATGTACGCAAATAAATATTGTATGCGTTCATTAAAATAAATATGAAAGTTTGCTAATATGACTTGAAATTAATTATCTAAATTAATTATTGTTTATTGTTAAACTTTAGAATTAGGCGCCGCAGGCAAAAAATTTTTATACAATATGAAAAATCGCGCGATTATGAGTTGAAATATATAATTATTGCTATTAATGTGTTTGGCCTGCAGCGCATAATTCTAAAGTTTAACAATAAACACATTAATGACAATAATTATATATTTCAACTCATATTAGTAACTTATTTATAACAACATAACTAGAAATATTTACTAGTATAAAAGAAACATAGCAGCTTGTACTTTTTCGGCAGAACAATTTACTTAAATAATCAGAAGCTTTTTGAAAACTGCCCCTGGTACAACCTTAAATGTGATGTCAATACATTTTCCGTAAATTAATCATTTTTTTTTTTTTGGGAAAGCAGACAGAAACTAAGTTGCTTATTTTTCTAGTTTAAATCTTCATAAATTTTTAATCTTAACACTTCTGCGGTTCAAGGTAAACTTTATAACTACTTATTATTAGTCATAATTTTTTATTAAAAATATACCACTGTTTTTACTCTTATTATCAAAAATCGGTGATCTTTCATTTAAACATTTGGGCAATTTTTTATTATGAAAAATCACTTACTTTACTTTTCACATGAAATATTACCCAATTTTGTATGAAGATTTCTTGGGCAATTTTTCATTTATGCTTTTGGGTGTTTTTTCATAGGGTCATTTTGCATACAGCCAATTTTTGAATGAAAAACTAAAACTTTTTGCTGCAATTTTACTAAATATTAGTTGTTTTACTCTTCAAATGATATCAAAATTTAATATAAAGTTTTAATTTACGTTAACAAACACATGATTTTGTAACTTTTTAATTATTAATTTTTTAATTTTTTATAGCGACAATTAAAGTGAATTTAACATATTTAAGTACTAGTACGTTATGTCTTTTTTGTGTTCAGAACTTTCTTATCATTAAATTTATTCCTTTTATTATTTCTAATTATTTTTCTAATAATAAAAGTTCATGGTGTACACTCACAATATTTCGTAGGTAAATTTTAATAAAAAGTCACTTTTGACAACTACTAACCTTTCATTTAAATTAAAAGTTATTTGCAATTGTTTTTGAATGTCGATTTTATAACTGACAAATTATATAAAATAGTATTTGTTACTGCCTGTTATTATTAACAGGGACGTAACAAGTATCAGATAAATCACAAAAAAGTAATTTGTAACCATTAATATTGAGAAATTTATAAAATGGATAAAATTAACCATTTCTGTAAGATATATTATATTCTGGTCATCGCAACCAATTTTAGTGAGAGTTTTGTTTTTTGGTTATAAATAACCATTATATCAACCACAAGTTTTTTTTTCGGTTTCAGATAACCATTACATCAATCGAAAAGATTTTTTGGTGAAAAATAACCATTACATAAGTTTTTCTTTTCTTTTTTGGTTATCATATCGATATAAATAAAATCAAATGTCGTTCGTTGGTAATCGCAACACTTAAGAATAAGTTGTTATTATTAGTATAGGCATTTTTTATATGAATTTACTGATTTTCTTGAGTATCAGTAAATTTTTATTTTAATTTTTGTATTGTCAATGATAACCAAAACAAAGAAATTATTTTTATAATTGTTATTTCTAACCAAAAAAAATTTTTGTTGACAAAATGGTTATTTAAAATAAAAAAAAAGACTTTTTTGTTGATATAATGGTTAACCAAAAACAAATATTTCTTACTTAAATTGGTTATGATAACCAAAATAATATATATGCAATGATAATGGTTAAAATTAACCAATTAACCAATATTAAATAAAATGAATTTTTTCGTAAGCTTTTTATCTGAAATAAAAAAATAACAATTATGTTCGGTCGCTGGTTATTATTTGTAAGTATGAATTTCAGTTTTACCGAAGCGATATAAAAACTAACTGTTAATTTTGACTGCACAATATTTTTCTCGTTTTTTCTTTTAACAACAATTATAAAAATTTAAATAAAAATTTTCTGCTTAAAAACAATATTTTTTATGTTTAACTTAACTTAAAAATTCTTAAATAAAATATAAACAGTTAATGTTAATTTTTTTTTGGGTGTAGTTATTTATTTCAGTAAAATTACATATGTATATGATGAATTTAAATTTAATACATATCATTATAAAAGGCATCTACGCCTTAATGAACACAAGCAGAATTAACGCCTACTCCTAATGTTATGCTAAACTTTTTTTTTAAGTATGTGTAGCAATGCGCGTGAGCTACTTTGAAGTGAGTACAAAATGGTAACAAGCGCACTTGTTTTTAAGAATTACTCAAGCATAAGCTGATGCATTTATTTTCACACACACACACACACTGACACTCCAAACTAAAGTTGTCTATGGTGATAAGTATAGAATAAATATTTGAATATGTAACATACACAGCCTGTCACAATTAATTTAAGTTTAATATGTAATATTATGTATATATATGTATATATGTGTACTTATATAAAATAAACCTTCGTATAAACGATTACAAGTAGGATTTATGCCTGCTTGTAGTGGTGTACTAAGCTTTTTAAAGTATATAAGACTATGCACGTGCGCCACTTTGAAGTGAGTACAAAATGCTTGTTGTCATTTTTGAAAATTACTAAGTCATGAACTTATACAGTCATTTTCACATCCACCCATGCATACTCATACACACTGTCACACCAATCTTATGCTGTCTAGATAATAAGTATAGAATAAATATTTAAAAATAAATGCAACATATACAGCCTGACACAATTAATTCAAGTTTAATGTGTAGTAAAATAAAGATCGTGTAGGTATTTTTATTTTGATAGTTTTGCTGATATTTTTTTTTCTTAAGCAATACTTGTCACAAAAGTTCTTCAAGCAAAAAGGTGAATGCACATTAATTTTTTTTTTTTCTTAACGAAATTATAGTACCATAGCTTTTACTAACACTGTATTATGCTACTACTTTAAAAGCCCCTAGAGAAGACTAAAAAGAGTGTAAAAAAATTTACTTTATCATTTACATTTAATGCATTTAATCCGATTAGTTAAAAAGTATGGGTAAATATAAAACATCTACGTTGAAGTGTTGTTTGTTGCTAGAATTATCATTGTTTTCAAAAATTAATGCTAATAGAAATGTCGCTATGCACATGTTAAATGGCTTTTTACAGATTTACTTTTATATTTAATACTAAAAGCAGATAAACAAAATAACAATATAACATTTTGCCTTTAATGTTGTTGATTTTATAAAAAAAGTATATCAGGTGGTTAAATTTTAAGGACCGATGGTGAAGGAGAACCACACCTAAACGTCAAGGTTTTTCCTGCATTTAATTTGACATTTCTCAATTTTAGACTAACTCAATTTGAACCATGGAAAGATACACAATCAAGCAACGCGTTAAAGTTATTTAGGCTTATTATGAAAATGGGCGGTCAAAATAAAATGCATATCGTGCACTTTGTGATTTTTTTGGTCAATTTCATCGTCCAAATGTGCGTACAATCGGAAAAATCGTGCAAAATTTGAGCAAACCGGGTATGTAGGATTTCTGAAGATACCAGTGCATGCTCGTACTGCAGAAAATATTTCTGCTGTTCGCGATAGTGTGGATGAAGAGAGCAGTCCACTTCAACTAGTCGTCGTGCCCAACAATTGCACCTCACACACTCGTCGTTGATGAACATTATGCGTAAAGACTTGCATTTACACACTTACAAAGTGCAATTGATGCAAGAACTAAAGCCTCTTGATCACTAAAAACGTCATTAATGGTCAGAATGATGGCAACAGTGGATGATGAATTTTCGAAGAAAATCATCTTCAGTGATCAGGCACATTTTCACCACAGTTGATTCATCAATAAGTAGAATTGCCGTATTTGGGCGAATGATAATCCAAGAGTGATTGTCAATAAAGCAATGCACCCACAAAGAGTGACTGTTTGGTGCTGTTTATGGGCTGGCGGCATCATAGGCCCGTATTTTTTTTTTTTATCCAAAATAAGACCGGTCAGGCCGTTATTGTGAATGGTGTTCGCTATCATGAGATGATAACGAACTTTTTATGGCCCGAATTGGAAGATATGGATGTGGGCGATATGTGGTTTTAACAGGACGGTGCTACTTGCCACACAACTAACGAAACAATGGTTCTTTTGCGCGACAAATTCAATGGTCATATTATCTCACGTGGTGGCGATGTCAATTTGCCGCCAAGATCATGTGATTTGACACAGTTGTTCTTCTTTCTTTGGGGTTAATTTAAAGAAAAGATGTACGTCAGCAACAATTCAAGAGCTAAAGGATGAGACAGTTCGGCACATAGAACCTCAGTTATGCCTCAGCGTCGTCGAAAATTTGGAGCATCGGATACATAATTGAACCACATTATCAAATATTATCAAAATAATATTATCAAAATAAAAAGAAATGAAAATATTTTCCAAAATAATTTGTGTTTTATTCAAAATCAACATCGGCCCTTAAAATTTAAGCACCCTTACCAACTTTTGTTTGGGGTCCAATACACCCAACTAAGTCCGCTCTCAGTTCGTTAATTTGTCCCCGACCGTCTTTGTGTTAGTTCAACCGTAATAGGTAGCGATTTGAAATTTTAACGGAAGGAAGAAATAGTATAAATGAGGCGCTTAGAGCACAAAGGGTATAAGTAACAATTTTTGTAATATTAAAAAATAACGGCTAGAATCTAACTTTTTGGTTGCTTAAATTTTTACCTATTTTTTGCAAAAAAAAATTGTATTAGCAAAAAACGACCTGTGAGCAGACTTATTCGCATACTTTCAGGATACCAGTAAACCTAACCTAAAATGTAAGTAATGCAATTATTCTTTTCTAAACTGAGGCATAAGTAATGAAATGATTTAAAAATTCTTTAAACTTTTTAAAGTAGTTTAGAGTCATTGATGTGCCATTGTACTTTTCAGTTTTAGTTAGAACTAAATATAATTGTACCAACTTTATCAACCCTGGCATTGTTATTGTTGATATGTTTTTTTGAACAATTTTAACCGAAAATAGCTAAAGACTATTTTTATCAAATACGAACTCGTTATCAATTGTAGTCTTCAGACTAACAAGCAAGGTTTATTTTTATATAACTTTTTGGTTAGTCTTTTGTTCAAGGTCCAAAAAATGTTATTTTTGGAGCAGTTGTTATACTTGTAACACCAATGCTTGAAACACCAATTGTCATGCTGTTCTTTAAGGCCAGATTGGATATTTTTGAAATCCCACGTTTACAAACATATCACAAATCCTGTCTATCTACTATCCATATGACTTATGGGCAACATTGAAAAAAAAACCATAATACGTGCACCAAAGTATATAATTTTTAGAAATTTTCATTTAACAGTAAAATATTATAGACTTATTTTTAACTTATATTGAAACTAGGGTAAAATTTTGTGAAGAAATTTTTTAAAAAAAAGAATCGAATGCAGGCGCTATTAATTATAAATTAATTTTTTACCCCTTGCAGTCCTTAATGTATTCAGTTGAGTCTTATGCTTTTACTCTTGAATTTAGGAAATTAAGACTTTCGACTGGTAAACGTCGGCCTACTACCTCATCGCAGAGTCTCCTGTAATTACTAGCATTCTCTAGGGGCTAAGATATCGTATGTAACCCACATTTAGTATGTGTCTGCCTGTGGACCTAAGGCTTATGCTAGCCGTCGCAGGACTCCTACAGCCACAGAGTCTCTGGATATTTATAAATTGTCGAAATTGCTCTTTTGAAATTATGTCCAACTTATTAAAATCGACAACCAAAATTTTACGTATTCTGGATTCTTTAAATAACACAATAATGCTGTTAGTAAACAATAATTTTTTTATTTCATTTCCTAAATATTTTTAATTTAATTAAATTATGCTGCAAACATATGATACATAATATCACAAAAAAATATGTTTTGATTTATATGAAATGAATTATGCGACTCTTTTAGAAAAACACATGTTAAATAAATTAACTTTAAAATAAAACATTTGTAAAACTTTTAACGTCGTGTTTTGTTTAAAGCATGACATTTGTAAAAATTATTGCGGAAAATAAAACAAGAACAAAAATAAAATTATAAACTCTCAACTATGAAAAGTTAGATAATTAACAAAAAAAACATAGAAAACTCCTACTGCAAACAGCTAAAAATGACATGGAAAAATAATTAAGTTTTTAATTCTGGTATAGTGAGCAAAATATCTAAATATTTATGTACATAAAACACAGAATGTGTTTGTTTTTGTTTGCCAGAAAGCCTACAACAGTGGATCCATCTTCTTTACAGTTTTTAATTGCTATGCGTGTTACATCATCCTATACAAAGTTTTTAATTATCATCGTGTTGATTGGGAACTGTAACAGATAAATAATTTAACAATTTTGATTGAGAGTATAAATATAAATTATGAGAGTTTATTTGCAGGGTTTGCCAATTTCTACATACATTTATATATACATTCTTATTTAAAGCAGTTGTTGATAAAAGACTTGGCAACCTTACATTGGCCGAAATACATCATCTAACCACTGTTGCCATATTTGCTGATTTCTCTGCATTTCACTGATTTTTCATCGTAAAATTGGCTAGGTGAGATTTGCCGATTTTCTTGCTGAAATTTCAGATTTTATGACTGTGTTTAGGTCACACTATTTTTTATTGATCTTTGTCAACTTCTTTTCATTGAATAAAAATTCTTCAGACGTTGGAACTTTACCTTGGACAATTAAATGAAATTCAGAGATTATTAGAAATAAAACATCTGAACATATTGTATCCCTACCAATCTCATAAGCTCAAAGGCGTTGTGAACCGTTTAGTAAATCTATACGGTTTATTTTTCATAAGTGGAGAACGTAGAAGATACAACTAAAATAATCTTAGACAATTTAAGACATTCAAGCCTCCGAATTTAGAGAGCTTAAATCACTTGATTTTTTAAAGTTGGTGAACCAAAATGACACTAGTACCTTGCTAGATTAGTTTTTCTACAAATATTTGTGAAATTTATTTGTTCATGGAATTTATTTCTAAAATTATTCGCTTTATATTATTGTTCTACCACATTCGTCCTCTAATGCGGAACAAGTGTTTAGCGAAATTAGTCTTAATAAAACCAAACAAGAAGTCAATTGTAAAAATTGTATATAGTAAATAATCCAATTGAGGCAATCGATGCTAGTCTACCAGTCTGAGGGTTGCGGCTTTGGTTTCCGCCAAAGCCTTTGGTTGTTTTCTGTAGACAAGCAAAAAGCTTCACAGGTAGTCTGTTTTGTCTTTTAAAGAAATATTACAGCCGTTGAATTCTTTAATTTTTTTTTAGTGATCTCAAATAATGTTTATTTTATTTTTCTGTTGAATATTAATAAATGATATTTATTGTTTCATTATATTTTACATGATTTTGTAATAAAAAAATATTCATAAAAACTTCGTATTTATCTGTTTTGTTATTTTACCAGATTTTGTGCCGATTTAAAAAATTTTATCCAGATTTTGCAGATTTTTCAGCCCTATTTTGAAGATTTTATAGATATTTTTTTTGGCAACACTGCATCTAACAGAAAAATATAACCATGGCGTAATCTTGTTTTCTATCATTCTTGGAATTAGCAACGCTCTTTACTGTTTCTTTCATTTATGAGTATAACAAAATATACCCTTAATGTGTTCCGAGAATATAAAGAATAAATTTTTGTTGTGTCCCGAGAATATAAAGAATAAATTTTTCTTTTGTAACAATAGGGGGTTTCACGATGGGTAGTGCAAACTGTGCAAACGATGCAAATGTGAGCAAAAATGCATCGTTTTTGTCAACACAACAAAATATACATATGTACCAAGGTATATTTATTTTACTAGGTAGTGGCATCCCAACAACAAATACAACAATACAAGAACAACATGGCATTTTGTTGTTGCTTTGTAGTTCGAAATGTCACAAAACATATAAGAAAATTGAGAACGCCTGTTTTATGTGTTTTATTGCTTTCTCACTTCTACACTATAGAATTTCTGAACACAAACAACTTTTGACATGTCGAACTACTAAATCAGCTGTGCGGACGACACTACCTAGTAAGATAAATATACCTTGATATGTACATACTTGAAACTTGCTTCTTTTTGCTTCGTTTGCACTAAAATAACCTTGACCAAAAGTGGTAGTGTAAACTTGCTCAGATGCAAATAAATATAAACAACAATTTTTAAATATTTCTAAAAAAAATTGTTTCTAAAAATTACAAATAATTTCATTTATTATTTTCCTTTTTGTGTTTTTATTTCTATTTTATATTTTTCTTTTGTAATTTTTGATGAGTTACCAGATTTTTTGAAGAAAATTAAATGCTTTTTAAAAAGTATGCTTACGTTCTACTTCAATATGCACTACAAATTTACACTATAAACATCGTGAAAACCCCTAATGCATTTTAAATGGTATTCGAGGAAACCCTTTACCATCTGCGGCATACAACGCAAAATATGTTTTTTTTTTTTACTTTTATTGCATTGTATTTTTATAATAACGGTATCTAATCAAAAGAGAACAATATTTTTCATCTTCTTAAGTCTGTTTTCTACTGAAAGTTAAAGCGAAATATTTTCAAAGTTCGTTTTGTCTTATGATTCCACTAATTCTCGAAATCTATTTTTTGTGGAAAAAAATGTTTATTTTGAAGTGAATTGAATACAATATACAACAGCAACAACAACAACAAAATTTTTTCCCCAAAAAAGTGCAGTGAAGAAAGTCAGGAACATATATTCATAACTCCGGTACTGATGACACCGACTCAATTGACTTTGACGAGCTTACTACATCAAAACCTATTTCAACAAAAAAGCGTTATAGTAAAAAAGAGAAGAAGTATATCGAAATAGAGATCCCCAGGTCTCATAGATTTACTGGATTCTTTAGTAGGTCTTTATAAAATGTAATTAAGAACAATAAAGTATTACAAACAATGTTTATATGATAGAAGATTTTCTCATGAATTTGAAGTAATTCTTTACAAATTTTTGGATATTTTGGCCCTGGAACAATTAATGCCCTTGTTTGACTTCAAGCTTGTAAAAGCTTCGGAAAGTTGGTAAAATAAAAAACGCGGGTCTCTGACCTCGACAGCAGTAAACTCTCCATCAACAAGCAGAAAAAATGCCCCTACTATTAGTAAAAAATGAGACAAGATTTTACCTCGGATTTTGTTTGGGATATTTCTCTCAATGGATGAAAAATCGAGACTTCTGTCAAAATGATAGATCTTTTCGTTCATATATTTTTTTGTGAAATTGATCGTGTTCTTGCGTTACAATGACAAGAGAACCTGGTTTACAAATTTCCATACTGAGAAACGTTTGTATTTTTTAACTAGTGTTGAATGCATATAAGTCTATATATGGCTTAATTTTTATTTCTTCCGAAATATACAGTACATTTTTTTATTTTTGCTAAATTTATATTAAATTATCCTAAATGAATATATATTTAGTATGTTTTATTTTTTATTCATTTTAAATATCTTCATGCAGTAGAGGGTTAAAGTAGAAAATTAAAAAAAAAACTTTAAATTGGTTTTTATGTGAAGCCTAGTAAATAGTCTATTATTTTCAAGCTTAAGAATCTGTGTTTTTTCAGAGAATTTAATTGTTTATATAAAAGTAAATTTTGTTAAAGCATATTTTTAAATTTTATTAATTACAACGGTTGTATATTTGGATACAACCATAATATAGTTCAGCCATAATATATTGCTCTTAGATTATGGTTACCTCAACATTTATTTATTATTTTGTATGTATTCGTTGCCATTATATTTATACGTTCGTCTGCTTATATATTTTCATTCATTGTGTTTTCGGCATATAAAACGAAAAGGCTGAATATATTGTGAAATCATATTCTTTACTAAGTAAAAACATTTTTTCCTTCTAGCAAACAGGAAAAATATTCAAACAGCTTAAAACCACAGACAAGTACCACTAACTACAACAAATTCTGACCATTAAAACCATCTCGTCATAATTAATAATTTTTCCTTAAACCTACATATGTATTTCCCTTTTGCTGTCTCGTTCGCTACACACTTTACGAAAAGTTAATAAATATGCCTTAGTGTATCACAGAGAAGGAAATTATGGCCAAGAAAAATGTTTTCAAATATATTAACTCTGGTTGTTTATATTTTTATACAACATGATACTCTTAGGCTTTTCAGCTTTAACTGAAGTATGAATAATACTTTATATATTCATATTTAGTTTATATACTGCAGGATAAAATAAAATTACTTAAGGAAGGAATTTGTCATAAAATGCAATGTTATTCTTTTCAAGCATTAAAATATTTTTATGGACGAAAAGCATAGTTTGTGAAAGGAAGGAAATCTTAATTAATTATCGTGAAATGATATACGCTTGTGGTACAAATATATAGAATTAAGAATTTTGTTATTTTATAATCTGTTTACTGTTTACACTCATGTAACATTTTAGATTGGTGAATATTTAACATTGAGTTTTAAAATCAGTGTTACTAAAAATACAGTTTTGTGTAACATGATTAACGTGAGTACCTGCCTAGTTGGCCTAATCTCAGGGTGGTCTTACCACCGAGTGAAATTTAAGCGTAGACTAGCGCCCCCATTGTGTAGTATAACAACACTTTACGATTGCCATCAATCGCAATTTGTGTGTGATACAGTCACAATGAGTAGCAAAATATATAATATGGCAAGCCTTATTCAAGGCAAGCCTAGATCCATACTATAGCTTCTTGCTTAGGGGTTTGGAGACTATCCAAACTCCGTCTGTTGAGAGTGCAACAGCACATTTGATCGACCGTGCACCATACCTACATAAATCGATCTTAAACCACAACTACTACGTGAGCCCCCGAAGGTGACCTCACCAATAACCCGTCACAGAGAGGATAGGCTCTCTGTGGGGCCACTGAATTTCGTGGTATCAGTCCTTTGGGCACTGGTCGGGCCTCGAAGAGGACCCGCGATTTTTATCACAGACCTTTTCTTCCAGATTTAGGCTCTAGGAACCCTAGCGTCTGGTGCCCCTATTTTCCCCGAGTGAACCGCGTCAAAGCATTTGCCATTCCTGCAGTAACAATTGGAACCCTCGGGGGGGGGCACTAAAAATGCAGTTATCTGGAGGAAGACTAAAAAAAGTACATATTAATACTCTCTTGGGTTCCGTGCCCAAAAGGCAAAATCTTAACCCTATTGCCTTCGCTGCGATGCCTGTCCATCTGTCAGCGACTTCTATCTCTGGAACATTAAAAGATAGATTCGCTATAATAACAACTACTATAACTTATAGTGTATACCCGAAAGTGACATGTTATTCGTGTAATTATCTTTACTTATTGAACCTTAAGAGGCAGACACTTCTAATTTGCAAATAGTACGTAAAACTATGCTCTATAAGGGGTATAAAAAAAGAAACCAGACAAGTGCAAGTTAGACTCTTTAGGCGACAAGGAATGTATTCGAATTCACCAATTCGGCTTCAGAAAAAAACTTAGTACAATCGAACAAACTCGCAGGTTATTCAATGTAGTTAAAAAGACCTTTAAAGAAAGAAAATACTGCTCTTCGCTTTTTATCGACGTTTCTCAATCATTCGATAAGGTAAGGCACGCTGGCCTAATATACAATTTAAAACTGAATTTCCCCGTAAACCTATATAAGCTGTCGGATAGTCATTTAACCGATCGAAAATTTATTGTGAAAGAAGGAAATTTTGTTAGGTCGCCTGAGCCAATTGAAGCCGCAGTTCCCCAGGATAGTATATTGAGGCCAATTTTATATTTGTTGTATACTTCAGACATGCCAACTAGTAACCGAGTCCACACATTGACATTTGCTGACGACACAGCTTTCTTAAGTATTCATGAAAGTGCCCAAGTAGTATCACAACATTTACAACACAACATAATGAATCTGGAAAAATGGTTGAAGAAATGCAGAACAAAGGTGAATGAACAAATATGTACTCAAATAACTTTCACACTGTGTACACTTAAAATACTCAATATAGGTAAATTTAAATGAAAAATCACTTTTAATAACTGTCAAATACTGCGGTATACATCTTGACCGCCGCCTTACTTGGAAAAGCCACATTTAATCCAAATTAACACAAATGAAGTTAAAAGCAGTGCAACTAAACTGGCTTATAGGCCGAAATTCAACCCTCGCCCTAGATTGCAAACTTTTATTATCAATTCTAAAACCAATTTGGTGTTATGGGATTCAATTATGGGGCACTACCTCAGCTAGCTCTACAAACTCAAAAGCAGTTGCTCCCTGGTATATAAAAAACTCGAACATCCACAAAGATCTAAGCATGCCATCAGTTAAAACAGAAATAGCGAAACATGCAATAACGCATTTAAAGAAACATATCCAAATCCGCTGGCCCGCAACATACTAAATAAAATACGTGGTTACATTCGTCTAAGAAAGAGGGACATTGCTTCTCTTGCCCAAACATCAGAGGGATGACCCGCAATTGACAGCAGCAAAAGTGAAACTTTCAATTTTTTTTCTAGCTCTGGGTGGAATTAACAAGTATATTTATTTTGATTTTAGTAAGATATCAGTAATTATTGTTAGTTCAAATATATTTGAAGATACAATAAGTAAATTAATGGGTGATTTTTTTGAGGTTAGGATTTTCATGCATTAGTATTTGACAGATCACGTGAGATTTCAGACATGGTGCCAAAGAGAAAGATGCTCAGTATGCTTTGACATTTCATCATGAATAGACTTACTAACGAGCAACGCTTGCAAATCATTGAATTTTATTACCAAAATCAGTGTTCGGTTCGAAATGTGTTTTATCGACAAATTTTGTTCAGCGATGAGGCTCATTTCTGGTTGAATGGCTACGTAAATAAGCAAAATTGCCGCATTTGGAGTGAAGAGCAACCAGAAGCCGTTCAAGAACTGCCCATGCATCCCGAAAAATGCACTGTTTGGTGTGGTTTGTACGCTGGTGGAATCATTGGACCGTATTTTTTCAAAGATGCTGTTGGACGCAACGTTACGGTGAATGGCGATCGCTATCGTTCGATGCTAACAAACTTTTTGTTGCCAAAAATGGAACAACTGAACTTGGTTGACATGTGGTTTCAACAAGATGGCGCTACATGCCACACAGCTTGCGATTCTATGGCCATTTTGAGGGAAAACTTCGGAGAACAATTCATCTCAAGAAATGGACCGGTAAGTTGGCCACCAAGATCATGCGATTTGACGCCTTTAGACTATTTTTTGTGGGGCTACGTCAAGTCTAAAGTCTACAGAAATAAGCCAGCAACTATTCCAGCTTTGGAAGACAACATTTCCGAAGAAATTCGGGCTATTCCGGCCGAAATGCTCGAAAAAGTTGCCCAAAAAGTTGCCCACCTAAGACGCAGCCGCGGTCAACATTTAAATGAAATTATCTTCAAAAAGTAAATGTCATGGACCAATCTAACGTTTCAAATAAAGAACCGATGAGATTTTGCAAATTTTATGCGTTTTTTTTTTTAAAAAAGTTCTCAAGCTCTTAAAAAATCACTCGTTATAAAAAAAACGACAAAAAACACTTAAAAAAGTAAAATTTGCCACACCATCAAGTTTTTCTTTTACTTAAATAAAAGAAAGAAAAATGTATATATTATTATTAGCAGGTATATAGTTATTACTATGTCTCGGATGAAAAATCAAAATTTTTTCGAAAATATCGCAGTTATTCAACAAGAGTGTGTCGATTTAAAAATTGTAGAATTTAAACATAGATTATTTTTAATTTGACGTAAACTGTGTCTTAATAATATTTCTTGCAAAAAAAAAGACGTTTTTTAATATCATAGCACAAAATGTCAATGCAGATAAAAAAGCTAATTTTGGAATTCAATAATCTAAAGCAAATTTTAGTCTATTTTCCGGGGGAGCAGTGCTTTCGGAGTATATAGGGGCACAAGACTCCAGGGTTCTGGTTTTTTTCAGGTCAAACCAATATCAAACGACTGTCTGTATATAGCGGTTAAAAAATTTGGCTATATACGTAAAATTACACTAACTATTGCGACACCCTGTAATTTCCGAACTCAAATTTTATACTTGTAGCAATGCAGGTTCTTTGAAAATTTCAACCGTCTGTTTGTAACGGTTTAAAAGATTGGCCATATATATGAATTTACATTAACTACTGGAACACCCTTTAATTTTCAAATTCATATTTTATACTTGTTATTATAGAGAACTTAGCAATAGAAGTTCTTTGTAAATTTCAACTGTCTGTCTATAACGTTTCAAAAGTTTGGCCATATATATGTATATCAAATTAAACCAACTAAGGGGACACCCTCTAATATATAATTTTAAATATTTATACTTACTATAACATATATAGTAACGAACATTCTGTGCAACTTTCAAGTGTTTGTCTATAACGGTTCAAAAATTAGGATCATAAAAGTGAAATTATGTCATCTATGGAGTCACCCTTTAATTTTTAAAATTATATTTTTATTACTTTTTGTTATTGAGAGCTACAGTGATACGCACTTTTTTTTAGTTTTAAATTGGTGACCTATAAAGTTCATAATACACGTAAAAACATGTTTTATGGAGACCGCCTTTAATTTTGAAAATTTTAAACTTCTTTTAAAATGAGACCAATTTGTAAGCATAACCTTTCTAATAAATTTTTAAAATCGGTTCAGAAATGACCAAGTCCTGAAGGCACAAACATACAAAAAAAAGCAACACACAGACGAATTGATAACCTCCTTCTTTTTTTGAAGTCGGTTAAAAACAAATTTTCCTCATGCCGTAAAAAAATTAAAATATCTAAATTTCGAGTAAATACACCTTTGTTGAACAATTGAAATACAATGAATTACAAATTTTCTAAATAGTATCAGCCAAAAGCAAAATTTAAATTATTTTCCTAAAATACTTCATAATATATGAATTTTTCGTGTGAAAGAAGAAAACATCAGGCTACCATCCTAACTCATCCTTACATAGTGTAATGTCTAAAAAGTGTTTGGGTAAACGGTTTTCGCACTTAAATCACTTAAATACTAGAAATACTAGCAGAAAGAATGCTAATGTTTTTGTGAAAATACATACTCGTAAATCTTAAAAAAAATGTTTGTAGTGGTAACAGAAAAATGCTGCAGGCATCACACATAGTAAATATGTACATCTCACAAATATACAGAATTGCACAAAATCACGTAAACATATCATCTACTTCACAGAAAGACTTTAACAGGATTTAAGCAAAGTAAACGTTATAGATATAGTTATACTGTGAGAACAAAAAGAAACTGTATGTAGTTATCATATTGCATAGAAATTAGCCTAAGTTGAATACAGTCACAACGGTGGTCATGTAGCCATGTGGCTTTGCAGCTTTAAAATAATCGTCTTCCTATAAACGTGTGTATTTTATGTATATTTGACAAATTGAAGTCGGTTGCCTGATGTGAGTATTGCATTAAACTAAAAGTGTCCGCATAGAAAAACTTTTTAAGCTCTATTGCTGCATTGCCAGTGTTGTAAATGAGATCCAATATTATTTTATAAGATTTTATTTTTTTTTCAAGAACTTAAAGGGATTGAATCCCTTGTTATCAATTTTGCGTTTATAAAGGTACATATGTATTAGACTACCTAAGGGTGTTATTTTTTTACTTTTTAATTTTCTACTCTTTATGGGAGGTATAACGCCCACTGTTCCAATAAACTCTAAATTTTGCTAGACTATGCACTTTAGTCTAAGGGTTACTTTTGCAAAGGTTTAAGACTCTAACTATGGTAGTTCTATAGGTACACGATAATATCTTTTCATTTTCTATGGAAGGGGATTACTGGTGCAAAATTCCAAAGGTCTGCCTGTTAAAATTCTCTAGCTACTTAAACAGTGGACATGGCCAATTTTTCTTTCCTAAAAAACCTAAAGTTGTATTACGATGAAGATTTAGTAAAAAAAATGCGCAAATTGGTACATGCGTTCTTAATTGATCCAATTACCAGCGAACGACAGTTTATTTTAATTATATAGAAGAATATGGATTGTAAGATCAATGTAAATTCCTTAGTAAATAAGAATTAAGTTATAAAAATTTAAATTTGTTGATATGAAATAAAAGTGTTACATTTTTTGATGTTCACAGTGTGGCAGTATACCCCCATCAGAAATATTTACAAAGCTTTGTGGTACTGTAATGCTTGAAGACATTTACAAATTTGTTCATTCATTTTGGTTTGTATATTTAGATTTTTTTTCTTTTTCCTTGTGGATCTTGCTCCTTGTTAATTTTAGGGAGACTATTGTCATGTATATGATTTTATACAACATTTGTTGCTATTTTTTAGTTCTATTTATACTTAGGTTTTTAAAAATGGGTTTTTATAGTATGTGTTTAATAAGACGTTCCATGTTAAAGAGAGCCTGTATATTTGAATATGACTGCTATTTACTGTCTTTTTTCTGTATAGTTATATAGTTGTGTGAGATAGTAAATCGAAAATCGAAACACATATTAATATTTTTTAGGGTTCCGTACGCAAAGGGTAAAAACGTAACCCTAACGTTTTCACTACAATGTCTGTCACCATAATAGGTAGACTCGTGAAATTTTCAGAGAAACAAATACTAAAACTTATGGGGTGTTCCGATAGAGATGTGTTATTCACGTATATGTGTTTATTTCTTGACCTGTAGACGACATACACTTAAAATTTACAAACAGTAATTAAAACTTAATTAGCTATATAAACAAGTATACAAAAATCAACATAAAAATTAAAGGTTCTTCCGACAGTGACGTGATTTGCATGAATATAGCCTAAGTTTTGAACCATAATAGCTAGACTCTTGAAATTTTCACAGGAGTCGTATTACTATGGCCACTAAAACAAATAGTAAAAATTAAAGGATGGTCCGACAATAACTTGATTTGCTTGAATATAGCCTAATTTTTTAACCATAATAGGTGGACTCTCGAAATTTTCAGATGGGGTAATAATATGACCCCCAAAAAAAACAATAAAAATTAAAGGGTTCCGGCAGTGACGCTATTTGCATGTATAATGCCTTATTTCCTGAACCGTAATAAGTAGACTCTTGAAATTTTGTACAGAAGAAGCATTGCCACGGCCGATATGACAATTACTAATAATTAAAGTGCGTTCCGACAGCGACATGTTTTACCCGTATAGTGACTTATTTGTTAATCGTTATAGGTAGACTCTTGATATATTTATCGAAAGGGAATTGTCATGGCCACTATAAAAAATAATTAAATTAAAGGGTGTTCCGAAAGAGATATGATTTTTACTTAAATAGCCTTATTTTATAAACCGTAGTAGGTAGACTCTTGAAATGTTTACAGTAGATGTGTTACTTCGGCCGCTATAACAATTACTAATAACTAAAGGGTAAAAACACCCTTATTTATTGAACCGCAATAGGTAGGCTCCTGATAAGTGGCCGCTATAACACAATTACTAAAATTTAAAAGGTGTCCAATTTTTGATTCAATTTTTGCGAATATGACTTTAATTTTAAAATTAATGGGTGTCTCATAAGACATAAAAAAAATAACAACTTGAATTTTTCAGTTGTGCTGAACATAATACAGAACCCTACGTGTGAGTCTAACTTGCACTTGACTGATTTATGCACTTTACTTTTTCTGTATATGTTTTTGCGTTTGTTCAAAACTATTGAAGAAAAGTCTTAATAAAGCTTTATTAAATTTAAATTAATTTTTTATGAATATGGTCTTTAAACTTTTTCAAAATTTGTATGTATGGTTCTCAATTAAACACTTGTAAAAAAAACTTCTTGATATAAGTGCCGTGAATAAAGTCAATAAAAATAAGCTGTTGAAATTTAAATATTAAGAATTTTAATTTTTTTTTATACATTATGTAAGATACTAACTTTTATACTAAAACTACATTTCTTTTCGACCTACATTTTTTGCTATAATTTTTATTTAGTTATAATGTGCACTTGACATAAAATAAAATCCAATACATTAAATAAATATTTTTCCACCTCCATGGCTTTTGTATAGCCCAGCAAATGAAAGGATAACGAGAAAAATAACTGAAATAAATAAACAAAAATAAAAACCAAAACACCGAAAAAATAAAATGAGGACAAATATTACTGTTGCAATTCAGGCCGTAAAGATTTAACTTTATTTGTTTGTTTATTGGACCAAGACTTATGACTTTTTGTAATTTCCTCTTGTACTTTGGCTTCGATGAGTTTTTTTACTTTCATGTTTCTATTATGTTCTTGTTGACTGTGTAGAAGTGTGCATCTGTTAGCTTGTGTTTGTTGGATGATGACGCAGTATTTGTTTCACCCCTAAAACTATTGTCACTATAAATAAAAGATGATGTTTGCTTTGTAGTTTTTCGATTTTTATCCATAATTTTCTCCATTTTTTTTTTTTTTTTGTTTGTTGGCATCTCTTTACGTTTTCTCATATATAAAGGGTATCCTGAAATTAACATAAAATTATAATGATGGTGACGGATTTCAGTGCGCATAAGTTCAATTGTTTGATAAGCTGTGAAACATTGTGCTTTATGCTGCTCACGCGTGGTCACAGCAACTACATTATGTTCTCTGTAAAAATATATGGTTGCGATTAACATTACTTTGGTCCCAACAAGCAATTTTCGGTTAAGATTTCATCATTAAATGGTTACAACGTACAATAAATTTAACATGGTTGGTTTCAACAATTTAATTTTTGCACCAAAGCTTTAACGTACGCAACCAAAAAAAATGTTTAAAACAAATATTATTTGCTTGTTTATGTGCTTAAAAAAAATATAAACAATTGTTTCGAAATTTATATGTTTGTATATGTATATGTACATGTTTAATTTTTTTTCGCTGTTGAATTGAGTATATATGGCAAACATGTTCTCTGGGTTCCTGCAATTTGCGTAATAAAACTTCGCTGTCATGACAATCTACAAGAATATCATTTCTGTTGATGAAATGTTCGCAGATACTTACAAAACGACGTTGAGATCGGCGTTGATGTTGTTCTTAATCACCGCACAGTGGTTAATTTCGCGAGATAGCGGTCAAAACTCTATAACTTTTGACCGGATTGGTATTTTTTTACGCAATTTGTTTTGTTCAATAGGAGGGACTTTAAGCTTCAATTTGTGTTCAAACGTAAAAATCGACTGATAGGAACATAAGTAATGTGGAGTTAAAAATTCATTTTAATTTTTTGTTGAGTTTCCATGTAAAAGTTAAATATTTTGACATTTTAAATAGTTATTTTTTTATAATTCCTTATTTTCTTCAATCGTATTTTACAACCAATACTTATTTATTATTCCTAAACTTAATTTTGGTCAGAAAATGCCAACATTTGGCCCCTGACATTTACTTAGTCTCAATATTCACAGGGTTGGCCCCTGTTGGGTTGGTTTTTTTGGAAGAAAGCTAATTCTTGTGAGGATTAAACTGAAAAATAACACGGAAATTCCCAACAATATCAATACCATTTGGATATATTATATACAGTGCACATATATTTTATTTAAATGTATTAATAAAAATTTATACTAAAATTAGAAACAAATTATAATCTTTAAACTAGTATTAATTAAACAATATTAGTAAAAATTGCTTCCAAATAGTTTTGATTTTCATTTTGCAGTAGTTGTTTAGCTTCTTCATCTAACTCTAATGAGGTTGATTTCCATTTTTGTCGAATACTGGACATATATGGGTCTGATGTGCGCAACAAAATATTAATAAGATCTTCATTAGTACAATATCTGGAAATTTTTCTTGTATTGTGCTGGCGAAAGAATCTGTAGTCTTTGTTCCTTTTTCAGATAGAACACTATAACTAAATTTAGTTATTGTTTAAACAATAATGAAGAAAAAAAATGAATGCATGGATTAATATACTATTGCTCGAAGTTTCAACATGATCTTTTTTAGGTATTTAAGATATTTAAGTTGTGTAATATTAGATGGCAATAACATTATTTTTTACCTTTTCCAAATGAAATGCTAGATACCACATAATTTTAGAGTTAACAGGTACTGCTAATAATATAACAGGTACTTGGTTTTACCAGTTATTTCCATTGGTGTTAAATTTCAGGTATTTTCAGGTATTTAAGTTATGTAATATTAGATGGCAATAAAATCATTTTGTACTTTTTCCAAATGAATTGCCAGATACCACATAATTTGAGAGTTCTATTGTCATTTTTGTCAAAATTTTGATACACCCTTCTATGTGGACTATGTCCAAATATAGGCCAACTTCTCTTAAATTCAACAGAATTATTTTTTGGGTCAATAAGAACTCTTGTACAAAATTTCATCAAAATATATGCATAATAGCCACTTTCAGAAAAAGTGCTGTAGCTCAAAAAGTGCAGTCCCGATGCATGGACATGTATATATAGGAATGTAGAGGACAGTTAGGATTACAAAATAGTAAATTTGTGTTTTGACTCAGCTTGACTTACAGGAGTTGTGCTCTATGAAGTAGGAAATTTCCGAGAAATTTGACCTTTTTTAAAAAAAAATATTTAAATTGTTCTGAAAACAGTAGAGCTTCAATTTTGTTTACCAGTAATAGGAAATAAGTTAAGTTACAACACAAAATTTATTTCGTCCAAAAATCTTGAAAAAAGTTATGATTATTTAAACTTTAAAAATTAACTAAAAATATCATAAATTTACTAAATTCTGAAAAAGACCATTTTGGACCACCCTGTTCTCAGTGAAATAGTTGAAATAGAGTTCTATTTTTTTGGATCCCGAGGTTTACTACTGTCTACTTTCATATGAGTCTAATAACTTTAAAATCGGAGAACAAAAACCATAAGGAGTTTTGGCCGCTATCTCAAAATATTGACCACAGTGCACCGTTTACAAGAATGCTTTGCTTTCGGAGACACGAAAGACTTTACTTTGTGCTTTACTTTGTTCTTGAAAGACTACATAAAAAAGGCGTTGGCTGAATTGGAAAAGAGATCCTCCAATCAAATTGGTGTCTTCAAGTACAACATGGACAAAGTATTAAAATAAATCTTCAGCCATTTTAAAGATTTACAATTCTTTATTGGTAAATCCATAAACTGTGATGGTCTGGGCCATGTGCGAATACCGTGAAATCGATATTTTAAATAAAATCATTATTGAAAAAAGTAATAAATAATTTTGCATTTTAAAATGTAAAAAAAATTGCCATATGGGCAATTCCACGACAAATCAACAAGGCACTTAAAATAACTACTTCAGATTTTATTGAAACTTTTGTTATTTATATTCTTTGACTTTCTGCATCCTAATATGAATTTAAAAAAATTCTATCTCTTACAGTTTTTTAGCAATAAAGTTATAAAAGTGCGAAAATATCGCTTTTTTGCATATGCGCTCTAGGATTATATATATATTCTAATTCCAGATCTATAAGCCTTAAGAAGTTGAGTAATAGCTCATTTTAAAAAGGATTTCATACGCTATTCTTTGATAATAATCGTTAACAAATCAAATTTTTTATAAATTTTTTTCTTATCTTTAAAAAAAAGTTTTATAAAAATCTTTTCACACGTTTTCAAAACCTCAGATGAGACCGTCGTGATACAAGAGCGCCTCAACAGAAAATAAAATAATTTTTCTAAATTCGATATCATCTGAGTTAACATTTTGCATATAAATGTATACATTTGTTATATCTTTGAGCTACTCGTCCTTCGCTAAACTACATATTCCGATGCAAATTTAGAGAGAGTCTTATTATACTGCGTTTTTATTATTTCATGTACTTTGGTAATTAGGTGTAAAATTTAATTCAGTTAACATTTTGTACGATATTTGCGAACTGTTGCAGCCAACACCGGTTTACAGATTTGAGTCAACTTTGTCAAATGAGAAATCGTACTTTGGTAACTTGAGGCTTCAAATTCAATTTGTTAAGCAGCAAGAAAAAAAGTCATACTTTTGCCTGGTACTTTAACATATTGAGAAAATTGTGTCGAAAAAAATTAAAGTCTGCAGAATAAAAACATATTTGTCAAATGATTTTTTTTATTAAAATATAGGTTAATATTTAAATATAACTTAACTTCAATTAATTATTGAGGTAACTAATCTAAAATTTGGTTTAAAGTTTTCATGTTCATGGAAACTAGCTTGCCCCGTAATAATGAATTTCAGCGTATTTATAATTTGGGTTAATAGCACGCTATTAAATTAAATTCAAATTAAAGGAATTTTAATACCCAAAATATGAATTGTTAATGATACTTATATATAAAACTTCTTTGATAAGATGAGAAACAAAAACCAAAAAATACAAAAATCCGGATAAAAATTAATTTTGTTATTTAAGAGCTCATACAAATGTTAACAAATAAGATCCTGATCCTTTTATGCGAGAGTATATTTAACTCCAGTGTCCAGTTTGCGTAAGAAAATACTTAGAGTTGATCCAGTCCAAAACGGTGTATACTAGTGGAATGAAAATTTAAGTACTACTGTCATTTTTACATTTTTGGGTTGGCAATACTCTACCGCATCTATGGCGATAAATTTAAATCTCAAGTGAGATTTTTATAACAATCTTTCAGATGTGTTTTAATATGGCATGGTGAGTACACCATAAAAATTTCAGAGAGGGACTATGGTGGGATCAGAAGTTATGTTAAAATCCTAAATATTTTTTAGATTTAAGGAACATTTCTTACCTTTATTACCCAGTTTATTAAAAATATTAATATAACTTCTGATCCCAACATGGTCCCACTCTGAAATTTTTATGGTGTACTACTGTAAGTCACATTAAAAACCATATATGAATTTTAAAAAAATTAAAAGATACTATCTCAAAGATTTAAAAAAAACTCTTTTTTAATATAAGAAAAAAATTTATTAAAGTTTTTTTCATGATTGATATCAAATTAAAGCGATATCCCCTTTAAAATAAGCTATTACTCAACTTCCTAGGGCTTATAGAACTGGAATAAGAATATATTTAATCCTCGAACTCATATGCGAAAAAGCGACATTTTCCTATTTTGATAACTGTATTGCTCAAAAACTGTAAGAGATAGAATTGTTTTAAAATTATATTTGTCTTCAGAAAGTCAAAGAATATAAACAACAAAAGTTTCAATAAAATCGGAAGTGGTAAATGTGAAACCAATTTTTTTTGTTGATTTGACATGGTTACCCGTTAAGTAAAATAGTAAAAGAGAAAATGGAAATATAATAATTTTTGTTCTATTCTCACTTATCTCTTCTTTTCACACAAATAAAATTTTATTTTTTATTTTTAAGCTGTTGAACTTTTGACATAAATAATAAAAAGGGGGACAATTTTTTTGTTTTTTACTAACTAATTTTTCAAGTTTCTCAAATGACCGTTTAAGTTAATTGCCGGTGAAACACTTTAGCCTTAAGTTTTATTAAAGGGATTTTGAAAAGATTCTTTATAATAGGTTTGCTACTAAGTGTTTATATTTATTATTTATAAAGAAAATTTAAGAGGAGTGTCGAATTTAATAAATTGGGCATTAAATTTAATAAATTCAGTAATAAATTTAAAAACATATTTTTCTAAATATTATTTGTAAAATATAAATAAAAAAAAGATCCATGGAAAATGAACTTATCATTGTTAAAAAACGCCTAAAATCCATTGGGACAACGAGATTACTACATTCAGTCCAATGATAAATGATAAGATGACTGGAAACCTCTGAACAACTGCATTGGACGAATTGTGATATATTCAGATGATTCAAGAAATGGTAGTGGTACAGCAAGAGCATATTGCGAGAATTTAGGGATCATATTCCAAACGAAAATTTTGGTGGTGACTGAAGCCGGTACTTCCTAAGAAGACAATATTCTGAATTAATACAAGTATTTACATAGATAGTCAGAAAACAAAGGCTGAATTTGTCTCTTTTTTGTTCTGCAAGAGGGCGCTGAAATCACAAACTAAGTAGTTTTTTATTGTTTCAAAAAATTAGTCGCTAAAAATTCCTCTTTTTAAACAAGAAACTAATATTCTACTTGTTTAATTGCTTAGTATATTTCTTATAAAAAAAAACTTTTTTAAATATTAAAAAAACAAAATATTAGCACTCTATTAAAATCAAAAAAAAATTATATAAATAAAATTAAAAAAACTAGCTTTTTTATTAAATATATAAACTTCTTAAACTTGAAACTAAGCATGCAAAAGCTTAGTTTTTAAATTTATAATATATTTTTTGTCATTTAATATTTTCCCCTTCTAATTCAACGTCAAAATTTCAGATTTTTTTATGCCCTTCACCACAGGTGGAAAGGGTATATCTAATTTTGTCATTCCGTGTGTAATTTCTACAATATTCATTTCCGACCCTATAAAGTATATATATTCTGGATCCTTATACGTAGAGAAGTTGATTAAGCGATGTCCGTCTGTACTTCCGTCTGTCCGTGTTAGTGTTGTAATGTCATTTGCCAAGGCACCAGAAGAGATACTAAAAATTTAAGCACACCAATCTGTCAGGCATAGTTTTGAAAATTTTGGTATTGCAATTCAGCAACATCATTTCTTTGGAGGCTGTGGGCCAAACACCACGCCCACATTTTTTCACTTTTTTTTTAATTTTTTTCGGCTTTTATGATTCTGTTTTGCCTTTTTTGTCAAATAAATATTAGACTGTGACAGGTAGATCGCAAGGAGTGCATACAGATCTCGGGGGATCAATAACCACCTGCGAAGGGTGATTTTTGTTTGATTTTAGATAGATAGGGTTTTTCTGCTTTGATTTGTATTAGATACCTTAATAGAGGTAGCCAAAGGACCCACAGGGTACCCACTGATAAATAGGAGCAGTTAAAAGGACCCCCATGTGTAAGGATTTCTTTTTTCTTTAGTCTGACCATTCTAACTTAATATAGATTGCAGAAAGGTCCTAAATTTAACAAAAAATTTCAATAAAATTAAAAAAAATTAAAACATTTTCAAAAAGATATTTTACAGAAAAAATATTCAAACAAAATTTTTTTAAAAAATTTTCCAAAAAATTTTCGAATAAAATTTTACAAAAAATTATTAAAAAAATATTTTATATAGTTTATTTGACCTTTTTATTAATATTAATTTAACTATTTTCTTTTAAGCTTTAGGTCTTTAAATAATTTTATTTTTATTTTTTCGATATTTCGCTACTCCTTTGTGTAGCATCATCAGGAAAAATTAACAAATTAACGTTATAATTATTAAATTAACGTTATAATTTGTTAATTTTTCCTGATGATGCTACACAAAGGAGTAGCGAAATATCGAAAAAATAAAAATAAAATTATTTAAGGACCTAAAGCTTAAATAAAATAGTTAAATTAATATTAACAAAAAGGTTAAATAAACTATATAAAATATAACATATATTTAATATTAAGAATATACATATACATATGTATGTGTTTATATAGAGGAACATATTTTTTTAAATGCCTTTGTTTTTTTTTTTAATGCGTTTGATTTTTAAATAGATGATATCTCTGTTTTAAAACCTAGGTGCATTAAACACATAGACATCATCAGGATACCGACCAGAAACTGTCAAAAATAAAATACACACGTTTTTAGGTAAACGATTATTTTGAAGCCAGCAAAGCTACATGGCTACGCGACCACCGTTTTGGCTGTCGTCAAATAAGGCTAATTTCTATTTTATTCAACAAAAGAAAATGTCACAAAATTGTAAATTACAAATTCATATACAAAAAAAGTTTTGGGGGAAATATTTATAAGTTTTTGAAAAAGTTATTTAATTTTATAAAAGCAAAATAAGTATTTCTACAACAATGTCAGATTTTACGATGTAGCTGTCGGCTTCAATATCATTAAGTAGCTGATAACACGGCGACAATTGTAGCAAACGGAATTTGTTTTCATTTGTCTTCTATTTTTTTAACTCATGAATAATGATTTTTTCTCATACGAATTTATTTAAGTAAAGAGTCAACAATGTGGATAATGCTGTACATGTCTGTATAAATAAAAGCACCGTTGTGAAGGGTATAGAAGATTCGGCACGGCCGAATATAGCACTTTTACTTGTTAATACACATTTGGTGTCTGTAACTGTGCGCATTGCCAAAAACATCAATTAAAAGTTCTTAACTTTTTTGTAAATATTAAAAATACTCGAAAAAAAATGTTACTAAAAATGATTGTACTTCAATTGTAACCATTATAACTTTCGTAGCACTGAAAGTTAACTCAAAGTCAGAGAACTCTATAAAATCTATTATAAGCAATGGCTTTTTAGAAAAAACTGGGAAATAAAAATATATTTCCGTGTTTTCATAAGAGAAATGGCACAAAAAGTCATTAAGCATTTCGCAGTATTTTTGCATGTCTTCCGAAAAATCTTTTTTCGTTCTTTAATTTTTGTATTTTATTTTATTTTTAAGTAGATTACATTCTCATATATACAAAAGGGGGAAACTCTGGCATAACGATTAAATGAAAAGCATGAAACTTTGATAAGAGAAAACATTAACAAACGTTAAAGTATAAGTGATTGTACGAGTATAATGGTTCCTACAGAAAGTATGTAAAAAAGTGAACATAACAACAAAAACTTTACAATTTGTTAGAAATTTTGCTAATTTCGTTCTTAATTTCTATTCATATTTTGATGTTGGTTTTTGTAAACATTTTCATGAAAGTAAACCATAGCTTTGGGGTGCTTCGGTGGGATAGTAGGTAGTGTGATATTCAGGAATTGTGGGTACAATTTCTACCAAAGACTCTGGAATTTGTTACTACAAGTTAGCAGGAAGACCAAGAATGAGCTTGGACATAATATGTGTGTCCACAAATTGTTAACTGCATTAGTACAGGTCATGGACTCTCAACTATTATCTTAGCAAGTTAAAAATCGCGGTAAGGCGATAATTGCAGACTGTGCTTGGAAAAATGTAATCATCAAAAACGCCTTTGTACTATGAGCAAACACATATTAAATTGAGATGCTGTGGAGACCTTAGTCTTAAGAAAATGTTCGCAATTATCATAGACTCTGTGATGAGGAAGAATGTCGACATGTATCGTCATCAGTCTGAAATCAGTACATTCTATAGTAAAAGCCTAGTGACAGCACGACACTCAATGAAATTAAGATAATTGTAAATTTTCAGTCGAATACCAGAAATCATTGAGAAACGAAGGTGGGTCTAAAAGGTACACATTAAGTTAGTGGAGTATTTCTGTAACTCCTCTAGAAAATACTAAAAATCGGGTACGGAAAACTGAAATATTCAAATGCCAATTTAAACATCCATAATAGCACATTTTAAGAAAATTATAAAATTTTATACAAAATTATACATACGTTTATTTTGGATTTTTTATGCTTTCTGCTAAGAGACACTTCAGGATTTACAACCGCATAATACTGCTTCGTTTTTTTTTAATAACATGTTGATACAAGAATATAACTTGTAATAAAAATAGAAATAATAAATAATAAACACTCTAACCATGTTTTGAGATAAACCAAACCTTACTACCTTTTATCTTATGTTCACTTAAACACATTAACCAATTGCTTAAATTATTTGTAAGTTGACACTGTATTTTGCACTAACTTAAGAAATCTTTCTGGTTTTGATTGACTTGGAAATGTCCAATTGAAGTGTGGTTCTGTATGGGACACCTCAGGTGAACAATTTTCCGGCAATAAATTAATACTATGTGCTCTTTTAGAAAGCTTAAAAATCATAAAATAAAGAAAACTCGAAATAATCCTTTTTTAAAACATAAATCAAATGCCTTTAAAAATATGATTAGTAACATAGATCTAATTTAATAAAAATAAACAAATTCCCGTAGGATCACTTTTTCTTGAAATGGCTGATATGCAGATTTTTTTTAGAATAAAGTAAATGACACTTAGAGCTCAAATTGAGGACCTCTAAATAAATAAATAAATAAATAAAAATAAAAAAGCATTTAATATCCTTTCAACGACGAAGGTTGAAGAATTTGAGAAGATAGGTGAATAAAAAACTTAATCATATCGCATTCACGTTGCATAGAGACACATGCCCTATCTCTATTCGCATTGATAACCAAATGATGCTTTAACTGAATAGCACAGTATATCCCTCAGAGAGATAAATCTACTGATAACATCAATCATGAAAATAAATGAAAAGAAATAGCTGCACTTAATTTTTATATGAATTTAAGATATGAACAGTTATCATTAGTGCAACTTTACTTGAAGACAAAAAGAAAATATGATTACTAATACCACATATACGACAAATGTAAAAAATGTTGGATAGACTACAGAATTTTCAGGCTTTTGCTTGAGATTTGTCATTTTGGGACACTGTTAAAATCAGGAAAGTTGAGTAAATTGCATACGTTTTTATTGACTCTTTACGATTTTGTGAGGTTTGAAAAATATTTTCTTGTAGCTAAACGAATAAAGATATCACATTGAGTTTAATTTATATTAAAGGCTATATTACCAGCCACTTATCATAATTTTCCAAAAAATTATATTTTTAATTTTTATGATAAAAAATTCGGTTTGAAATCTAAAAAAATTTTTTTGTCAGAAAAAAAGTGAAAAATTAGATTTGAGATTGAGGGCCGTCACGATCCTAAAATGTTATACATGACTATAAAATTTTAGATCTCTACTTTTAGACTGTAAAAAAAAAAACATTGCGCGTTTTTATGCCATTGGTTTTTGCGATTTTTTGAAAATATCACCTTTTTTGTCTTCTCAACTAGCAATGGTACATACCGGAAGATAAGAAACCTTTTTATATTCATAAAATGTTTTGGTTTTTTATTTAAGTCATTACATCTAACAGGTATTATCGGTACAAAAACATAAAACGCGGAAAACAGTAATTTTCACCCACCCCCATAGCGATTTGTACCAATATACCTATGCAACTAAATTCTAAATGATGTTATTTGATGGAGAAAAATGTCCCTGTAAAATAAAGATTAAAAAGAACAAACCTGGGCGGCAGTTAATCAGTTTTTTATTATAAATTGTGGTTATTATACAAAATTATTATCATAACCCTTTTATGTAAAATGGAAAAACTTGTAGTAAAGTGGAAAAAATTGTAGTTATTTCAAATAGTTCAGGAATCTAATGCTAAGACCGTGAAGAGAAATTGCAATTTCTAGTTAGAACATTATGTGACATTTCAAAATGTCAAGGAGATGGTGATATATCAGTAGTAAAAGAAAAAATTTAAAAAAATTCAAATTATATTGGCATTCCGCGCAAATAAAAATGGACCGATTTTTAACCATGCATGTCACATGGCTGGAGGGAACAATGACAATACCTGTATTTGACAGTTCGTCTTCAGACTACATAAGCCCTTCGTTGAAGTAAACGTAAGTAAAAAAGTAAAAAAATAAGTAAGAGAAGAAAAACTGAAATCTTGACAAATCAGTTCGATGCTGATTTATAGATGCATGTCAACGACGCCTATTAGAACAAGGGTGATTGACAAAGAGATTACGGATTTAGTTACAACAAATGACTGCAAGTGAATAAAGGGTGAATAATTAAAATAATCACCCCTATCGCGAATATTTATTCCCATGAAAAAAACTCCCAAAAATTCTATAGTGAATGATTTCTATCGTAAAATACAAGTAAATTGTTATTGGAATCATTCACGATAGACAAATTTGGGAGTTTTTTTCATGGGAACAATTATTCGCGATAGGGGTGATTGTGAATTACATAATTTTAAAAAACTTAAATTAAACGCGAGGAAACACCTCACCTTACTATTTAGTATATTATAAAAATATGCTGTAACTTTTTTTATTTGAGCTCTCAATTATTTTGTACATACTTCGAATATGTATAAGAATTTTATTTTAAACTTTTAAGTTAACGTTTTTCTAGTATCAAGCAAAAGTTTCTCGTTTTATTGTTTTTTCTAAGTACTATAAGGGATTAGTTTGTAAACTGTTTCTAGTGATTAAGTCCTGTCATGAAATAAATGTATTTTCCGTTAATTTGAAATTTGTGTCATATTTAAAAAATAACTGTAATTTGTTACAAGTATTTTCTTGCTTGTCAAGTTTTTGAAGCGCTATATTTTCTCAACTGCGTTGAGTGTATTATTTGTTTATCGACTTTGTACTAGTTAACGTCATTGCAACAAATCAACATTGAAGTTTGAATTTTTCTGGAGAAAAGTTGAGTTGCAACCGCGGTAACTATTTTTTAGAATATAAGTTTGTATTTGTATTCAATTTATTTTTTATAGAAATAAAACACCACTATTCCACACACTACCTGTACTTCACGCCTTTTAATATAAATTTGGTGTTATAGTTTCGAGACTCAACTTGTGATCTCCGACAACATTCTTTTATTTCGCGTTGAAGATTTCTTTATTTTGCGTTGAAGGCCTCAGTCACAGCAAAAATGGTAGACAACGAAAAGATAACGAGAAGGAGCCCGAGATTTGCAAGCAACAGTGATGCCATGCACGAAGTCCCTACCACCCAGCCGAGTAGAATGGAACAGTCAAATAGTCCGGAAGGCAGCCAGCCATGTATAATGCCATCAACGCAGCAGTCAGCATGTGTTACAGGTACTGAAGAAGTAAATACAACACAGTCAGTCGCAGCCAGCATATCAGTTATTCCCAGCCGGGAAGAAATGAATTTGATTTATACGACATCAGCACCTTCTGTTATGCCAACTACACAACAAGCTATTAATTGTATGCAGATGAAAATAGAGGAATTAGAAACAAGACTTAAGAGCTCTATAGATTTGCAGTATCAACAGCGTATTTCAGGTAATGTATATCAGCGTTATACACCAGCGTCGCAGTCAACGTCACAACATGCCAGCAACGACCGTTTATTAACAGAGAATTTGAATCGAGACCATTTGCATCTGGCAATGCGGTAACAAGTAATGTTATGCCTCAGCGAAGCAACATTCATCAAGAATTAATTGGCATGAATATTTGTAGCAGTGCCAGCTCTAGTGTATTTAACAATGTTAATAGGGATATAAATGTTAACATTCCACAAAACAACAGCAATGTAAACGTAACGTATAGTGGTAATTGTATGACAAATCCAATTGGAATTATGAACCAGCCAACATTAAATGATTGTATGCAGACAAGGGTGCCTACTGCAATGAGTTTTAATCAGAATAGTTATATGCCCAGAAAATTACTAGATTTACCCCAGTTTAGCGGTGAACCTGAATTGTGGCCAATGTTTTCGACATCGTATCGTCAATCAACAAATGAATATGGGTATTCAAATTTTGAGAATTGTCAACGTCTTCAGAAAAGTCTCAAAGGCATGGCCTTTGAAACAGTAAAATCGTTACTGATACACCCAGATAATGTATCAGCCGTCATGGAACAATTAGAGTTCCGTTTTGGACTCCCAGAACAATTGGTGGCCAGCCAATTAAAAGAAATAAAGGAAGTTACCCCTATGTCCGAATCTGCTGTTGAAAAAATTATATTGTTTGCAACAAAAGTCAAAAATTTATCTATATTTTTGCAGTCTGCTGGTGCACACCAACATTTAGTAAACCCCACATTGATAGAGGAATTGGTTTCCAAATTGCCTATAAGTAGAAAAATTGATTGGGCAAAATATGCCGCTCCTATTAAGCCGTATCCTAATGTAGTCGACTTTAGTCAATGGTTAAGTGAGTCAGCAAATGTATTGTGTATGATCTCTACTAATAAAACGGATCAGTCTGATCAGAAACGAAGGACGGTGCTACACACCACTACCTCATTAGAAACTAAAGTGTCTGGTTGTTTTTTGTGTGGGCAAGCCCACAAGATTTATAAATGTGAAAAGTTCTAAATAAAAATATAGATGATAGATGGTCGGAAGTAAAACGACTTAAGTTATGTTTTTCCTGTCTAGGTAAGGGGCACTCAAGCCGTGAATGTAGAGTCAAACAAGAATGCACGCATCCAGGCTGTAAGAAGAAGCACAATAGATTACTTCACCAGATACAAGAAGCAAAATTGCAAGCAGACGTGACATCAAGTAGTAGTCAACCCGTACTGAACTGTACCACAGTAAGTAGAATATCAAAGTTGTTATTCAAAATTGTGCCTGTAACATTATATGGTACAAAGGGTGTAATTTCAACCTATGCAATTATTGACGATGCCTCAGCTGTGACTTTAATGAACAAATCTTTAATGATGAAGCTTGGACTAAAGGGTAGAGTCAGTAGTCTTAACTTAGGTTGCCTCCGAGATAGTCTTGTCAAAGAGACAACGACAGTCGTCAATGTCACCATTAGTGGTACAGCTGGAAAAGAGAAATATCTGCTTAAAGATGTACATGCCGTAAATGATTTGAACTTACCAGTACAAAGCCTCCAAGGGTCCGATTTGGAAAAAGTTATGGCTAATATAAGCAGCCTACCAATTAATGAATACTCAGATGCCAGACCTGAATTGCTGATAGGTCTTAATAATGCCCATTTAGGAGTTCCTACGGAGACTATAGAGCTTTGTGAAAAAGGACCTTATGCAACCAACACAAAGTTGGGATGGATCGTTTATGGTTCCACAAAGAATGAAGGAACTAATTCATCAGCCGCATGTCTTCATGTTAGCGTGATCGGCGAGACACAAATAGACGAAATGATTTCCCAATATTTTTCAACTGAAAGTTTTGGAGTCCGCCCAGCTCCAACCGTAGAAAGTGATGAAGATGTTCGTGCCCGAAATATTTTAAAGTCTACAACTCGATATGTGGATGGTCGATTCCAGACTGGACTGCTCTGGAAAGAAGATAACGTGCAGTTGCCAGACAGCATGCCCGTGGCTATGAAAAGATTACAGAATATTGAACAGAAGATGAAAAGAAATGATGACTTTGCCAGTAAATATAAAAATGCTATTAAAAGTTATATTGAAAAGGGTTACGCTCGAAAGTTAACACAGCTAGAAGCCGAAGAATTAAAACCGAAAACCTGGTATTTGCCACACTTTGCCGTTGTAAATCCAAATAAGCCTAACAAGCTACGTTTGGTGTTTGATGCCGCAGCCACTGTTGATGATGTGTCGTTGAATTCACTCTTGCTTAAAGGCCCACAAGAGTACCAGCCGCTACCATCAGTGTTATTTAACTTTAGAGTTGGGTCAGTAGCCGTATGCGCTGACATTAGAGAGATGTTCCACCAAGTTCTAATTCAACCGGAAGACAGATGTGCACAAAGATTTCTGTGGCGCGATGGGCTACAAGACCGACCGCCAGAAATATACGAGATGATGGTGATGACTTTTGGAGCTGCTTGCTCACCCTGTTCAGCCCAGTATGTGAAAGTTGAAAATGCCAAGAGGCATACGAACCATGACCCGCGAGCTATTAGTGCCATTTTAAAGAACCATTATGTAGACGATTACGTCAATAGTTTTGAGACAGTTGATGAGGCCATAAACATATCTCGTCAGGTGAAAGAAATCCACAGTGATGCCGGATTTGAATTGTGTGGGTTTGTATCCAATGAAAAGGAAGTAGTGAAAGCAGTAAACGGTAATCAAATATCCAAAAGAGTTCGCAATGGGGAAGCCTTGTCAACAGAACGGGTATTAGGGATGTACTGGTACCCTGAAAATGATACCTTTCATTTTAGTCTAAAATTTAATAGAGTAAATGAAGATGTCATCTCTGGAAAGACTGTTCCGACAAAAAGATAACTTTTGAGCATCATAATGTCGGTATTTGACCCACTAGGATTCCTTGGTCACTTAACTATTACTGCCAAATTAATTATGAGAGAAGTTTGGAGATGCAATATTCAGTGGGACCAGACCTTGCCAGAACGAGTAAATGATGTTTGGCTAAAATGGAAGAAAGATTTAGATGATGTAATTAAAATTGAAATACCCAGAAATTATTTTATGTACGATAGCCCGAAACGTTTAGAGCTCCACATTTTTGTCGACGCTAGCGAAGGTGCGTTTGCAGCCGTAGCATATTGGAGATTCGTTTGTAGTAATGGAAACATTGGTGTCTCATTTATAAGTTCTAAAAGTAGATGTGGTCCCATGAGACAACTGTCTGTCCCCAGAATGGAACTGCAAGCTGCAGTTTTAGGTACCCGGCTTATGCAGACGATTCTTCAGGAACATCAGCTTGAAGTAGCAAGTGTATTGTTGTGGAGCGATTCATCTACTGTCATGAAGTGGATTAATTCTTCTAATCGTAAGTACAAACAATTCGTAGCCCACAGGGTTAACGAAATTTTGAGTGTCACCAATATACATAATTGGAGATGGCTGCCGACAGAATATAATGTAGCTGATGAAGCAACTAGGTTACGCCATGGTGTTGAAGTCAGTTCCAGTAGCAGATGGTTTACTGGGCCAAAGTTTTTAAAAGAACAACCTCATTTTTGGCCAGCGCATGTTTATGATGAAAAGCCTTTCGATTGTGAGAAGTTGGAAGTAGTTGCAGATTACTTATTGCTGACAGTTGAAGAACCCCTATATGATGTCAACCGTTTTTCGTCATATTTGAAACTAAAAAGGACTATAGCCTGGGTTCTCAGATTTATAGACATGAGATGTAAGAAAAAAGAGACCAAAATTAAATCCTTATCTTCGGATGAACTACATCGTGCCGAGTTAGTAATCATCCGCCAGATTCAGTCAAAGTCCTTTCCTGAATATATCCAACTTCTTGAAAAAAGGGGATCTCTGCCAAAAAACTCCTCGTTACATAAGTTAATGCCGTATAAAGATTCAAACAATATATTGAGAGTAAATGGCCGATTAAATGCAGCTACGTGGTTACCGTATGATATGAAACACCCTATTATATTACCAACCAATTGCGAGGAAACCTTCTTAATTGTCCGTCAGTATCATTTGAGAATGTTATACCAGAATCACGAGGCCACTATTTCCAAAATAAGACAGCAATTCTGGATACCTAGAATTCGACAAGTGCTAAAAAAGGTCATTGGAAAATGCATGAAGTGTAAAATTGATAAAGCCAAACCAGTAGTGCCAACCATGGGTCAACTACCCGAAGACCGTGTGACGCCTTACGTAAGACCTTTCACTTACACTGGCCTTGATTATTTTGGTCCAGTTTACATAACAAATGGCAGGAAACAAGAGAAAAGGTGGGTCGCCTTATTCACATGTCTCAGTGTGCGTGCCATACATCTCGAAGTTGCATACGATCTATCAACGGATGCTTGTATTTTAACAATTAGAAACTTCATAAATAGAAGAGGAACCCTGAAAGTCATAAGGAGCGACAATGGCAAGAATTTTGTTGGCTTAGAAGGTGATGCAAAAACAGTTTTCTGAAGTTTTCGATTGTGATCAAATCAACAATGAATTGTCGTCAAAAAATATATGCTGGATATTTAACTGCCCGTTAAATCCATCAGAAGGAGGAGCCTGGGAGAGGATGGTTCAGTGTGTAAAGAGAGTCTTAAAGCAAACCATGAACAATGTGTCACCAAGAGAGCACACATTCCAGAGTTTTATAATAGAGGCAGAGAATGTCGTCAACTCTCGTCCCCTAACTCATGTGCCTGTTTCTTCATGTGATGAAGACCCTATAACTCCAAACCATTTCTTGTTGGGTGTACCCAACACAGCTCAAACCCCATCGAATGATGCCATAGAAAACCAGCCTAAAGTTTTGCGAAAGCAATGGAGAATATCACGTCAATTAAGAGACCACTTTGAAGAGGTGGATAGCAGAATATCTACCAACCTTAACTCGTAGAGAAAGTGGTGCGAACCCTCACAGCCGCTAAAGATAGGCGACTTAGTTCTAATATGTGATGTCAGTGTTCCTAGAAGTGAGTGGCGAAAGGGAATTGTGCAGATGGTATTTCCAGGAAAGGATGGCATAATAAGAAGGGCTGATGTTCGGACTTCTCATGGTATCCTGTCACGCCCTGTGTCTAAGCTGGCTATCTTGGACGTAGTTTGTGGTGATCCAACTGATTCACGGGGGTGGGGATGTCATGAAATAAATGTATTTTCCGTTAATTTGAAATTTGTGTCATATTTAAAAATAACTGTAATTTGTTACAAGTATTTTCTTGCTTGTCAAGTTTTTGAAGCGCTATATTTTCTCAACTGCGTTGAGTGTATAATTTGTTTATCGACTTTGTACTAGTTAACGTCATTGCAACAAATCAACATTGAAGTTTGAATTTTTCTGAGAAAAGTTGATTTGCAACCGCGGTAACTATTTTTTAGAATATAAGTTTGTATTTGTATTCAATTTATTTTTTATAGAAATAAAAACAACCACTATTCCACACACTACCTGTACTTCACGCCTTTTAATATAATTTGGTGTTATATAGTTTCGAGACTCAACTTGTGATCTCCGACAAGTCCCTTAAGTCAATATGTCCCTTGTCATAATTTTCGTTGTTTGTGCGTTAAAAAAAATTTTTAAGTTATTGTTTATCTTGTTATAGAATTTTTTACACTTTTTGGAATGACAATATTTGCTAACTGTTGCATTTGTTGTTGTTGTTCGACGAGTGGTTATATGAAATGTGCCTTCGTCATGCAACCAAAACTCAACTTAAAAAAGTTTATTGCATTCTGCTCTTCCATACACTTAAGCACAAATCTTTGTTAAAACTAACGAAAAATCCATTTATATTTTTCTTTCCTAAAATTGTTATAAGACAGTGAATACATACACTTAAAATATATAAGCTAATTTCACAAAATAAATTCTTCGTTATTCTTCAAATTTTAATCATATTTTTTCTTCAAATTTCTATTTTTTAGTTTGAAGAAGAAATGATAATTAATTTTTATTAAACAGAAAAGCTTTGCAAAAATACAACGCAGACAGCTAAAGAAATGGGAAAAAAATATTTAATCCTTAGCGAAACCAAAGCTATGTCATGTTAAAATAATCAATTTAATCAGTTTCAATTACACGTCAAATAGCAAATATCGCTACATTTTCTGAAATAGAAAACGAACAGATCTATACAGTTCTTGTGGTTACATTTATTACGTGTTGGTGTGTTTAGTTTTTTGCACGAAGTAGGTGACATTAATGAATGAAAGGAATTATAAAAATAATTTTACTAATTTACGACAGAATAAAAGAGTTTCCTATGCTTTAAAGAGAAACGATATTATTTGACTAAAAACGGAGAAGAGTTATAAGGTGTTAGAAAACTATTAGTTTAATTAGTTTTTTTTTCTGTAAAGAGACTTGAGTTATGCAAGGTGAATTTTTTCAGTATTGAATAATAAAAATTTATCAATCGAACTTTTTATTAACATATAAATTTATTGCTAAAGTATGATTTCAGTTCATGTATTCTCTCTTGCTAATAATAAAGTGGTTAATTTTAAACGATTTGAAAATGGAAAATTTTTTTTTATAAATTAGCAGAATGTAATGCATTTTCTGGAACCTTCTACATTTCCTACTTTGTGAAAGACAAAAAGTAAAATTTTAAAATCAACAACAACAGGTTGGTTCCACCTTTTATAATAATGATTTTTTTTTTTTCAAACTGATTTTTATATCGGAGGTTAAAAATATAAAAATTAATTACAAACAACTTTCTTTCCTGTTTTCAAATTGTATTTTTTAATCTGTTAGCGTGTGAATCTATGACACAATTCATAGCTCTTTTATAAAAATGTATTTAGCACTGACTTTGACACAACTGTGCACTGGGATTTGCGATACTCAAAAGACAAAATATATCTGGAATTTAGGTTAATCTACTACACTTATATTCCTTTGTATATGTAAGTTAAAGAAATGCAACTACAACTCTAAATTTGAACCATTTCTAACTACTGTATTATGTGTACATATACATACGTATAAGATCATATATATTTTGTTTATGAACATTTTCCTTTAAGAGCTTGAAGCACACATGGACATAAGTTGTTAAATTGTTTAACTGTTATGATACATATTAACTAAAGTGTGTTTATTTCTGTTCATTTTTCATGCTTTTTGCTTTCTGCACTTTATAAAATACCCTTCAGACTAAAGCCAATTTGGGCCATGGTAAACGAAGTGTAATAAAACTACTGCGCCACTTACGAATTAAGTCTTGTAAAACAAAATGCATACATACTTCATATTTCTATAAAAATTTATTAAATAATAAAAAATTATTTATAAAAAAAACATTTGAATATTTAAATTTAACATAAATTTATTTAAAATCTTTTAATTATTTTCAATTTAAAATATTTTTTAAAGTTATTTAAATTATGTAGTTAACGAAAAATTTTAATTTCTTTAGTATTATTTTTTAGTGCTAATGGAATCTTAAAATAATAAATTATTTTTTATAACTCAGCCTCAATTATTTACGTTAAAATAATTTAAATATTATGAAATATTTTTTTTCACCACAATTAAAGAATTTATTTGCTGAGTTGCTGAAATTAAAGATTTTGGGCTTATTAGGACTTTGCTTTAGTCGCCTTAAGCTTATTTAAGGCTGCTTTTAAATTCCACCTTAAATTTTCATTTAGTTTATTTCTATTTTGTATCCTTTACAAAACAAGACTATTTTTGCCTTACAAGCCTACACTTGGTATTGTCATTAAGACAAATTGTTTTTAAATGCTAAAGGATACTTCGTAACATAAAGAAAGAGCAAAAACATTTTAGGAAACTAACAAAGTAAAATGTAGTGATACGAAATGAAAACAATTCATAGCCAAGTGTCTATATCCGTTATAACAACGAGCTTTTTGTTTCTGGTTTCCTTTGTATTTTTCAGTTGTTGTTAACAGCACGACTGCTACAATTTTGTTCGTGTTGTGTAGTTATGTCGTAGCTTGTTATTGTAGACGCTTTTTGTTTTCATCATGCTTAATAATTTTCATTTTGATACCCTCTCCTACATTATATACTTAAATATGTCATTATGTTTGTAATTTATATTATAAGGCAGTCTTTTTATAATGCCATTAAATTAAAATGTCCCTATATAACTTGTGAAAGTTTATAATAAACCGACCTGTTTCAAAAAATTATAAGAAAATCTGAAAAATTATCCAGTAGTAGGCAAAAGCCACTATTTTCTTTATGTCTTTCCCCAAGTTTTAAATTTTTTAAATTCGAAACTAAAAACAATCATATAACGTAGG
>OX451218.1:74470964-74547626 GCA_949628195.1 Phasia obesa
ATATTGAAAGGGCAATAGCAGATTTAAACACCAAAAAAGCCCCTGGCGTTGATAAAACAAGTAACAAGATGTTAGTTGAGTTGCCCCGTATAGGTCGCAGAATTATTCTGTTTGTTTTTAATGCCATCTTACGTCTTGAGTACTTTCCCACAGAGTGGAAGGTCTCTTTGATAACTATGATTCCTAAACCAGGAAAAGACCACACAAAAGTAGAATCATACAGACCTATAAGCCTTTTATCAAACGTGTCAAACTTATTTGAGAGAATATTAATAACTAAGCTGAATCCAATTCTTAGCGCAAAAGGATGAATTCCGAACCATCGATTCGGCTTCAGAAAACAACATAGTACGATCCAACAAACACACAGATTAGTAAATGTAATTAAAACGACCTTTGAAGAAAAAAAGTACTGTTCTGCGCTCTTTATCGACGTTTCTCAAGCATTCGATAAGGTTTGGCACGAAGGCCTAATATTTAACCTAAAGCTGAACTTGCCCGAAAACTTGTATAAGCTCTTAAAAGATTATTTAACGAATCGCAAGTTTTTACTAAAAGAAGGTGACTTTTTAAGCTCGCCACAGCTCATTGAAGCCGGAGTTCCCCAAGGTAATATTTTGGGACCAATTTTATATTTACTGTACACATCAGATATGCCAATTAGCACCCTAGTCCACACATCAACTTTTGCAGATGACACAGCTTTTTTAAGTATTCATGAAAGTGCCCAAGAAGCATCACAACTTTTACATGACCACATACTCAATTTGGAAAAATGGCTAGAAAAATGGAGAATAAAAGTGAATGAACAAAAATGCACTCACATAACTTTCACACTGCGTAGGGACTCATGCCCTCCTATTCGCATAAATAACCAAATGATACCACAGCTTTCAGACGTTAAATACCTGGGTATACATCTTGACCGTCGCCTTACTTGGAAAAGCCACATTGAATTCAAGTTAACACAAATGAAACTAAAAGCAGTACAACTAAATTGGCGTATTGGCAGAAACTCCACCCTGAGCTTATATTGTAAACTTCTACGTACAAGTCGATCCTCAAACCAATTTGGTGTTATGGGATTCAGTTATGGTGCACTGCCTCATCTAGCAATGTAGAATAAATTCAAAGCAGCCAAAATAAGATTCTACGTATTATTACATCTGCTCCCTGGTATATGAAAAATTCGAACATCCACAAAGACCTAAACATGCCATCAGTTAAAGCAGAATTAGCGAAACATGCAGTCACAGATCTAAAGAGGCTTGAATCTCATCCAAACCCTTTGTCTCGTAACATGCTGAATGAATCTGGTTACATTCGACTAAAAAGAAGAGATACTGCTTTTCTTGGCCGTACATTAGAGGGACGACCCGCAAATGATTGCAAAATCCGTGAAACAAACATTATTTTTGTCTAGCACTGGCTGGACTTAAAAAGTATATTTTATTTTAGACTTAAGATACGAGTAATTATTGTTATATCAAAAATATTGAAGACACAATAAATAAATTATGAAAAAAAAAATTATATTTCCTTGAACTCCTACACAATAAAATCTTTTAAATTTGCGTTGGACCTACCACGCCCACTGTCCCAATCCAGTCTGGAATATGAACACTAGTATGAGGGTTATTTGTGCAACGCGGCAAGACTATTGCAGATCTCCGGGTAGAAGATAATAATTGTTCAATTTGAATGAAACGTACCACGCCCACTAGTCCAATCTAGCTTATGTTTCGCTAAACTATGTATATTAATAATGGGGTTACTTTTGCCAAATTTCAAGGTGTACTTGTTATAGTTCCTCCAGTTACTTAAAAAGTGGTCGTGGTCAATTTTTTTCCGTAAAAAACTAAGAAGATAAAAAAAATGCCAAAATCGGTGCAACCGTTCTTAAGTGATGCGATTATCAACGAACCACATTTGATTTTATTTGTATAAATTCTAGTGAAATCTGGGTTATATGATAGTTTTTAGTTTCTTTCTATCTTTTCGAATTTAAAAAATTTAAACCTTGGGAAAGACATGAAGAAAATAGTGGCTTTTGCCTACTACTGGATAATTTTTCAGATTTTCTTATAATTTTTGAAACAGATCGGTGTGTTATAAACTGTCACAAGTTATCTAGGGACTTTTTAATTTAATGGCATTATAAAAGGACTACCTTATCATAAATTACAAACAGGATGACATATTTAATTATATAATGTAGTAGAGGGTACCAAAATGCAAATTCTTAAGCATGATGAAAACAAAAAGCGTGTACAATAACAAGCTACGACATAACTACACAACACGAACAAAATTGTAGCAGTCGTGCTGGTAACAACAACTGAAAAATACAAAGGAAACCAGAAACAAAAGCGCGTTGTTTTAACGGATATAGACACTTGGCTATGAATTGTTTTCATTTCGTTTCGTTTCGTTTTACTATATTTTATTTTGTTTGTTTCCTAACATGTTTTTGCTCTTTCTTTGTGTTACGAAGTATCCTTTTGCATTTAAAAACAATTTGTCTTAATGACAATACGAAGTGTAGGCTTGTAAGGCAAAAATAGTCTTGTTTTGTAAAGGATACAAAATAAAAATAAACGAAATGAAAGGTAAAGTAACACAAAAACTTAAGGTGGAATTTGAAATCAGTCGTAAATAACTTTAAGTCTTAATAAGCCCATTAACTCTTAAATTTTTAAATTGTATAAAAATCTTTAATTTCAGCAACTCAGCAAATAAATTCTTTAGTTGTGGTGAAAAAAAATATTTCACAATATTTAAATTATTTTAACGGAAATAATTGAGGCTGAGTTATAAAAAACAATTTGTTATTTTAAGATTCCATTAGCACTAAAAACCAATATAAAATAAATTAAAATTTTTAGTTAACTAATTTAAATAACTTTAAAAAAGATTTTAAATTGAATTTAATTAAAAGATTTAAATTTATTTATGTTTAAATTTAAATATTCAAATGTTTTTTTATAAATAATTTTTTATTATTTAATAAATTTTTATAGAAATATGAAGTATGTATGCATTTTGTTTTACAAAATTTAATTCGTAAGTGGCACACTAGTTTATTACATTTCGTTTACCACGGCCCAAATTGGCTTTAGTCTGAAGGGTATTTTATAAAGTGCAGAAAGCAAAAAGCATGAAAAATTAACAGCAATAACACACTTTAGTTAATATGTATCATAACAGTTAAACAATTTAACAACTTATGCCCATGTGTGCTTCAAGCTCTTAAAGAAAAATGTTCATAAACAAAATATATATGATCTTATACGTATGTATATGTACACATAACACAGTAGTTAAAAGTGGAGCTCTAGTTACATTTCTTAACTTACATATACAAAGGAATATAAGTGTAGTAGATTAGCCTAAATTCAAGATATATTTTGTCTTTTGAGTATCGCAAATCCCAGTGCACAGTTGTGTCAAAGTCAGTGCTAAATACATTTTTATAAAAGAGCTATGAATTGTGTCATAGATTCACACGCTAACAGGTTAAAAATACAATTTGAAAACGGTAAAGAAAGTTGCTCGTAATTAGTTTTTATATATTTAACATACCGATATAAAATCAGTTTGAAAAAAGAAAAAATAATTATTATAAAAGGTGGAACCAACCTGTTGTTGTTGATTTTACAATTTTACTTTTTGTCTTTCACAAAGTAAGAATGAAGAAGGTTGCGCTTTCCAGAAAAAGCATTACATTCTGCTAATTTATAAAAAAAAATTTCCCATTTTCCAATTGTTTAAAATTAACCACTCTATTATTAGAAAGAGAGAATACATGAACTGAAATCATACTTTAGCAATAAATTTATATGTTAATAAAAAGATCGATTGATAAATTTTATTATTCAATACTGAAAAATTCACCTTGGCATAACCAAGCCTCTTTACACAAAAAAAAAAAAAAAACTAATTAAACTAATAGTTTTCTAACACCTTATAACTTTGCTCCGTTTTTAGTCAAATGATATCGTTTCTCTTTAAAGCATAGGAAACTCTTTTATTCTGTCGTAAATAAGTAAAATTATTTTTATAATTCCTTTCATTAATTAATGTCACTTACTTCGTGCAATAAACTAAACACGCCAACACGTAATAAATTTAACCACAAGAACTGTATAGATCTGTTCGTTTTCTATTTCAGAAAACGTAGCGATATTTGCTATTTGATGTGTAATTGAAACTGATTAAATTGATTTTTTAACATGACATAGTTTTGGTTTCGTTAAGGATTAAATAATTTTTACCCATTTCTTTAGCTTTCTGCGTTGTATTTTTGCAAAGCTTTTCTGTTTAATAAAAATTAATTGTCATTTCTTCTTGAAACTAAAAAATAGAAATTTGAAGAAAAAATATGATTAAAATTTGAAGAATAACGAAGAATAACGAAGAATTTATTATGTGAAATTAGCTTATATATATTAAGTGTATGTATTCACTGTCTTATAACAATTTAGGAAAGAAAAATATAAATGGATTTTTCGTTAGTTTTAACAAAGATTTGTGCTTAAGTGTATGGAAGAGCAGAATGCAATAAACTTTTTTAAGTTTAGTACTTTTGGTTGCATGACGGAAGCACATTTCATATAACCACTCGTCGAACAACAACAACAAATGCAACAGCTAGCAAATATTGTCATTCCAAAAAGTGTAAAAAATTATAGAACAAGATAAACAATAACTTCAAAATTTTTTTAACGCACAAAAACGAAAATTATGACAAGGACATATTGACTTAAGGGACTTAATCACTAGAAACAGTTTACAAACTAATCCCTTATAATACTTAGAAAAAACAATAAAACGAGAAACTTTTGCTTGATACTATAAAAACGTTAACTTAAAAGTTTAAAATAAAATTCTTATACACATTCGAAGTATGTACAAAATAATTGAGAGCTCAAATAAAAAAGTTACTGCATATTTTTATAACATACTAAATAGTAAGGTGAGGTGTTTACTCGCGTCTAATTTAAGTTTTTTAAAATTATGCAATTCACAAAATTTTAATTATTCACCCTTTATTCACTTTATTCGCAGTCATTTGTTGTAACTAAATCCGTAATCTCTTTGTCAATCACCCTTGTTCTAATAGGCGTCGTCGACATGCATCTATAAACCAGCATCGAACTGATTTGTCAAGATTTCAGTTTTTCTTCTCTTACTTATTACGTTTATTTCAACGAAGGGCTTATGTTGTCGTTCTGAAGACGAACTGTCAAATATTGTCACTGTTCCCTCCAGCCATGTGGCATGCATGGTTAAAAATCGTTCCATTTTTATTTTCGCAGAATACCAATATAATTTGAATTTTTTAAACAGTCTTTTACTTCTGATATATCACCATCTCCTTGACATTTTGAAATGTCACATAATGTTCTAACTAGAAATTGCAATTTCTCCATAACGGTCTTAGTATTGAATTCCTATACTATTTGAAATAACTCCAATTTTATATATAGCTTTTCAATTTTACTCTCGAAGTTTCAAAAGGGTTATGACAACAATTTTGTATAATAACCATAATTTATAGTAAAAAACTGATAAACTGCAGGCCAGGTTTGTTCTTTTTAATCTTTATTTTACAGGTACATTTTTCTCCATCAAATAACATCATTTAGAATTCAGTTGCATAGGTATATTAGTACAAATCGCTATGGGGGTGGGTGAAAATTACTGTTTTCCGCGTTTTCTTTTTTTTGTACATATAATACCTCTTAGATGTAATGACTTAAATTCAAAACATCTACGTTCAATTATTAAAAACCAAAACATTTTATGAATATAAAAAGGTTTCTTATCTTCCGGTATGTACCTATGTACCTTTGCTAGATGAGAAGACAGAAAAAGGTGGAATTTTCAAAAAAATCGTTAAAAGCATTGGCACAAAAACGCGTAACGTTTTTTTTTTACAGTCTAAAAGTAGACATCTCAAATTTTATAGCCATGGCCCTCACTCTCAAAAACTGTTTCACTTTTTTTCTGACAAAAAAGTGATGCAAAAAAAATCTTTTTTTAATTTCAAACGAAATTTTTTTCATAAAAATTTAAAATAAAATTTTTCGAAAAATTATAATAAGTGGCTGGTAATATAGCCTTTCACAGAAATAAAACTCAATGTAATATCTTTATTCGTTTAGGTACAAGAAAATATTTTTCAAACCTCTCAAAATCGTAAAGAGTCAATAAAAACGTATGCAATTTACTCAACTTTCCTGATTTTAACAGTGTCCCAAAACGACAAATCTCAAGCAAAAGCCTTGAAAATTCTATAGTCTATCCAACATTTTTTTACATTTGTCGAATCAGTATATGTAGCATTAGTTATCATATTTTCTTTTTGTCTTCAAGTAAAGTTGCACTAATAATAACTGTTCATATCTTAAATTATGCTTAATTAAGTGAAGCTATTTATTTTCATTTATTTTCATGATTGATGTTATCAGCAGATTTATCCATCTGAGGAATATACTGTGCTATTTAGTTAAAGCATCATTTGGTTATCAATGCGAATAGAGAGAGGGAATGTATCTCTATGTAACCTGAATGCGATATGATTAAATTTTTTTATTCACCTATCTTCTCAAATTATTCAACCTTTGTCGTTGAGAGGATATTAAATGCTTTTTTTGTTTTTATTTATTTGTTTAGAGCTCCTCGATTAGAGCTCTAAGTGTCTTTTACTTTATTCTAAAAAAATTTCTGCTTATCAGCCATTTCAAGAAAAATGAGCCCACGGGAATTTGTTTATTTTTATTAAATTAGATCTATGTTACTAATCATATTCTTAAATACATTTTATTTATGTTTTAAAAAAGGATTGTTTTGAGTTTTCTTTATTTTATGATTTTTAAGCTTTCTAAAAGAGCACATAGTATTCATTTGTTGAAGGAAAATTGTTCACCTGAGGTGTCCCATACCGAACCATACGGAACTCCAATTGGACATATCCAAGTCAATCAAAACCAGAAAGATTTTTTAAGTTAATGCAAAATACAGTGTCAACTTACAAATAATTTAAGCAATTGGTTAATGTGTTTAAGGGAACATAAGATATAAGGTAGAAAGGTTTGGATTTATTTCAAAACATGGTTAAAGTGTTTATATTTATTATTTCTATTTTTATTACAAGTTATATTCTTGTATCAACGTGTTATTAAAAAAAACGAAGCAGTACTATGCGGTAGTAAATCCTGAAGTGTCTCTTAGCAGAAAGCATAAAAAATCCAAAAGAAATGTATGTATAATTTCGTATAAAATTTTATAATTTTCTTAAAATGTGCTATTATGGATGTTTAAATTGGCATTTGAATAGAGGAGTTATCGAAACATACCACTAACTTAATGGGTACCTTTTAGACCCCACTTTGTTCCTCAATGATTTCTGGTATTCGACTGAAAATTTACAAATATCTTAATTTCATTGAGTGTCGTGCTGTCACTAGCCTTTTACTATAGACTGTACTGATTTCAGACTGACGACGATACATATCGACATTCTTCCTCATCACAGAGTCTATGATTATTGCGAACATTTTCTTAAGGCTAAGGTCTCCACAGCATCTCAATTTAATAAGTGTTTGCTCATGGTACAAAGGCGATTTTGATGATAACAGCACAGTCTGCAATTATCGCCTTACCGCGATTTTTAACTTGCCCAGATAATAGTTGAGATGACCTGTACTAACGTCGTTAACCATTTGTGGGCATACAGATTATATCCAAGCTCCTTCTTGGTCTTCCGGCTAACTTGTAGTGACAAATTCCAGAGTCTTTGGTAAAAATTGAACCCACAATTCCTGACTAGCACACTACCTACTAACCCACCGAAGCACCGCAAAACTATTGTTTACTTTCATGAAAATGTTTACAAAAACCAACATCAAAATATGAATATAAATTAAGAACGAAATTAGCAAAATTTCTTAAAAATTTGTAAAGTTTTTGTTGTTTGGTTCACTTTTTTACATACTTTCTGTAGGAACCATTATACTCGTACAATCACTTATACTTTAACGTTTGTTAATGTTTTCTCTTATCAAAATTTCATGCTTTTCATGAAACATACACAAATTAAAGAACAAAAAAAGATGTTTCGGAAGACATGAAAAAATACTGCGAAATGCTTAATGACTTTTTGTGCTATTTCTCTTATGAAAACACGGAAATATATTTTTAATCGACAGTTTTTTCTAAAAAGCCACTGCTTATAATATAACGAGTGATTTTTTAAGAGCTTGAGAACTTTTTTTTAAAAAAAAACGCATAAAATTTGCAAAATTTCATCGGTTCTTTATTTGAAACGTTAGATTGGTCCATGACATTTACTTTTTGAAGATAATTTCAGTTGCCAATTTTGGGCAACCTTTTCGAGCATTTCGGCCGGAATAGCCCGAATTTCTTCGGAAATGTTGTCTTCCAAAGCTGGAATAGTTGCTGGCTTATTTCTGTAGACTTTAGACTTGACGTAGCCCCACAAAAAATAGTCTAAAGGCGTCAAATCGCATGATCTTGGTGGCCAACTTACCGGTCCATTTCTTGAGATGAATTGTTCTCCGAAGTTTTCCCTCAAAATGGCCATAGAATCGCGAGCTGTGTGGCATGTAGCGCCATCTTGTTGAAACCACATGTCAACCAAGTTCAGTTGTTCCATTTTTGGCAACAAAAAGTTTGTTAGCATCGAACGATAGCGATCGCCATTCACCGTAACGTTGCGTCCAACAGCATCTTTGAAAAAATACGGTCCAATGATTCCACCAGCGTACAAACCACACCAAACAGTGCATTTTTCGGGATGCATGGGCAGTTCTTGAACGGCTTCTGGTTGCTCTTCACTCCAAATGCGGCAATTTTGCTTATTTACGTAGCCATTCAACCAGAAATGAGCCTCATCGCTGAACAAAATTTGTCACATTTGAACATTTCGAACCGAACACTGATTTTGGTAATAAAATTCAATGATTTGCAAGCGTTGCTCGTTAGTAAGTCTATTCATGATGAAATGTCAAAGCATACTGAGCATCTTTCTCTTTGGCACCATGTCTGAAATCTCACGTGATCTGTCAAATACTAATGCATGAAAATCCTAACCGCAAAAAAATCACCCATTATATACAGTTTTCTGACTTTGATTTTACTTTCAGTGCAACGAAAGTTATAATGGTTACAATTATAATTTTTTGGTTGAAGTACAATCATTTTTAGTAACATTCTGCAATTTATTCCTTCCGTTTGTTTTTCGAGTATTTTTTAACATTTACAAAAAAGTTAAGAACTTTTAATTGATGTTTTTTGCAATGCGCACAGTTAGAGACACCAAATGTGTATTAAAAAAAGCTGAAATTTTGACGTTGAATTAGAAGGGGAAAAAATTAAATGACAAAAAATATATTATAAATTTAAAAACTAAGCTTTTGCATGCTTAGTTTCAAGTTTAAGAAGTTTATACACCAAATTTTGGTTTTACACGGTCTTTTTTACACGGTTTTGATTTAATACCGTTTGAAAATAAAAAAAAAATTAATTTCAAAATATTTTGGGATTAGGTTATTTTTTGTAAAATTTAAGTTTTGAGGAATATTTTGATATCACAAATTTATAGAAATTCCCCTTTGGTACTTGTCAGAGCAATTGAAATGTGTTAATGTTTTGTGAACTATCAATGCATTCATTAAAGAAGACGTCGAAAACTACAAAAACAAAACTACAAACTAAAGCCACTCTACAGAAATTTTACAAAATTTAAATCGCCTTCGAAATGAAGAAGGCTCAACATTTCTTGGCAAAATTTTCGGTTTATATGAAGCCACAATAAGAACTCTTTTTCTTACTATGGCAATCATTGATTTCTTTAACACAACTAACTAGAGATGCCAATAAACTGTGCAAATATAAATTATATGTACATATATATATATATATATATGTGATTTAGTAAAATAAACATGTATTCTTGTTCTTAAAAAATCCTTGTTTTTAATTAATTTTAATGGGTTTTAGAGATAAGGAACCCAGCAAAAAATTATGCTTCTTCGGAAGCAGATTTGTCAGGCAAAGTACGGTAATGCAGCGCTCTTCCACTTCTTATGAAAGAAAACATGATATTCGTATAGGATTCCTCGTGCAGAAGCTCTGCTTAAGAAATCTAAACCGTGCTTCTTTCATACTTTTTTAATTGACAATTGCCTTACTTTAGTGCTTCTGCGCAGCTGAAAAATTAAATCGCCTTGCATTAGAGCATTAGTGAAGCAATAAAATAAGGAAGAAAAACAAAACAATTTTTCAAATTTTACAATAATACAAAAGCAGTAATTTTGTTAGATTCTGCAAAGCAAGTAGATAATAATTTTGGATCAATAGAGGAAGCAGTAGGGATGCAGTAGTCGTATTTATTGCTTCCAAACCAAGAAAAGTTTTTGCTGGGAACCAATCACCTATTTTTGCATACGATCATTGTTTACACGTTTTTTTTTTTGCACGGTTTTCTTCTATTTAATAAAAAAAAATATTTTTTTTAAATTGATTTTAATAGAGTGCTAATACTTTGCTTCTTTATTATTTAAATTAAGTCTTTGCAATTTTTAAGCTGCAATTGAAATACATGCTATCTTTATAACAATTAAAAAATATTAAAAACCAACTTTATTAAAATTTATATCCATTGTATAAGAAATATACTAAGCAATTAAACAAGTACAATTTTAGTTTTAAAAGAGAAATTTTAGCGACTAATTTTTTGAAACAATAAAAAACTATTTAGTTTGTGATTTCAGCGCCCTCTTGCAGCACAATAAAGAGACAATTTCAGCCTTTGTTTTCTGACTATCTATGTAAATACTTGTATTAGTTGAGAATATTGGATTGGTAGGAAGTCACCAAAAAATTTTCGTTTGGAAAATTATCCCTAAATTCTCGCAATAAGCTCTTGCTCTCCACTACCATTTCTTGAATCATCTGAATATATCACAAATCGTCCTGTGCAGTTGTTCAGAGGTTTCCAGTCATCTTATCATTTATCATTGGACTGAATGTAGTAATCTCGTAGTACCAATGGATTTCAGGCATTTTTTAACAATGATAAGTTCATTTTCCATGGATCTTTAGTTATATTTTGCACATAATATTTAGAAAAATATGTTTTTAAATTTATTACTGACTTTAAATTTAATTCCCAATTTATTAAATTCGACAGTGCTCTTAAATTTTCTTTATAAATAATAAACACTTAGTAGTAAAACTATTATAAAGAATCTCTTCAAAATCCCTTTAATAAAACTTAAGGCTAAAGTGTTTTACTGGCAATTAACCTGATAAACTTAAACGGTCATTTGAGAAACTTGAAACTTGAAAAATTAGTCAGTAAAAAAGAAAGAAATTGTCCCCCTTTTAATTATTTATGTCAAAAGTTCAACAGCTAAAAAATAAAATTTTATTTGTGTGAAAAGAAGAGATAAGTGAGAATAGAAAAAAAATTATGGGAAGTATGAACCGTTAAAAAACTTGATAATTAAATGCTTAGAAAATTACAAATTTCCATTTTCTCTTTTACTATTTTCCTTAACGGGTAACCATGTCAAATCAACAAAAAAAAATTGTTTTCAAATTTTCCACTTCCGATTTTATTGAAACTTTTGTAGTTTATATTCTTTGACTTTCTGAAGACAAATATAATTAAAAAAAAAACTTTAACTCTTACAGTTTTTTAGCTATACAGTTATCAAAATAGGAAAATATCGCTTTTTCGCATATGAGTTCGAGGATTAAATATATTCTTATTCCAGTTCTATAAGCCCCAGGAAGTTGAGTAATAGCTTATTTTAAAGGGGATTTCATACGCTTTAATTTGATATCAATCATGAAAAAATACATTTTTTTTCTTAAATTAAAAAAAAAGTATTTTTAAAATCTTTGAGATAGTGTCTTCTAATTTTTTTAAAATTCATATATGGTTTTTAATGTGACTTAGTGAGTACACAATAAAAATTTCAGAGTGGGACCATGGTGGGATCAGAAGTTATATTAACATTTTTAATAAACTGGGTAATAAAGGTAAGAAATATTCCTTAAAATAAAAAAATATGAGTTATATGACAAGTTATAGCAATGAGCATTATCCTCATTATTATGGCGAATAACTACTTATCGCTCCAACAAAAATCTAACTTTAGCTAAAGGCAAGTTATAATAATGGGCCTTAGGATAATAATTTTAAACATACGGGCTATCAGCACAGATAACCATTTTATATAACCAATATCGTAGATACATTAGTTTTTAGGCGTCTTATTGTACAATATGTAACCGTATCAATAAATAATGACAAAATTTCAAATCAAGGGCAACAGCACTCTCTAGAACTTTACAAATCCACTACACAATGGTGAAATGTTTCCTGAGTTCAATAACTGGCCAAAGGAAACCCCAAACATATCATGACATGTCGATTCCCTATTAGTTTTATCGGCTGCAACAGCAATTTTTTCATATAAACAATCTAAGGATATGATTTCTCGAACGCATACAATAGATTCAAAATTTTTTTAAAACCTCGCTTTAACATGACGATTATTGTTCTCACATGGAGTGAATTTTGATCTAAAAAAGTAAATAAATTGTAATCGCTGTTCGCCAACAAAACTTTCGCGGATAAAATATCACCTCTAAGAGAAAAGTCAGACGAATTGAGCACTATTTTTTGGAATAATATATAGGAAAAATAATAGGTTTTAAATTTATTTCTAAAATATCTCGTTAAAAGCTAACTATTTTTAGAGATTTGACTCTATACTTTTTAAATGGGTAAATTATATTATAACTGCAACACTGTCGTTATAGAAAGCAAACCGCATTTATTTACATTAGAGGGGAACAGCATAAACAAATGCTTCTAAACTGAGATTTCCTTAGAAGTAAACGTGAACACATCAATATTTATTAGAAAAAAATAGCTATATAAATGTTATGGTTTTCATTTTTTTATTTTTAGAAATCTAGTTGGGATATAGAAGTATCTTCTCTTCATCTTTTTGCCATCATGCCAACAAGAACAACAACAAGAATTGAAAGAGTATAAATAAATAAAGAGTCACCGAAAATTCACTTGAGATGAGGTAGAGTATTGCCAACCCAAAAATGTAAAAATGACAGTACCATTTAAATTTGCATTCCACTAGTATACACTGTTTTGGACTGGATCAACTCTAAGTATTTTCTTACGCAAACTGGGACACTGGAGTTAAATATACTCTCGCATAAACGGATCAGGATCTTATTTGTTAACATTGTATGAACTCTTAAATAACAAAATTAATTTTTATCCGGATTTTTGTTTTTTTTTTGGTTTTTGTTTCTCATCTTATCAAAGAAGTTTTATATTAAGTATCATTAAATAAATACGCTGAAATTGATTATTACGGGGCAAGCTAGTTTCCATGACCATTTCGCTAAGTGCTTAACTTAGCGCATCAGCTGAAAACTTTAAACCAAATTTTAGATTAGTTACCTCAGTAATTAATTAATGTTAAGTTATATTTAAATATTAACTTATATTTTAATAAAAAAAAATTCATTTGACAAATATGTTTTAATTTTTTTCGACACAATTTTCTCAATATGTTAAAGTACCAGGCAAAAGTATGACTTTTTTTTCCTGCTGCTTAACAAATTGAATTTGGAGCCTCAAGTTACCAATGTAAGATTTCTCATTTGACAAAGTTGACTCAAATTTGTAAACCGGTATTTTAACGCGTTTTTTTTTAACATTTTGGCTGCAACAGTTCGCAAGTATCATACAAAATATTCACTGAATTAAATTTTACACCTAATTACCAAAGTACATGAAATAATAAAAACTCAGTAAAATAAGACTCTCTCTAAATTTGCATCGGAATATGTTGTTTAGCGAAGGACGAGTAGCTCAAAGATATAACTAATATATAGATACATTTATATGCAAAATGTTAACTCTCAGACAGTAGTATACGTCCCAGACCTAAACGATTCCTCTTCGTTAATGGCGATATCGAATTTAGAAAAATTATTATATATTCTGTTGAGGCGCATTTGTATCACGGCGGCCGCATCTGAGGATGGGAAAACGTGTAAAAAGACTTTTATAAAACTTTTTTTTAAGATAAAAAAAAAATTTATTAAAAATTTGATTTTTCCTCGATTAATATCAAAGAAAAGCGTATGAAATCCTTTTTAAAATGAGCTATTACTGAACTTCTTAAGGCTTATAGAACTGGAATTAGAATATACATATATATAATCCTAGAGCGCATATGGAAAAAAACGATATTTTTGCACTTTTATAACTTTATAGCTGAAAAAATGGAAGAGATCGAATTTTTTTTAAAGTCATATTTGGATTCAGTAAGTTAAAGAATATAAATAACAAAAGTTTCAATAAAATCTGAAGTAGTCATTTTAAGTGCCTTGTTGATTTGTCGTGGAATTGCCCATATGGCAATTTTTTTTTTACATTTTAAAATGCAAAATTTTTAATTATTTTTTTTCAATAATGATTTTATTTAAAATATCGATTTCACGGTATTCGCACATGGCCCATTCCATCACAGTAAAGATTGTAAATCCTTAAAATGGCTCAAGATTTATTTCAATACTTTGTTCATGTTGTTCTTGAAGACATCAATTTGATCGAGGGATCTCTTTTTCAATTCAGCCAACGCGTTTTTCATGTAGTCTATCAAGTACAAAGTGAAGCCTTTCGTGTCTCCAAAGGCAAAGAATTCTTGTAAACGGTGATTTGGTATCTGCGAACATTTCATCAACAGAAATGATATCCTTGTAGATTTCTATGACATCGAAGTTTTATTACGCAAATTGCAGGAACCCAGAGAATATATTTGCAACATACTCAATTCAACAGCGACCAAAAAAAAAATTAAACATGTACATATACATGTATAGAGGTATAGAACTTTAAGTTGCAATAAAACAACGATGGATTATTCGATTGACATGAATTTTATTTATCCGAAAGATAATCTTGTGGCATTACATTTTAAATATGATTTCTGGCATATGGCCACCACGGCTGGCGCGGTTGTAGTCCAATCTGGACGTTCAATTTTCGATGACTTTTTCCAACATTTGTATCCGTATATCGGCAATAACACGGCGAATGTTGTCTTCCAAATGGTCAAGCGTTTGTGGCTTATCCGCATGGACCAATGACTTTACATAGCCCCTCAGAAAGTAGTCTAGCGGTTTTAAATCACAAGATCTTGGAGGTCAATTCACAGGTCCAAAACGTGAAATTAGGCGGTCACCAAACGTGTCTTTTAATAAATTTATTGTGGCACGAGCTGTGTGACATGTTGCGCCGTCTTGTTGAAACCACATCTCCCGGACATCATGGTTATTCAGTTCAGGAATGAAAAAGTTAGTAATCATAGCTCTATACCGATCACCATTGAATGCAACGTTCTGGCCACCATCGTTTTAGAAAAAGTACGGAGCAATGATTCCACTAGCTCATAAAGATCACAAAACAGTCAGTTTTTCTGGATGTAAGGGTGTTTCGACATACACTTGAGGATTACCTTCACTCCAAATTCGGCAGTTTTGTTTGTTGATGTAGCCATTCTACCAGAAGTGCGCTTCATCGCTAAACAAAATTCGCTTATGAAAATCGGGAACAACGGTACCCTCGTTTTGGACCCAAAATTGCACTATTTGCAAGCATTGTTTAGGCGTGAGTTTATTCATGTTGAATTGCCAAACTAAACTGAGAATAAAACACTTGACAGCTGTTAAATCGGTCGCCATCTTGAAAAGTAATGCCAACTTAAAGTTCTATACCTCTATAAAAAACACCATTTACAAACATATAAATTCCGAAACAATTGTTTATATTTTTTTTTTGAAGCACATAAACAAACAAATAATATTTGTTTTCAAAATTTTTTTTGGTTGCGTACGATAAAGCCTTTGTGCAAAAATTGAATTGTTAAAACCAACCATGTTAAATTTATTGTACGTAGTAACCATTTAATGATGAAATCTTAACCGAAACTTGCTTGTTGGGACCAAAGTAGTGTTAATCGTAACCATATATTGTTACATAGAACATAATGTGGTTGGCATGTTTCACAGCTTATCAAACAATCGAACTTATGCGCACTGAAATCCGTCACCATCAATATAATTTTATGTTAATTTCAGGATACCCTTTATATATGAGAAAACGTAAAGAGATGCCAACAAACAAAAAAATGGAGACAAAGAAAATTATGGATAAAAATCGAAAAACTACAAAGTAAACATCATCGTTTATTTATTTTATAGTGACAATAGTTTTAGGGGCGAAACAAATACTGCGTCATCATCCAACAAACACAAGCTATCAGATACACACTTCTACACAGTCAACAAGAACATAATAGAAATATGAAAATAAAAAAACTCATCGAAGCCAAAGTACAAGAGGAAATTACAAAAAGTCATAAGTCTTGGTCCAATAAACAAACAAATAAAGTTAAATCTTTACAGCCTGAATTGCAACAGTAATATTTGTCCTCATTTTATTTTTTCGGTGTTTTGGCTTTTATTTTTGTTTATTTATTTCGGTTGTTTTTCTTGTTATCCTTTCATTTGCTGGGCTATACAAAAGCCATGGAGGTGGAAAAATATTTATTTAATGGATTGGATTTTATTTTATGTCAAGTACACATTATAACAAAATAAAAATTACAGCAAAAAATGTAGGTCGAAATGAAGTGTAGTTTTAGTATAAAAGTTACTATCTTACATAATGTATTAAAAATTTAAAGATATTATTTTTTTCTTATAATTATAAACAATAATATCTATAATAAACAAAAAATTATATAAATAGTTAAATTTAAACATTAAAAAGTATATTACTAGGAAATTATTGACTTTATTCAGGGCACTTACATTAAGAAGTTTTTTTTATAAATGTGTAATTGAGAATCATACATACAAATTTTGTAAAGTTTAAAGACCGTATTCATAAAAAAATAATTTAAATATAATAATGCTTTATTAAGACTTCTTTTCAATAGTTTTTGAACAAACGCAAAAACATATACAGAAAAAGTGCATAAATCAGTCAAGTGCGAGTTAGACTCACACGTAGGGTTCTGTATTATTTATTTATTTATTTATTTATTTATTCTGATTACAAGCCTTAAAGGCCAACTTAATCTAGATTTATATGGCTTAATAAATTTTATAACTAAAATAAATATACAGAAATTATAAAAAAAATTTATTACTTTTTCAAATTGCACACATGATGAAGCCAAACCAACATTAAAACATGTTGTTAATACCAGTCCTTTATGTGATAACAGCTAAAATGATGCATTTTTATATGTATTGTTTTAGGATGTTTTAGGATTATGTTCAGCACAACTGAAAGATTCAAGTTGTTATTTTCTTATGTCTTATGAGACACCCATTAATTTTAAAATAAAAGTCATATTCGCAAAAATTGAATCATTATTGGAACACCCTTTAAATTTTAGTAATTGTGTTATAGCGGCCACTTATCAGGAGCCTACCTATTGCGGTTCAATAAGTAAGTTAATATTTGTGAAAACATGTCACTGATGGAACACCCTTTAGTTATTAGTAATTGTTATAGCGGTCGAAGTAACACATCTACTGTAAAAATTTCAGGAGTCTACCTACTACGGTTTATAAAATATGGCTATTTAAGTAGAAATCATATCCCTTTCGGAACGCCCTATAATTCAATTATTTTTTATAGCGGCCATGACAATTCCCTTTCGCTAAATATATCAAGAGTCTACCTATAACGATTAACAAATAAGTCACTATAAGGGCAAAACATTTCGCTGTCGGAACGCACTTTAATTATTAGTAATTGTCATATCGCCCGTGGCAATGCATCTTCTGTACAAAATTTCTACTTATTACGGTTCAGGAAATAAGGCATTATACATGCAAATAGCGTCACTGTTTTATGGGGGTCATATTATTACCCCATCTGAAAATTTCGAGAGTCCACCTATTATGGTTAAAAAAATAGGCCATATTCAAGCAAATCACGTTATTGTCGGACAATCCTTTAATTTTTACTATTTGTTTTTGTGGCCATATTAATACGACTCCTGTGAAAATTTCAAGAGTCTAGTTATTATGGTTCAAAACTTAGGCTATATTCATGCAAATCACGTCACTGTCGGAACAACCTTTAATTTTTAGGTTGATTTTTGTATACTTGTTTATATAGCTAACTAAGTGCTAATTACTGTTTGTATATTTTAAGTGTATGTCTTCTACAGGTCAAACACAGATACGTGAATAACACATCTCTATCGGAACACTCCATAAGTTTTAGTATTTGTTTTTCTGAAAATTTCAAGCGGCTACCTATTATGGTTCCAGAGATAAAAGGCGCTGACAGACAGACAGACTGACAGGCATTGTAGTGAAAACAATAGGGTTACGTTTTTGCCCTTTGTGTACGGAACCCTAAAAAATATTAATATGTCGTATAAGATTTTCGATTTACTATCTCACACAACTATATAACTATACGGAAAAAAGACAGTAAATAGCAGTCATATACAAATAGACAGCCTCTCTTTTACATGGAACGTCTTTTTAAACACTTACTATAAAAACCCATTTTTAAAAACCTAAGTATAAATAGAACTAAAAAATAGCAACAAATATTGTATAAAATTATATACATGACAATAGTCTCCCTAAATTTAACAAGGAGCAACATCCACAAGGAAAAAGCAAAAAAATTCTAAATATACAAACCAAAATGAATGAACAAATTTGTAAATGTCTTCAAGCATTACAGTACCACAAAGCTTTGTAAATATTTCTGATGGGGGTATACTGACACACTGTGAACATCAGAAAAAGTAACACTTTTATTTCATATTAACAAATTTAAATTTTTTTAACTTAATTCTTATTTACTAAGGAATTTATATTGATCTTACAATCCATCTTCTTCTATATAATTAAAATGAACTGTCGTTCGTTGGTAATTGCATCAATTAAGAACGGCTGTACCAATTTGCGCAATTTTTTTACTAAATCTTCATCATATTACAACTTAGGTTTTTAGGAAAGAAAAATTGGCCATGTCCACTTTTTAAGTAGCTAGAGAATTTTAACAGGCAAACCTTTGGAATTTTGTACCAGTAACCCTCTTACTAATATACATAGTTTAGCAAAACACAGTCGGGATTGGAATAGTAGAGTTTTGATACCTTACACAAGTTACTAACAGTCTAACAATACACACACTGGTTTGGGACGGTGAGCGTGGTACCTGCCATAGAAAATGAAAAGATACTATCGTGTACCTTTAGAACTACCATAGGTAGAGTCGTAAAACTTTGCAAAAGTAACCCTCAGACTAAAGTGCATAGTCTAACAAAGTGCAGACTGGATTGTGAAGGTGGCGTGGTACCTCTTATACAATGTGAAGAAATATTATCGTGTACCTATAGAACTAAAATAAGTAGAGCCTTGAAACATTGCAGAAGGAGTCCTCATATTAATGCACATAGTCTAGCAAAATTTAGACTTTATTGGGACAGTGGGCGTGATACCTCCCATAAAGAGTGGAAAAGTAAAAATAACACCCTTGCATGTATGGGTAGTCTAATACATATGTACCTTTATAAATGCAAGCTTGATAACAAGGGATTCAATCCCTTTAGGTTCTTGCAAAAAAAAAATAAAAAATCTTATAAAATAATATTGGATCTCATTTACAACGCCGCACAGTGGCTGGAAATCGTTTTTCGTTGGCCAAAATTCTGTAACTTTTGAACCGATCAAAATATTGAAATAATTTTTTTTTAATGGATAGATATTTAGCTCAGCTTGATTCAGTTTTAATTACATTAAAATTGATTGAGGACTTTTTTAAGGAATTCGAGGTCAAAGTTGAACATTTTAATTTTTTTAACTTTCAGAGTGAAATATGAGTTCATTCTGTGTGTAACATAGTAAAATATCCCTCTAAGATCCAAAAAAGTATATATATATTCTTGATCAGTGATGAAATCTAAGACGATATAGCTATGTCTGTCTGTCCATACGTCCGTCTGTCCATCCGGCCGTCCGTCCATTCGCCTGTCTGTATGAACACGATTCAGTCTAAACGAAAAGAGCTAGACCCTTGAAGGATAGGACAGGCTAAGTTCGTAAATGGGCCAAATCGGACCAGGGGGAAAAAAATTCCGCTAAGAAGAACTAAACCAACCCCTGAAAAACTACACATTTTTACAAGTTTTTTTGTAAATTTGTTAAGCAAATGAAACATTTTTATGTCAAAGAAGGTTCAAGGTCTTTACCCTGGAGCCAGAAAATCATAAAAATTTATTTTTGGACCCCGCCCACTTTTTGTGGGCGTTTATATAGCATATTATATGAAAAATAGTGTCAATAATTAACAAATTGTATTACCTAAGCCTAGATTGTATAAAAAATTATTTTTTAACCTTTCATGACGAATGGAAAATGTACCCGGATCTTCTGCGCTACCTTCACCTCACCCCCCCCCAAAAAAAAAAAATTAAATTAAATTATTAATTAAATTAAAAAAAAGTTGAGTTTGACAGCATGCCACGCCCACAATTATCAATATTTTAACATAATTTTTTGGCTACCCTAATTTGGATATATTAACTACAAAATGACGTAAAAATTTTAAAAATCGGTGACAAAAAAAAATTTACTTTTGGCCAACGAAAAACGATTTTCAGCCACTGTGCGCCGGCAATGCAGCAATAGAGCTTTAAATTTTTTTTCTATTCGGACGCTTTTAGTTTAATCCATTACTCACATCGACAAGATCAGGCAACCGACTTCAATCTGTCAAATATAAAATACACACGTTTATAGGAAGACGATTATTTTAAAGCTATATTGCTACATGGCCACATGACCACCGTTGTGGCTGTAGGCAACTTAGGCTAATTACTATTTTTGTATGCAATATGATAACTAGATACAGTTTCTTTTCGTTCTCACAGTATATATCTATAACGTTTACTTTGCTAAAATCTTGTTAAAGTCTTTCTGTGAAGTTGATGATATATTTACGTGATTTTGTGCAATTCTGTATATTTATGAGATGTACATATTTAGTATGTGTGAGATCTGCAGCATTTTTCTGTAACCACTACAAACATTTTTTTTAAGATTTGCGAGTATGTATTTTCACAAAAACATTAGCATTCTTTCTACTAGTATTTCTAGTATTTAAGTGAGAAAAACGTTTACCCAAACACTTTTTAGACATTACACTATGTAAGGATGAGTTAGGATGGCAGCCTGATGTTTTCTTCTTTCACACGAAAAACTCATATATTATGAAGTATTTTAGGAAAATAATTTAAATTTTGCTTTCGGCTGATACTATTTAGAAAATTTTTCATTCATTGCATTTCAATGGTTCAACAAAGGTGTATTTACTCGAAATTTAGATATTATAATTTTTTTACGGCATGAGGAAAATTTGTTTTTAACCGAATTCAAAAAAAGAAGGAGGTTATCAATTCGTCTGTGTGTTGCTTTTTTGTGTACGTTTGTGCCTACAGAAGTCGGTCATTTCTGAACCGATTTTAAAAATTTATTAGGAAGGTTATGCTTACAAATTGGTCTCATTTTAAAAGAAGTTTAAAATTTTCAAAATTAAAGGCGGTCTCCCTAAAACATGTTTTTTACGTGTATTATGAACTTTATAGGTTACCAATTTAAAACTAAATAAAGTGCGTATCACTATAGCTCTCAATAACAAAAAGTAATAAAAAAATAAAATTAAAAATTAAAGGGTGACTCTATAGATGACGTAATTTCACCTTAATGATCCTAACTTTTGAACCGTTATAGACAAACACTTGAAAGTTGCACAGAATGTTCGTTACTATATCTGTTATAATAAGTATAAATATTTAAAATTATAAATTAGAGGGTGTCCCGTTAGTTGGTTTAATTTGATATACATATATATGGCCAAACTTTTGAACCGTTATAGACAGACAGTTGAAATTTACAAAGAACTTTTATTGCTAAGTCCTCTACAATAACAAGTATAAGATATGATTTTGAAAATTAAAGGCTGTCCCAATAGTTAATGTAAATTGATATATATGGCCAAACTTTTAAACCGCTACAAACAGACGGTTTAAATTTACAAAGAACCTGAATTGCTACAAGTATAAAATTTGAATTCCGAAATTACAGGGTGTCGCAATAGTTAGTGTAATTTTATGTATATAGCCAAATTTTTGAACCGCTATATACAGACCTTCGTTTGACATTGGTTTGACCTAAAAAAAACCATACCCCTGGGGTCTTTTGCCCCTATATACTCCGGAAGCACTGCTCCCCCGGTAGAAAATAGACTAATATTTGCTTTAGATTATTGAATTCCAAAATTATTTTTTTTTATCTGCATTGACATTTTGTGCTACGATATTTAAAAAAGTCGGTTTTTTTTGCAAGAATTATAATTAAGACACATTTTATGTGAAATTAAAAATAATTTATGTTTAAATTCTACAATTTTCAAATCGACACACTCTTGTTGAATAACTGCGATATCTTCGAAAAAATTTTGATTTTTCATCCGAGATATAGTAATAATTATATACCTGCTAATTATAATATATACATTTTTCTTTCCTTTATTTAAGTTGTAATGAACATGTACGATGACATCACTTCTGATTGTTTGCAGAAAGACGAGAATACCCAAAACTCTGTTAAATTCTATCGGAGATGTTATAATTTAAAATTGCTCTTTGAGAAATAATAGACTAGCGGGAGCCATTGAATCTGCTAGCAGTCAGTCGGTTGGGGTGGTTCTTGTCATATTATAACTCTATTACCGATAGGTGTGTCATGACATAAATAATTGTATAGACTCCCTAAAAAATACTGCAATTCCGTTTCATGATTTAGTTGAAAGAATTGGAAGTTAACCCCTTGTTTATTTCAACTTTACTAACAGCTAATAATGCTATTAAAACCACCACATTTACTTAAATATATTCCCAGGTGGTTTTGGGAATAACGCCTCGCAACCCACCCTACCAATGATCTTACGGCGTTTAATTATTCACGAAGATCCCTTAGTGCACTACTCTAGACCAGACACGTTATGTAAGAAAACTCAAAATCTTAACAAGGCATAGTTATTTCAATGCTTACTCAAGATAAAAATAATATTAGAAAAATAACTTTTTGAGAATTCATTTATTTATTTATTTAGCCTATACATTTATTAATTCGATTTAAAAAAATTAAATTTATCATGAAAAGAATTTTTAATATTTATTATTTAAAAGTAATTAGAAAGCTCTTACGCAATAAGAACATAACTTGGTTTACTAACTTCAGAAATGATCAGAAATTTCTTTAAAGGGAAATTAATCAAATGATCCAATACATAACACTATCTCTCTGAATGGTTTTTGTTTTTTTTATGAATGAATGCGTAAAACAAAGTGACAAAATTTTATTAATGAAGAAGTTTAGTAATTATCATTGAGTATGAGAATCAGAGCTAAAGAAAAATAAATTGATTTCGTTTGTTTTTGTTGCAAATAACATAATACTATAGATAATACTGGGTGCTTTGATAAAACGATTTTTTTTTTTTTTTGTTTAATTATCAACTTTGAAATTTTTACACAGTACTAATTATGCAAATAGTAATAAATTTTTGTTTTTTTTCTTCATTTTAGTTATAAAGTTAATATTAAATTGAACAATGTAATATTCTACTTAGTTGATTACAAATAGTTTGAACGAAATATGTATATATTTTTTTTGACTCACCCAATTAAATTATTCTGCAACTGCTAGTTGATGAGGCCTCGTCAAACTGCTAGTGATTGCTGAGTATAGGGTAACGAATTATATGTTTTTACTTGGCGATTTTGTTTATATCTGTACTTAATTTACCTAAGTTTAGAAATAGCAATTAGAATTTTTCTTATATATATACTTATTTTTTATCAGGTTCTTAAATTCTTAATTTAGTGCAATATTTGGAATTTTGTTAGTAACAAATCACTTGATTTTTAAAATATTTACATATATGTATGTAGGTTAACTTGCTTTCAGATCTCACTAATTTCACTAATTGCTTAAGGCTTAATTAATTTTGTTACACTGGACATGGTTATTAAATATACATGATATTATTTTTCTGTTTTTGCAATTTTGTAATGACTCATTGATACTATGAGGAATCTTGCACTAAGAAGAGTTACAAATAAAATGAAAACTTTTACATATTACCTAACCGTGGATGTTATTTGGTGTTAATTTTGTTCACCGGTGATTTCGAGGTTCTCGATGTTATATACCTCAACCAGTTGTCCTCGGGTGGGGAATTCTGCTGGGTGCAAATTATTTCCAAGTGTTTTTATGGAAGCTTGTGACACTCTTTTGTCTGCTTTGGATTTTCTATTATAATAACCGTGTAGACTTACACTAAAATGCAACGCGATCAATTGATTTTTATTATTCTTTTTGTATGTTTCTTGCTTATATATTTTTTTTTAAAGGTTCGTAAATGTAACGAGTGATTTTTTAAGAGCTTGAGAACTTTTTTAAAAAAAAAAACGCATAAAATTTGCAAAATCTCATCGGTTCTTTATTTGAAACGTTAGATTGGTCCATGACATTTACTTTTTGAAGATAATTTCATTTAAATGTTGACCGCGGCTGCGTCTTAGGTGGTCCATTCGGAAAGTCCAATTTTGGGCAACTTTTTCGAGCATTTCGGCCGGAATAGCCCGAATTTCTTCGGAAATGTTGTCTTCCAAAGCTGGAATAGTTGCTGGCTTATTTCTGTAGACTTTAGACTTGACGTAGCCCCACAAAAAATAGTCTAAAGGCGTCAAATCGCATGATCTTGGTGGCCAACTTACCGGTCCATTTCTTGAGATGAATTGTTCTCCGAAGTTTTCCCTCAAAATGGCCATAGAATCGCGAGCTGTGTGGCATGTAGCGCCATCTTGTTGAAACCACATGTCAACCAAGTTCAGTTGTTCCATTTTTGGCAACAAAAAGTTTGTTAGCATCGAACGATAGCGATCGCCATTCACCGTAACGTTGCGTCCAACAGCATCTTTGAAAAAATACGGTCCAATGATTCCACCAGCGTACAAACCACACCAAACAGTGCATTTTTCGGGATGCATGGGCAGTTCTTGAACGGCTTCTGGTTGCTCTTCACTCCAAATGCGGCAATTTTGCTTATTTACGTAGCCATTCAACCAGAAATGAGCCTCATCGCTGAACAAAATTTGTCACATTTGAACATTTCGAACCGAACACTGATTTTGGTAATAAAATTCAATGATTTGCAAGCGTTGCTCGTTAGTAAGTCTATTCATGATGAAATGTCAAAGCATACTGAGCATCTTTCTCTTTGGCACCATGTCTGAAATCTCACGTGATCTGTCAAATACTAATGCATGAAAATCCTAACCTCAAAAAAATCACCCATTATTACACCGTATTTGGAAGTAACAAAATAATATTGTACAGTGGTGGCTACCAAGTGAGTCCACCACGTGTTTAATCAGCCAAATTGGACGCTTGGGAACAATTTTTGCAATCTTCTGTGTTGAAATATAGATGTTTTTTAAAAAAATAGTTCCTTCTTGAGAAAAAATTGATTGCTCCAATCCAAACGATTATTATTTCCACGTGATGGTAGGAAATAAAAGGTTCCAAAATACTTGAACTGTTTAGAGACAAAAGAATTGTATAAAAAAAAGGGTGATGAAAAAATCTGACAAACATTACCTTTCGTATTAATTATAAAGGATTATTCTCTATCAGTTGAATTTAAGATAAAATCTAGAAGATGATCGCTTTAAATGCAATTTTTTATTACCCACACAAACTTTACTTCTTTTCACGCTGACGACTCGATGTAAAAGAACTTGACATGCTGTTTTAGAAGATACGGAAGTAAAATCTAACTTCTACTTAAGCTTCGATAAGTTATCGAAAAGTCAGTTCTACTAAACGATTAACTGGGTTTACACAAACAACAGCGTGTTCATAGGTGAGAAAAATTACAAGATTGTCACTAACAAATTATTTTGCAGATGAACATTATTATTAAACACATTTATTTAAAAGTTGATTAACAGACAGTTTATATAAAAACAAAAGAAATTTGGAAGAAATTCCCACTACTGTTCAATGATGTGAAAGACCATATTTGTATTAATTTGACATATATCATAACATTTATCTGTTCAACAATAAATGTTTATTAAGTGTATATCACTTAATATAAAAACTATAATTTGCGGCCAATTTCGTATGTTTAAAATTTAAATAAAGATAAAAAATTCTTGAACAATGGGAAGTAGGATTAAACCTTTGTTTTGCTCATCGTTATACAGAACTGTTGGTAGATACATTTTAAAACAAAAAAATGTTACATTACATATTTTATTGTTCTTAATTACATTTTATAGAGACCTACTAAAGAATCTAGTAAATCTACGAGACCTGGGGATATCTCTTTCGATATACTTCTTCTCTTTTTTACTATAACGCTTTTTGTTGAAATAGGTTTCGATGTAGTAAGCTCGTCAAAGTCAATTGAATCGGTGTCATCAGTACCGGAGGTATGAATATATGTTCCTTTCTTCACTTCACTTTTTTGGGGAAAAAAATTTGTTGTTATTGTTGCTGTTGTATTGTATTCAATTCACTTCAAAATAAACATCGTAAGACAAAACGAACTTTGAAAATATTTCGCTTTAAATTTCAGTAGAAAACAGACTTAAGAAGATGAAAAATACAATGCAATAAAAGTAAAAACCATATTTTGCGTTATATGCCGTAGATGGTACAGGATTTCCTCGAATTCCATTTAAAATGCATTAGGGGTTTTCACGATGTGTAAATTTATAGTGCATATTGAAGTAGAACGTAAGCATACTTTTTAAATATAAAATAGAAATAAAAACACAAAAAGGAAAATAATAAATGAAATAATTTGTAATTTTTAGGAACAATTTTACTTTTTACATCAAATTTGGGTTGAAAAATCTGCAAAATCTGGATAAAATTTTTTAAAACGCCAAAAAATCCGGTAAAATAACAAAACAGATAAATTCGAAATTTTTATGAATATTTTTTATTACAAAATCATGTAAAATATAATGAAACAATAAATATCATTTATTAATATTAAACAGAAAAACAAAGGTATGTTTAATGTTTACATAAATACATTATTTGAGACCACTAAAAAAAATTAAAGAATTAAACGGCCGTAATATTTCTTTAAAAGACAAAACAGACTACCTGTGAAGCTTTTTGCTTGTCTGCAGAAAACAACCAACGGCTTTGGCGGGAACCAAAGCCGCAACCCTCAGACTGGTAGACTAGCATCGATTGCCCCAACTGGATTATTGAAAAAAAATTGATTTATTTAATTTTATTTTGTATTTACTATATACAATTTTTACAATTGACTTCTTGTTTGGTTTTATTAAGACTAACTTCGCTAAACACTTGTTCCACATTAGAGGACGAATGTGGTAGAACAAAAATATAAAGCGAAGAATTTTAGAAATAAAATCCATGAATAAATAAATTTCACAAATTTTTGTAGAACAACTAATCTAGCAAGGTACTAGTGTCATTTTGGTTCACCAACTTTAAAAAATCAAGTGATTTAAGCTCTCTAAATTCGGAGGCTTGAATGTCTTAAATTGTCTAACATTATTTTAGTTGTATCTTCTACGTTCTAAACTTATGAAAAATAAACCATTGATGGTTCGTATAGATTTACTCAACAGTTCACAACGCCTTTGATTCAAAGCTAATGAGATTGGTAGGGACACAATATGTTCAGATGTTTTATTCTAATAATCACTTTATTTCATTTAATTGTCCAAGGTAAAGTCTGAAGAATTTTTATTCAACGAAAAGAAGTTGACAAAGATCAATAAAAAATAGTGTGACCTAAACACAGTCATAAAATCTGAAATTTCAGCAAGAAAATCTGCAAATATCACCTAAGCAATTTTACGATGAAAAATCAGCAAAATGCAGAGAAATCAGCAAATCTGGCAACAGTGATGTATTTCGGCCAATGTAAGGTTGCCAAGTCTGTAATCAACAACTGCTTTAAATAAGAATGTATATATAAATGTATGTAGAAATTGGCAAACCCTGCAAATAAAGCTCATAATTTATATTTATACTCTCAATCAAAATTATTAAATTATTTATCTGTTACAGTTCCCAATCAACACGATGATAATTACAAACTTTGTATAGGATGTGTCACGCATAGCAAATAAAAACTGTAAAGAAGATGAATGGACTGTTGTAGGCAGCTATAGCTTTCCCGCAAACAAAAAACAAACACATTCTGTGTTTTATGTACATAATTATTTAGATATTTTGCTCACCATACCAGAATTTGAGATGTTTGCAGTAGGAGTTTTCTATGCTTTTTTGTTGTGTTAATTATTTAACTTTTATAGTTGGGATTTTATAATTTTATTTTTGTTCTTGTTTTATTTTCCGCAATAATTTTTACAAATGTCATGCTTTAAACAAAACACGACGTTAAATGTTTTACAAATGTTTTATTTTAAAGTTAATTTATTTAACATGTGTTTTTATAAAAGAGTCGCATATTCATTTCATTTAAAGCAAAACATACTTTTTTGTGATATTATGTATCATATGTTTGTAGCATAATTTAATTATATTAAAAATATTTAGAAATGAAATAAAAAAATATTGTTTACTAACAGCACTTTATTACATGGTAGAATAAATGCAAGAAAATTTATTGTCTTATTTAAAAAATCTACATTATTTCAAAAGAGTAAATTCGAATATTTTTAAATATCCAGAAACTCTGAGACGATAGGATGCATTTTGTGTGAGTATCCTGCAACGGCTATTTATAATGTGCCTAGTAATTACAGTAGACTGTGCGATGAGGTAGTAGGCCGACGTTTACCAGTCGAAAGTCTTAATTTCCTAAAATCAAGAGTAAGGGCATGATACTCATCTGAAATCCTTAAGGACTGCAAGGGGTAAATACTTAATTAATTTATAATAATTCCTGCGTTCCTTTTTTTCTTTAAAAAATTGAAAACTACAAAATTGGACTCGTGTTTCAATATAAGTTAATAATAGGTCTATAATATTTTACTGTTAAATAAAAATTTCTGAAAATAATATATATTGTGGTTTTTCAATGTTGCCCATAAATCATATTGATAGAAGACAGACAGGGTTTATGTGATATTTGTAAACGTGTGATTTCAAAAATATCCAATCTGGCTTTAAAGAACAGCATGACAATTGGTGTTACAAGTATAACAACTGCTCCAAAAACAACATTTTTCGGACTTTCAACAAAAAACTAACCAAAAAGTTAGATAAAAGTAAACCTTGCTTGGTAGTCTGAAGACTAGAATTGATAACGAGTTCGTATTTGATAAAAATCGTTTTTAACTATTTTCGGTTAAAATTGTTCAAATAAACATATCAACAATAACAATGCCAGGGTTGGTAAAGTTGGTACAATTATATTATATTTAGTACTAATTAAAACTGAAAAGTACAATGGCATATCAATGACTCTAATCTACTTTAGAAAGTTTAAAGAATTTTTAAATCACTTCATTACTTATGCCTCAGTTTAGAAAAGAATAATTGCATTACTTAAATTTTAGGTTAGGTTTACTGGTATCCTGAAGTATGGGAATAAGTCTGCTCATAGGTCGTTTTTTGCTAATACAATTTTTTGGAATTTTTTTTTTTTTGCAATAAATATGTGACAAACTAACGATCCGAGAGCGGAATTAGTTCGGTATGGAACCCTAAACAAAAGTTGGTAATATTCTTTTTCAGTAGACATCAATCATGTAAAGGGTGCTTAAATTTTAAGTGCCGATATTGATTGTGAATAAAACACAAACTATTTAGGAAATTATTGTAATTTCTTTTTATTTTCATAATATTGGTATCGTTCAATTATGTATGATTCAAAATGGTCGCCGTGACCTCGGCGGCACACCTGCATCTGATGCTTCAAATTTTCTATAACACTGAGGCGGTTTGAAATGTTCTTGAGTCAATTGCACCTTATAAGCGTGTAAATGCAAGTCTTTATGTATAATGTTCATCAACGACGAGTGTGAGAGGTGGAATTGTTGGGCACGACTAGTTGAAGTGGACGGCTCTTTTCATCCACACTATCGCGAACAGCAGAAATATTATCTGCAGTACGAGCTGTACCAACATGCACTGGTGTTTTCAGATCTCCTACAGACCCGGTTTGCTCAAATTTTTGCACGATTTTTCCGATTGTGCGCACATTTGGACGATTAAAATGACCGAAAAAATCACGAAATGCACGATATGCATTTTGATTTGATCGACCATTTTCATAAAAAGCCTGAATAATTTTGCGTTGCTCGATTGCGTATCATTCCATGTTTCAAATTGAGTTAATCTGAAAATGAGAAATGTCAAATAAAATGCATAAAAAGCGTGACGTTTAGGTGTGGTTCTCCCTCAACAACGGTCCTTAAAATTTAATAACCTGATATATATTTTTTATAAAATCAACAACATTAAAGGCAAAATGATATATTGTTCTTTTGTTTATCTGCTTTTAGTATTAAATATAAAAGTAAATCTGTACAAAGCCATTTAACATGTGCACAGCGACATTTCTATTAGCATTAGTTTTTGAAAACAATGACAATTCTAGCAACAAACAATACTTCAACGTACATGTTTTATATTTACCCATACTTTTAAACTAATCGGATTAAATGCATTAAGTGTAAATGATAATGTAAATTTTTTTACACTCTTTTTAGTCTTCTCTAGGGGCTTTTAAAGTGGCAGCACAAAAAAGTGTTAGTAAAAGCTATGGTACTACAATTTCGTTGAGAAAAAAACATTGATGTGCATTCACCTTTTTGCTTGAAGTACTTTTGTGACAAGTACTGCTTAAGAAAAAAAGCAGCAGTAAAACTATCAAAATATAAATACCTACACGATCTTTATTTTGCTACACATTAAACTTGAATTAATTGTGTCAGGCTGTGTATGTTGCATTTATTTTTAAATATTTATTCTATACTTATCATGTAGACAGCATAAGATTGGTGTGACAGTGTGTACGAGTATGCATGTGTGGGTGTGAAAATGACTGTATAAGTTCATGACTTAGTAATTCTCATAAATGACAACAGGCATTTTGTACTCACTTCAAAGTGGCGCACGTGCATAGTCTCACATACTTAAAAAAGCTTAGTACACCACTACAAGCAGGCATAAATCCTACTTGTAATCGTTTATACGAAGGTATATTTTATATAAGTACATACATACATACATAATATTACATTTTAAACTTAAATTAATTGTGACAGGCTGTGTATATTACATATTCAAATATTTATTCTATACTTATCACCATAGACAACTTTAGTTTGGAGTGTCAGTGTGTGTGTGTCTATGTGTGTGAAAATAAATGCATAAGCTTATGCTTGAGTAATTCTTAAAAACAAGTGCGCTTGTTACCATTTTGTATTCACTTCAAAGTAGCTCACGCGCATTGATACTCTTACTTAAAAAAAGTCTAGCATAACATTAGGAGTAGGCGTTATTCCTGCTTGTGTTCGTTAAGGCGTAGATGCCTTTTATAATGATATGTATTAAATTTAAATTTATCATATACATATGTAAATTTACTGAAATAAATAACTACACCCAAAAATATATAACATTTACTGTTTATATTTTATTTAAGAAGTTTTAAGTTAAGTTAAACATAAAAAATATGTTTTATAAGAAGAAAATTTTTATTTAAATTTTTATAACTGTTGTTAAAAGAAAAAAAAACGAGAAAAATAATTTGCAGTCAAAATTAACAGTTAGTTTTTATCTCGCTGTGGTAAAACTGAAATACAAACTTACAAATAATAACCAGGGACCGAACTTAATTGTTATTTTTTTATTTCAGATAAAAAGCTTACGAAAAAAATTAATTTTATTTAATATTGGTTATTTTTAACCATTATCAGTGCATATATATTATTTTGGTTATCGTAACCAATTTAAGTAAGAAATATTTGTTTTTGGTTATACGTAACCATTATATCAACAAAAATTTTTTTTAATTTAAATAACCATTTTGTCAACAAAAAATTTTTTTGGTTAAAATAACAATTATAAAACTAATTTCTTTGTTTTGGTTATCATTGACAATACAAAAATCAAAATAAAAATTTACTGATACTGTCTATATTAATGTCTATACTAATAACAACAACTTATTCTTACCAACGAACGACATTTGATTTTATTTATATCGATATGATAACCAAAAAGAAAGGAAAAACATATGTAATGGTTATTTTTCACCAAAAAATCTTTTCGGTTGATATAATGGTTATCTGCAACCAAAAAAAACTTGTGGTTGATATAATGGTTATTTATAACCAAAAAAAAAACAATACAAAACTCTAACTAAAATTGGTTGCGACGACCAGAATAAAATATATCTTATAGAAATGGTTAATTATAACCATTTTATAAACTTATCAATATTAATGGTTAAAAAAGACTTTTTTGTGATTTATCTTATAATTATTACATCCCTGATAATAATAATAGACAGTAAAAAAATAATATTTTATATAATAACTCAGTTATAAAATCGACATTCAAAAACAATTGCAAATAACTTTTAATTTAAATGAAATGTTAGTAGTTGTCAAAAATGTTTTTTTATTAAAATGTACCTACGAAATATTTTGAGTGTACAACATGAACTTTTATTATTAGAAAAATAATTATAAATAATAAAAGGAATACATTTAATGATAAGAGCTTCTGAACACAAAAAAAAAACAATAACTTACTAGTACTTAAATATGTTAAATTCACTTTAATTGTCGCTATAAAAAAAATAAAAATTTAATAATTAAAAAGTTGCAAAATCATGTGTTTGTTAATGTAAATTAAAACTTTATATTAAATTTGGATATCATTTGAAAAGTAAAATAACTAATATTTAGGAAAATTGCAGCAAAAAGTTTTAGTTTTTCATTAAAAAAATATATGTATATATACAAAATCTTTAAACTAAACACATGGTTGAGGTAACCATAATTTTAAAGAAACATATTATAGTTAAATGTTATGGTTGCAGTCAAACCATATTATTACTAAAAATTTTAATGTTACTGTTAAATTAAACAGATATAGTATGTTAATGCTAGATATTGTGTTACACTTTGTTTCGTTAATTTTTGTAAATATTTTATGAAATTTTTTTTCATTTTTCTGTATTTTTTTACATTTATTGTAATTTTTTTTTTTTTTTTTTGTAAAAATTAGGAATTTTCTGCAATTTATATTGCATTAGAAAAAAGCAAAAATCTTAAAAAAAATTCCTCATATTGACCCCCCTAATCGGCCTATTGACTGCTCCTGGATACCAGTGGGCATCCTGTAGGTCTATTGGCTACCTCTGTATGTATTGCTTTCTATAAAAGCCTTCATTACAAATCAAATTACCAACCTAAAAATAAACATAAAACTGGACCTCGCAAAGGGTTATTGATCGCGGTCTATAAAAAAGCAAAAGAGAATCATTAAAACCGAAAAAAAAATTAAAAAAATAAAGGTGGACGTGATTTTTTCCCGTGGCCTCCGAAAGAAAGTTGTCATGTTGCTGACTAACAATCCAAAAATTTTCGAAACTATGCCTGGCAGATTGGTCTGCTTAAATCTTCTCTATTTCGTCTGGTGTCTTGGCAAACAACAATAGTTTCCGAATACGGACAGACGGATGATGGGTATCGCCTAATCTTCTTTTCTATGTATAAGGATTCAGAATATATATACTTTATGGGGTCGGAAATGAATATTGTAGAAATTATACACGAAATGATAGACTTATATATGTATACTGTTTCCACCAGTGGTGAAGGGTATAAAAACAGTTTTTATTAAAGTTATATACTGAAAGTGGTTTCATTCCTATGAATTTCATCTTTTTTCTATAGAATACGTAATCGTGTATACTGTAAGTCCTTTTTATATTATGAAACTTTTGTTTCTACCAAAAATTTGCAGCGAGAATAGTTGCATAATATGCACTTATTAAATACAGCTATAATTTTTATTAATTTCTAGATTCTTACTTATGTCTTCATTTTTATTCTATTTAAAAGGTGATACACGATAAAGGAGAAGGAGACCCACTTCAACTTTTAACTATTCAAAAGCATTCTGAAGGCTAAAATTAACAAGCGGTTTCCGTAAAAAGGTAAACAAAATAAATCTCTTCTATATAAATAACATCTAAGTCGTTTCAATTCTTTTTTAATGAATAATAAAAAAAAAATAAAAAAAAAATTGGAAAATGCGTTTTATTTTAATTTTTAGATAATATTTCTCTAAGTGTAAACATACTTCTAAGATTCGACTATTAACCAGTCAGTGAAGAGCTAACTAAAATGCTCCATCACATAACGCACTTATAACTGACTTATAATAAGTTCGTTTTTTATTATCTAAAACTTATGCAGACATTATGTAGTATAAATAATTAGTTTTTCACAAAGAAATGCGTTAGCTTTTAAGCCACCTCTAACTAATTTCAAGTTAGCTTTAAGTGGATCTTTTCTTGCTCAGTATTTTCTTTAGTATTTGTCAAAGAGAACCTATAATCAATGTATATTTCACTATATGCACAAGATAAATAGTCCAAATAGTTAGAACTTCCAAAAAGTGTGAAAGTTCTATAAGCAATTAAATACAAAACATAAAAACTTTAACTAAAACTGTTATAAATGGTTGGCATTAAAAATACCATTTAAGCCCTGTTCACAAATGCCCAACTTTTTGCCCATCACTATTACTGAAAATCAAATACCAACACTATTGCTTAAAGTTAGAATATAATTTGTTCCTCCAGTAAATGAGGTACTGTTGTCATACCTTTTGGTAAAGATAGCACTAAGGAGTACTATCTTAAACGTGGCTTGATAATGATGTCTTCGTATCGAAAGCGCTCGCCAACCGTACGAAACCTACTGGCAGTAACGATGTACTTCTCGAAAGGTATGACAACATAATTATATATTTTCTTCACCGGGTTAAATTTGGGCAGCATAGTAACAAATGCCGTTCATACTCGTTGCAAATAAAACTCTTGTAATTTATATAGATAACTGAAAACGCACGGGTTTTGGACGATACTCTTCTATACTACCAAACTAGTCACCTGTCTAGAGTCAAATTCAAATAGTATTTATTTCGAAAAGATTTAAGACATAAGGTCTTAAAGGCCTTTATTTAACAAACTGGAGTATATTTTTAAATCGTCATTTTATTAATAACTCTTTTGTTTTAACAATATGGAAATTTTAATTTATAAAATACGTCTTCGGTTTCCAGTTTCTTGATAGCAAATTTTGATAGCCAGCCACTGTTTAATTTATTATATTTCTTTAAAGTCTTTTATAGTTTGCCACAACGACCAAATAATTTTTATATGTTTCTTGAACATCTTTATTATTTTCTGCTTGGAAAACCTACTTTATATTACAATGTTCTATCTTTTTCGTTAGTCTTAACAGTATTTATTTTCTTGATTAAATTTTCATTTTCACATCTTTTGACAATTTTTAAGCCTGCACATAAATCAAACACCAAAAATTCCTACAAAATTTATGTTACATATAGAGAGATATTTTAATGTACACATTCACTAACGAACATTATCCTCTTTCGCTTCAAACTAACGAGAGACAATGAAAAAGTAACACAATATGGTTAGAGTTTGAGAGTTGTGAAATTCCTTTAGGAAATAAAAATTTATATTCTTGAATAAATTTAGATTATGTGTAAAGTGGAATTCATACAAAATAGAACAAAATGTGAAATAAAATTAAATCGTAAAAAAGTAATAAAATATCACAAAGAAAAAATTAAAAATTTAAGTTGAAACTTAAACTTAAAAAATAGATGCATTTTTCTAAAAGATTTCTGTGTGGTTAATTGTGGTTAAGTATAAAGTAATTAATTGCCTGCACTTTGTATGCATCCTACACTTAGAAAACATGGTTGAGGTAATCATAGTCTGACAGCATCATATATAACAATGTAAAATATAATTAAACATTTTATAATATAATATAATCATAACAATGTTACAAATTTATTATATTATGATCAAATATAAACTGTTCACGTCTGAACAATGATGATTATCAATCAACCATCGTTCTTGGTTGAGAGTGATTGGAGTGAGTGGAAGTTTTTGACGTCTATCTTCAATTGCCGTTTATTCATCATCCTTTGAGCTTATATACTTTTTTATCGTGGTAGTCGAGCCTTTAGAATTAATTAAATTGTATTTTTCGAATAATAATTTTTTGCGCCATATCGTTGGCATTCATTTTAAAATTGTAATTGATTCCAGATCGTTTTTTGATTGCTTTCGGATCGTTTTTGTTCGCGCCATTGAGATTTTGTAATTTAATAATTTTAATAAATCAAAGGAAAGTTAATTTGTGACTTCTCCTTTTTATCTTTGATTGAAAAAACTAAACTTCTTGTGTTTTCTTTTTTTATTGCGAGACTTCTTGTGTCTTGCCTAGTGCTTGTGGTTCCTGTTTGGCGAAGACAGCCGTTTAGAAGCCCCCACATTTTTATAAACAATTTAAGTTTTTTGTTTTATGATAAGGGTTCATCTGAAGTAAAAAAATTTATTTTTCATTGTTTTATTTCTTAGGTGGTTTGTCCACTCGAAATCACATTCAGGCGCTTTAATATTTTGTTAATTGTAATGTTAGAAACAAAATTTTTTCACCACAATTATATATTATTAAAGAGTTATATTAATCATACCAATACCATGTTTTTTCATTGCGTGTAAGAGTCCTATGGTATGGTAACCAAAAGTCATAAGTGATCTAGCCAAAAATTTCATTATTTTAGATACTTATAATGTAACAACACGTGTATTAACTCATGCCTAGTTGTGTCAATCAGATCACACCCGATAAATCTTTGTTTCGACAACTGACTAACTAATGATAATGGTACAATTTTGGTAAGCTTTTGCAAACTTTAATCCTGAGAGCAATAATAACTAAAATTATTTGTTATAGGCTCTCGCTATAAACCCTGGATATTTTGAAGATAAATAATAAATAGAACTGCAGTGCTCCAGAAACCTGCAAAATTCCTACAACATTGTTTCTTTATTTTATTGGTGCGTCCCAGAAAAACTTTGTGTAAGCTTTTTATGATACAGGGCACAATAAAGGGCAATATTTGTCTTAGGACTAAAGGAATTAGTAACTTTCGATTGGACAAACACTAAAAAATATTACGCTGCCTTATTATAACAATCATGAGCGACCTTGTTGTAGTGAGACGTCGGCATTAAGTATTAAAGTTTTGCTTAGATTTATTTGTTTGATTTTTTTTTCATCTTTATTCTACTTGGAATCAGCAACACAAGAGAATGTTTTTTTAACGTTTGTCAATTCGTGACTGGCAACTTGAGTTTGGAATTTTGTAAGCACATTGACGTAGATGTTTCATGTTGCCTTAAATTGCCTTTGATATTGTGAACGTTACAAAAATTTTTGATGCTGCTGTCAATTTTGTGGTGTTTGGAATGAACTTTGCATTAATCGGTATTTTCAAATTAGGCAATATTATCTCCTAAACATGCTGACCTTTCAAGCCTTAAAAACAGTAGCAAAATATATGACTTAAAAAGTAACGACCTTAAATTTAACACCAAGTTTTCATCAGGTAATTTAAAGATGCTTAGTTTCTACCTGAGAAGTCATCTTTCCAGTAATAAATTTGCCGGAAATTAAAACAAATTTATTTTAATTTAAAAACTCATTATTTTCATAAACCTAAACATAACCACCACCCAAAGTAGATAGATTCGGAGAATGCTGAAGACCGAAAATTCATTTCATTCTACAAGTGTCTAAAAATTTAATTTTCTCATTTCTTCTTTAAAAATACTGTTCTGCGCTATTTATCGAAGTTTCTCAAGTATTCGACAAGGTATGGCCTAATATATAAGTTAAAGCCGAACTTTTAAACTCTTAAAAAATTATTTAACGGAACGAAAGTTTTTACTAAAACGAGGAAAATGTTTAAGCCCTCCTCAGCTCATTGAAGCCTGAGTTCCCTATGGTAGTATTTTGGGACCAATTTTATATTTACTGAATATATCAGATATGCCAATTAGTACCCGAGTCCACTCATCAACATTTGCGAATGACACAGCAATTTTAAGTATTCATGACAGCGCCCAAGTAGTGTCACAACTTTTACAAGACCACATACTCAATTTGGAAAAATGTTTGAAAAAATAGAGAATAAAGGCGAATGAAAAAAAATGTACTCATATAACTTTCACACTGCATAGGACATCAAATACCTGGGCATACATCTTGATCGGCGCCTTACTTGGAAAAGCACATGGATTTCAACTTAACATAAATGAAGTTAAAAGCAGTCCAACTAAATTGGCTTATTGACATAATCTCTAGTCTGAGCTTCGATTGTAAACTTTTACTGTACATTTGTGGAACAAGATTAACGTGAGTATCTGCCATACTCGACCTAACCTCACGGTGGTCTTACCACCGAGTGAAACTTAGGCGTAGACTAGCGCCCCCATTGTGTAGTAAAACAACACTTTACGATTGCCACCAATCGCTTTTTGTGTGTGATACAGTCACAATGAGTAGCAATTTATATAATATGGCAAGCCTTTCCAAGGCAAGCCTAGATCCATATTATAACCTCTTGCTTAGGGGTTTGGAGACTATCCAAACTCCGTCTGTTGAGAGTGCAACAGCACACTTGATCGACCGTGCACCATACTTACTTAATCGATCTTAAACCACAACCACCACGTGTACCCCCGAAGGGGACCTCACCAATAACCGGTCACAGAGAGAATAGGCTCTCTGTGGGGCTACCGATTCCCGTGGTACCAGTCCTTTGGGCACTGGTCAGGCCTCGAAGAGGACCCGTGTTAAAACAACAGACCTTTTCTTCCAGATTTAGGCTCTAGGAACCCTAGCGTCTGGTGCCCCTATTTTCCACGAGTGGACCGCGTGAAAGCATTTGCCATATTCTGCAGTGACATTTGGAACCCCCGGGGGTACTTTTACTGTACAAGTCGATCCTCAAACCAATTTGTTGTTATGGGATTCAATTATTAGGTAATGCCTCAGCTAGGAATGTAGAAAAAATCAAAAACCGCCAAAATAAGATTCTACGGATGATCACAGTTTCTCCCTGAAATATAAAAAAACTCGAGCATCCGCAAAGATCTAAACATATTATCAGTTAAAGCAGAAATAGCGAAATATGCAGTAAAGTATATAGCGAAGCTTAAAACACTTCGAAATCCGCTGGGTGGCAACATACTAAATGAACGCGGTAACATTCGTCTAAGAAGGAGGGACATTGCTTTTCTCCTTCAAACATTAGATAGATGACTCGCAACTGATAGCAGCAACCGTGAAACAAACATTATTTTTGTCTAGCACTGGCGAGACTTAAAAAGTATATTTTTTATTTTTGACTTAAGATGTTAGTAATTATTTTTATTTCAATTATATTTAACATAAAATAAATAAATAATAAATGAACACAAAAAAAGTTTCTTCTTTAAAATTAATTACCTAATTTTTAATAAATATCTTTCAACTTAGAGATAATAAAACGAACTTAAGCTTGACTTCAAAAATCCATTTGTATTTTTTTTTTAATTGTATCACATGTCTGATTTGTCTCATTGTTATTTTTCAATTTATTTAATATTTAAAAAATAGTTGAATTTTTCTGCTAATATTACAATTCGCAACCATTACGGAGTTGAATTAAATTAATTGCTGCCACAGACACATTTTAAAAAATATATTTATAAGCTTTTAATTTATTTAAACTTCGCAGTAATATTTATGTTGTCTCTAACTAGCAATTAAAATGCAATTTCCTGATGACATATTTAATTCCCCACTTGCTAAATGTTTCACTCGGATTTATTTACTAAATGTTTTTTTCTTTATTTATTGTGTGCATTTGCATTGTTTTGATTTAAATCGCAAAATAAATTCCACAGTTTGCGTTTTATATTTATTATAATATTGGGTCATATAAAAAGTCAGTGGGGGTTTTGCCACTATATGATGTTGATGCCTACATATCGGTCAAAACTTAGTCGATTGTCTTAAAGGATCTTGCAGTTAAAAGGTGACATTTCAGTTTTCATTAATCCTTTGTTTCAAATTTTATTTATTTTATCTTCAATATGTTTGAAATAACAATAATTACTCATATCTTAAACTAAATAAAAAAAATTATTTAATATTATGCTAATTACCCATAATGTTTTATATAAAAATGCAATTTATTTATTGGGGGAAAAGAGTTAGTTCCTATACGTATTTCACTGGTTGCTCAGGCCAGATCATCAGAAAACCTTTTTCCTAATTTCAGAGAAGCCAAAAATAATCTATAAGTAATAAAATTCTACAAAACACAATGAGAAGTATATATGTTAATAGAATAATATTGTAGAATATTAAACACCAACAAACAAACGACGTTTTTATTTTTCCTTACTGTCCTTCTACAATTGGATGGTTTTTTGCCATCACTGAATGCAGAAGTAAGGTGTGATAAAATGCATACAAAGTGTTGCCAAAGGTTTGCACAAGCAACTGCATAAAATGAATATACTTGTTAAGTCTAGCCAGTGCTAGACAAAGAATCCTGTGTTTAACTGTTTATACTATCATTTGCGGGTCACACCTCTGTTGTTCGGACGGGAGAAGCAATCAGTTAGTATTAGTATTCGGATGCATTTTAAGCTTTTTTAAATACGTTACTGAAAGTTTGCAATCTAAGCTAAGGGTAGAGTTTCTGCCAATTAGCCAGTTTAGTTGGAGTGCTTTTACCTTCATTTGTATTAACATTCATAAGGTCCTTAAAGTTACTGACGTTAACGTTTTTTCGGGTCAAATTTGACCCAAATAGAAACTTTTGTATATAGATAATAATTCACTTTACTTAAGTCCGTTATTAGAGTTTATATATTATTTCTAGCTATACTCAAACTATGTAAGCAGTTTTTTTATAAACATTTATTACAAATGAACGATTACATTGATTTTACAGAGTATGTATATGCTATATATTATTGTTTATTACATTGGTTACATAGAGTAATTGTTTTAGAATCCTGTTTGCATACAAATTTTTTGCAAGTTATACATACTAATGGTGTTTTATTACCTGTTTTGGGACATAACTGGCAACGGATTCGCTTGGTTGTATTTTTCATTGGTTCACCTACATCATCTTCGGATTTCTTTGAAGTTGACGGCTGCTGATACTGCTAAATTTTTCCAAAAGCGTCGACGTTTGGCAAAAGAGTTTTCGTTCCAGCCATGGTTAGCATTGTAAGCTGATATATTTAATATGTAACTAAATACCACTTGAGGCCATCGATTAGTCTTCCTTTTGCAAGGATAAAATGTTACAACTTTACCTATGCGTATCTACCCCTCCTTTGCATTTATTGTAATCTAATATTATTATCGGTTTTTTGTCCTCGCGATTACTTATTTCTGGGCTGTGGTGCAAAGTGCTGAGAAGATTCATTGAATTATTTTTTTGGAATGTATGAAAGGAGAGTAGTGTCTTTAGTGAAACAAAAAAATGATGAAAATACAGCTCTGCCTTTAGTTGCCAATAACTCTGGTGGCAATTCAGTCCTATTCTTACGTATAGTTCCTACTAAAGTGATCTGTTTTTCTAATAGTATTTGTCCCAAGTGATATGACGTAAAAAAATTATCAGCAGGCACATAATGTCCTTTCAGTCCAACTGTCAAATCTAGAACTACATGGATACATTTGTTTCTTTCCGGCGTAGTTCCCATTTCTTATCCTGTATATGGTTGTGTATACCAGGCATAACTTGTAGCAGAATCGCAAAGCACACAAAATTGTATACCAAATTTAGCTGGTTTTGATGGTATGTACTACAGGAATGAATACCTACCTCTAATTGAAAAGTTTGGGGAATACGTCAACCCACTGATTCCATAATTCACGTATCGGTACAAAATTATCTAAAATTCGTCGTTCACTGCGAGTTTCCTTATTGTCGAATCTTATTACCTTCGAAAGAATTTTGTATCTTTTCAGTGGCATGATTGCTCTAAAAATCTGTCTGCCTTTCTCAGAATCCCACAAAATTTCCGTACTTTCATTATTTGATCTAAATACTCCAGCTAGCAAAAGTAAACCAATAAAAGCGAACATTTCGGTATCCAAAAACACGTTTACGTTTACGTATATTTCAATACTGTGCTCACCACTGGCGGTGGAAAATACAATTGAAAACTAGAAATCTCTTTCTTCGTAATTCTTGAACAAGAACAACGAGTCAAGCCTGGCGTCATTTTGATAATGTTCTCCGTTCAAACTCTTGCATGTCTATTTATGAAAGGTTCCTTGAAATATCTTATTTCTCCATTTTTTGATGTCATTGACTAAGGAGACGCAACCTCACTTTCATTCTCGCTAGAACTGCCAGACGGCTCAGCATACTCCAGATGATCTTAATTTTCTGACATTTCAGGTCAAATTTGACCTGAAGACCTTAAGAGCATACAATTTTATAGCCGATTTTTTTGAAAACATATTTTTTAAAAATTTTATTTTTGCTGTTTAGATTTGAAATAAAACAAAAGTCATATAATATCAAAACCATAATCCACCCATTTTCAGAAAAAACCCAATATTTTTCCTAAAATGGATCAAAATTGACCCGAAGACCTTATGAAGGTTAAGTTTGATTCAAATTGAGTATTCTAGGTAAGGCGCTACACTGTGGCAGGTATATAGAGAAAGCGGTTAAGAATAAATATTTTATGGTTGATGATTTCAAAGTTATATTACTCATTCGAAGGTAAATACCAAACTACCTCGGGAGCCAAAAAATTAGTACTCTGTTTCATATCATATCACAGCTAACAGGGTGATCAAAAACGGACTTTTTCTGTATTTTGCTAAAATTAAAAATTTCTAAGAACAAATAAATTTTTAATTAACTATTACTCTTCCGTTTTAATATTTTATGCGGAATAAATTTTTAATAATTTAGTAACTTATTACCTAAAATTTAAAAAAAAAATTATATTAATATTATATAAAAAAAATAAAATTGTTATATAATAGAGTATATTTCCTTGCCATTAAAACAAGGTAAACAAATCTTTCACCAGTTTGAGGATAGGGGGGTTGTGAGCACCAGAAGAATTCATTGACCCAATTCTATGAACAACTTAAAATTTAAAAAAACAATTTTATTTTCCGAAAAGCTTTGCAACATTCCTTCTTGAGTGTTGGGTCCTATTACTTTTGGCGGACACTGCCAATAAAAACAACCCGTGACTCAATATTAGAGTAATAAATATTAAAATCATATCGGAAAATAATTGTCTGGTAAATGAAAATACTTTAAAATATATCGAGTTTTTACTGGATATATCCAAAGATCTGTCTGGACATGTTTTGGAACAGAAAGTGTGAGTGTTTAAATTAAAAGTCGATGCGTTTCACTGGTCAAGAAATACAGCATATAAATATATGCGAATAACACGTCACTTTCGGAACACCCTACAAGTTTTAGTATTTGTTATTATAGCGGCCATAGTTATACATCTTCTGTAAGAATTATAAGAGATCACAAATTAGGACATATATATGCAAATCAAGTTACTCTTGGAAAACCCTTTAATTTTTAGGTTTATTTTTTAAACTTGTTTATGTAGCAAACATAGTTTTAATTACTGTGAGTTAATTTCAAGTGTCTACTACCTACTACCTACTACCTACTACCTACTACCTACATCAAGATATAACAATAATGTCACGTTAATTTCGGAACACCCCATAAGATTTAGTATTTATTGCTTTACCTTGCCGACGTTAGACAACTTGTGAAAGAGAAACAGACATTGTTGCAAAAACAATAGGATTACGTTTTAACCCTTTGTGTAAGAAACCCTTAAAATTAGAGGGCGAAACTTTTGCACTTAATTCCGACTTAAATGTTTTAAATAATGCAAGTTTAATATAACTATAATCAAATTTAAAATTTCCAAACCTAATAACGTTAAGTGCTTCAAGTTTTTAGAATTACAGTTAACATAGAAAAACATTGGAAAATACTAACGTGCACAGACAAATTCAAACACTTCACACAAAAAAAAAAAATGCTTTATACTATCATAGCAACGACGAATACAAAAGGATTTCAATGAGAATTAAGAAAAGGAATAATACGTGTAATGCTAGAAAACATTGTCAAAACAGCTCTATTATTCTACTCAATATCTTGGCTGCAGCTTTTAAGAACACAAACCTTAAGACTCCAACGAACTTGATGTCGTAAATACAAAAGCAATTTTAAAAGTTGGAAAGCAAAGAAAACTACCAGACATCGACACAAACAAGGCATATTTAACCAGGTGACTGCACAAGGCGGAGCTAATATTAAACAGAAATTTTTTCAATTTTTTTTATATGAAGTTTGACAATAATCAGGTATTTTAAGAGAGAATAAATTAGATATTACTGTCAAAACCAATAAAAAAAATAAACAAAAAATTGTTTGCTGATATTTCCTCTCCCTTAAGCTATCACCTTGGACACAAATATTTAAAATAAATATAAAAAAGGCAAATAACAAAAAAACAAATTTGGAAATACCTTATTTTGGATGTGCTAAAGAATGGAAAGTAAATACGGATTACGTTTGACTAAATAAATTATACATTGCCAAGATGAAGCATAAGTTTTGAGGCCAACACGCGACAATTGCGGACAAAACAACAGTACAGGAACAAAAATTTCACATTATTATTAATAATTAATATTTAATAATTATTTTCGGCCTTTCTTAATCTTATACAATTTTAAGGAATGATATAATCAAACTTAAGGTCAAGCTTGATTGTTTCTTTCCTTTCAATTCAATATTATTTCTTAAATCAGAAAACGGCTCATTAAAAACATTTTTTATATGCTACTGTTTTCAATACCTAAAACAGCTACACGCAAAGAAAAAACTCATAATCTGTTATGATTAAATTTTATTATTGCAGTCAACTCATGTTATTATTAAATATAATAAAAATATTGTTACTTTAGAACCTTATAATTCTCAACCCTGATAATGACATCGTTAAAGAAAAAAAAAAATAATAATAAATATAAACATATTATAATATGAGATGACCATGATGATAAAATATAAAAATTAGATGGTTGAATTAAATGATTTAATAGTATGTAATGTTATATTCTTGATAAAAACAGACACAGTTATTTATTATTTTATATGAATTTTATTTGAACTATTTTCAAATGAATAAATTATTTATTTAGGCTTAAGTCCCTAATTATAAAGTGACAAAGAAAAAATTAGATACCAGCAGAGTGGAGTGCATTTGTTAGACAGCTACGTCCGTCATCAGTACTCTTCGTATCTATCTACCTGGTAGTTTCAATTGTTATTAATTTTCTATTTAAACAAACTTATCGAAGAAATAGGGTATGAGAAATTTTAATTTGTATATTATATTTCACAGGAGATAGAGCCTAATTAATTAATAACAATTGAAACTACCTAGTAGATAGATACGAAGAGTGCTGATGACGGACGTAGCTGTCTAGAAAATGAATTCCACTCTGCTGGTGTCTATTTTCTTCTTTATTTCTTTATAATTAAGAACTTAAGCTTAAATAATTAATTTATTATTTTATTTATTAACGATTTAAAATAAAATACATGACGATTTTATTATTACCTAAATTAATATAATAATAATGAAAAAATTAGTAGAACGTTAACGATAAACCGTTAAACAGTTAAATCAATTTAAGTTTTATTTAAATCTACATACATTTTTTTCATATAAAAAAAATTTATTTTCTTCGTTCAATTCATTGTTCAGTGTTCAATTATATCTTTAAGTTAAAAAAAATCAAAAATTTAAAAACAGTTAAAACAATGTACACATGCTTAAAAAAACAAACTATAAAATTAGTTAAACTTAAAATCCCCATAAAAATAGTTCGACTAGTAAAAAATATCAAATTTTCAAAATTAAAAAAAAAAAATCCTAAAAAAGTTAATGTGAATAATATATTCGTTCATTTTACTTAATTTTGGCTTATTTTACTAAGTTGTCATCATTTTATTAAAGGAGTAAAAAATTAAAGACACCGCGTAACATTTATTTATATTAATAATATAAAATTGCAAAAATGTAATTATTTTATTCTCTTTTTTTACTTAAGATATATCATAAGGTTCATTGTGGGCTAACTCCTCATACGTCGTGTGTTATGAGTAACTGTGAGAGTAATACAATAACATTGAAAAACTATATTCTATATAAGCTATTTTTGGCTATATCTTATATACCCTTCACTATATTAATGTTTAATATTCCCTTACTCTGTTATGTTTCCCAACTTCACAATATTATATCACAATAATATACACTGATTTTCAACTTCATTATTACAAATATTATATAAAGATATCGACAATTTTGTTTCTATTTTATTTATAATTTTTTATATAAAATTTTATCGAATACTTTTGTAAAAATTTTATGGAAAATTTTTTGTAAATATTTCATCTAAAATTTTTTGTAAAACAATTTTTGTCGAAAATTTTATCGAATATTGCTTGTAAAAATTATATCGAAATTTTGTTTGAAAAAATTATTTCGAAAATTTTTTGCTTAAATTTTATAGAAATTTTTTTTTAATTTCATAAAAATTTTATTGAAAAAATTTTGTAAAAATTTGTAAAAATTTTAATGAAAATTTTTTGGTAAAATTTAATCGAAATTTTTTTTATTTTTTTTTAATTTTTTTTTTTAAATTTAATCGAAAACTATCCTAAAAACAAACAAACAAATATCGCCCATTACACGGGTTATTGATCCCCCGAGATCTGTATGCTCTCCATGCGAAAATATAATTTAAAAGAAAATCATTACAGCCGGAAAAAATAAAAACAATTTGAAAAAATAGAGGTGGGCGTGATTTTTCCCCACAGTCTCGAATGGATTGATCTGGTGTTGCTGCATTCCATTTGCGAAATTTTCGAAACTATCCCTGGCATATTGGTAGGCTTAAATTTTCTGTATTTCTTCTGGTGCCCTGGCAAAGTTGATTTCAACGCGAACACAGACGGACAGACTAACAGATGGGCAGACGGACATCTCTTAATCAACTTCTTTGTGTGTAAGGATTCAGTATATAAATACCTTAAATACCTTAAGAGTACCTTCGGGTACAATACATGCAGCAAGTACGATGTGTTATAAACTTAACAACAGTTTCTGACTAAAAAATCTAAATCCATATTAGCAGTTTTAATTTAAATATTTTATTAAACCCCATAAACTAAAGTATGAAATTTTCTGGAACTGCTAATGTTGTATTGCAGTGCTAGAAATAAAAATAAGTAAAATAATGTTATTTAATACTTAGCTTGTCAGATTGTTTTTATATTGTATGGAAAGTAAGATTTAATATTGGGTGTATGCATTATTTTCCACTTGTTTTTTCTTTTTCTTTTATTGAGTTATTGAGTTTTATATAGAGTTACATAGACCTAATACAAAGTACGTTCCGTGAGTAGAAAAGTTTAATGGAAAATCGCATCGCATCATCACTACGCCAAAACAAAATAACCTAATTTCTTCTGATTTCCATCAAACTCTAAGTTCGTCAGTTGCTGTTGATTGTGTGGCTGCTGTGATGTTCAGTGCTATTATTTTGTGTACTATTTCTATGAATGATATGTATATGAGTACGTGTTTCCATAATTGGCCACTACACAAGTCTTCGTTTTTTAGGGATTATACCTATAACGCAATTTATGTATCAACTGACATACATTTTTAAGAGCGCATTACTTCAGAGAGAGTATTCGGAAATTTTTCTCTTACTAATAGCACTATGATATTTTGTCACCCTGCTGTCATTTTATCAGTTTTAGTTCCGTTTATAATATAAATTCTAAAAATATGTAGTCAGTGCTAATAAGTCTGTAATTGTTAATTGCGAAATGTTGAACAGACAATACTATTGGAATAGATACTAAACTTTGTGGTGGTTAAATTTTAAGGCGCCGATGTTGATTTTGAATAAAACACAAATTATTTAGGAAATTATTGTCATTTCTTTTTATTTTGATAATATTGGTATGGCTGCACTATATATGGAAAAAAATATTGGCCAAATGGCCGTCGCGACCTCGGCGACACACCTTAATCTGATGCTCCGTTATATGCCGTTAATGTGCCAAATCATCTCATCCTTTAGCTCTTGAATTATTGATGGCTTATCGACGTACACCTTTTCTTTCAAATAACCCCAAAGAAAGAAGTCCAACAGTGTTAGATCACATAATCTTGCGGCCAATTGACATCGCCACCATGTGAGATAACACGGCCATTGAATTTGGCACGCAAAAGAGCCCATTGTTTCGTTAGCTGTGTGGCAAGTAGCAATGTGCTGTTGAATCCACATACCGTTCACATCCATGTCTTCTAATTCGGACCATAAAAAGTTCGTTAGCATCTCACGGTAGCGTGAATCCTTCACAGTAACTGGCTGACCGGCCTCATTTTGGAAAAAATATGGCCCGATGATGCCGCCAGCCCCTAAACCGCACCAAACAGTCACTCTTTGTAGGTGCATTGGTTTTTCGACAATCACTCTTGTATTATCATTCGCCCAAATGCGGCAATTATGCTTATTGGCGAATCCACTGAGGTGAAAATGTGACTCATCGCTGATGATTTTCTTCGAAAATGTATCATCCACTGTTGCCATTCTGACCATTGCTCCATTGTGTATCCTTCCATGGTTCAAATTGAGTAAGTCTTAAATTGAGAAATGTTAAATAAATGCAGAAAAAAACTTGACGTTTAGGTGTAGTTCACATTCAACATGGTTTTTTAAAATTTAACCACCCGATATCGATATCGTTCGAAAATTAAGCTATAAATTAATAGAAACAAATAAACGTTTACTCAATGGCTTTAAAGGCAATAAAAAGAGATGAACAGGATGTAAATGAATCGAATAAAACACAGTAGTGGAACCAAAAAATGCCATACAAGCAAAACAGTTTACACAACATAATATGTTTATTTCGCACAAACTAAGGTAATAAAAATATGGCAGGATTATTTCAGCTGTATTGTGCAATGAATATGAATTTTTTTTTGGAAGTTTGAGTACATACGAGTTATAATATTTATTGGTCGCTTTTATTTGATTGAATTGGCCATTTTTCTAACTTACACAAATATAATTGCATACAAAATCGATCGGAATATCTAATGGTTTACTACAAGAAAGAATGATGTCTGCAGCCAAATACGAAAAAAACTTTAGCAAGGTTTTTGTTGTTTTAGAATGCATTGATTATACAGTGGCGACCAACATTATCAGTTTATATGAGTTAAAAGCTTATGCTTGTTTTTCTTAATGTCTTATACGGACAGAATTCTTATTCAATCACAAGTAAAAACCGATGATGTTTTGAAGTAAAAAAAAATTTGTGGAATAGTAATAATCTTTGTTAAGATTACTACCAAGGGTTTTCGATTTTATTCCAAATTTCACCATTTCAATGCATAAAATGTAATTTAAAAACTTAAAAAAATTATACAAAATTAAATAATAATTATTCAGGCTTAAGTTATCTATACATATTGTAAAAAGTAGCTCATTTCCGTCTGTCTGTATCTCTGTTTTCCCTTTGTGTTTGCATTACGTAAAAACGCCTGCAAAAAAAAAAATAAAAATAAAAGTGTCTTTAAATTAAAATAGTTATTTTCGTGTTTACATAAGTCGCGTACGTGTTATATAATTTAGATATTTTGTAATATACATACTTAGGTAATTATATGATTATTGTTAGTTTGTTGTTAGTTTAGTTGCATTTGTCTTTTACATGTTCTACTCTGTAAAAGTAAGAGTCTTACAATTGGTGTGAAGTACTTACAAAGCAAAATCGAGCAAAATATTTTCAAGACGCCCACGAGGTGGCGGGCACAGCTAGTTTATTATAAAAAGAAAAAGAAAAGTTGGAGACTAGCACATTTTCTAGATCGTTACATCCTTCTTCAGCATTCTTCATATCTATCGACAATATTGTTACTTATTAATTATTTTTTTATTTAAACAAACTTAACAAAGAAATGGAGTATAGGAAATTTTAATTATTAATAACTATTGCCCTTATGCAAAAGAAACAAAATCTACTTCAAGACAAAATTTTAATACCAATTTTTAAATAAGGAGGACTTGAATTGAATTTTGTTTTTAACAAAAGAAATTCAGTTGATTTAAATTAATTAGTTTTTCGATTTTGAATAAAAACCATATCGTTTCATTGAATAAAAATTATGTTGATTCAAAAATTTTTGTCGTCAAGGTTCTTCTAGTTTTTCTCATTAATAGAACTCACAAAATTTGGTTCAGTTTATTAATCTTCACTGAGATACAGAACGCATTTATGTCTTTGAAAGGTTTTTACAGAATACCTGACAGACCAAAACTACTAGGCTTGACATTTGACAATGACAATCTTTTTGGTGAATAAACACTTAACCGGAGCTGGTTAATGTAAGTAGCTCTTGTACTAGCCATGGCATGTACCTCCTATGGCATTTCGAAATCGATAAGTTCTGTAGTGTCCTTCTCTTAGCAAGAACTGAAGTGATACAGGTGAACAACCACAGGTTAATAATCACTACTAATCGTGAGCCTATGTGGATTTGACTATAATGACTATAATTTATTTTATAAAAGCAATTAAAAGCCAATCTTCCTACGATTATTTGACATGGAAGGCTTAGCAATGATTCCAGAAAACTGTGGTTGCTATTTAACGACTACTTTTAGATGCAGTATTAAGTGGAGAGGAGAGGGAAGATTTGAACAAAAAGAATTTTCATATTTTTTACCTCTGCCTTACTCTAAAAAATACACATAATATTGCTTCGAATCTAGCATTCTTCACCTGCTTATCAAGATGTAAACAGCTGGAATAATTTAGTTTTACTTCCTATTCAGAAGTTGCAACTGGTTTTCGGTATTGAGCTAAAATACAAATATTTAATTCCATAAAATCCTTTGCATATTCATTTAAATTTCGATACATGTCTTTTTAGATTTCTAAAAAAATATGTTTGGCTTAAAGACCAGGTTTTTTATGAAAAAGTCTTCTAAAAACCATAGTCTGCCTAAATACTCCAATGTAAACTTGCCTGTTTGCTTATACAATACAATAGAAATTTGCAAACTATTTTTAGTTTATTTGAATGTTACTTTTTTATAACTTTGACTCTCTTCTTTTTGAATGGTTAGGATACTTTTTTGTGGCCCGGCAAACAAATGTTTTGTAGTCTGAAGGCAATATTAAGGCAAATTGTTTTAATTTCTGTTTAAGTGCTGAATTTAAAAATATATAAAACCATGTATTACATATGTATATAGGTTTTTATAGTTTTTGGATAAATGATAATTGCATCAAAAACATGGTATTTTTTTATTCTACTTCCAAACAGGGAAAATTAATTGCATCATTTAAAGCCCAGCAAAAAAATTATGAATTTGCTTAAGATGAAATTATGATTTCATGATTTCCTTAGCACTTATTTGCGCGAATGCATTTTTTCGTCATCCCTTACTCTAATAAAATTATATGTTTTGTACCTGATAATGCGTACATAGTAAATCTAGTAAATTAATTTACATAGAAGCATTTAGAAATTTAGAACGCATCCGAATCACCGAACTTTCATTAGTTTTAAGCACTCATTTAAACGACAGTCAGTTTACTTAATTGTAAACACATAAACTTCAATGACAAGCCTGTGTTAAAATCATGCGTTTTTCACCTAAATTAGAACCAGTGCACGAGTAGTGGAACCCATGTATATGCTAGTGTTTTGTCATGTATTTTTATTGCTGGGAGGTTTTAAATAATAAAAATTTCATTTCATTTCTTATTGATTACATTATTTATTAAATTAGAGTACCATTTTATTACTTATTTTGTAACTGAAACTATTAAAATCTTTAACTATCTTATTTTTCTGTTCCAGAAATTTAAGCAATCGAGAGTAAAGATATTTAAAATTGTTTAAATTCCTTTTACCACATGATTTATGAAATTTGTTCGTTTTTAAAATGAAAACACTCCCCGGATTGGATTTACGGTGTCATTTATGCAATTAACAGTACAAAGAAATATGTATCAGCTGTGGGGCATTTAAGGTGATCTTGTTAAAACTATCTGTAGATTAATTCACACAATGCACAATAAAAGATTTTTTTTTAATCCAGCAGGAAAAAGTTTTGAATTGCATAAAATTGTCAAGTTTATTGGACGATTTTTTGTATCTTTTGGTAAATTTTAAAGGCTGAATCTTACTCACTTTAAAGACATTTTTAATTTTGAATATTGTTGATGACTTTTAATAAAAGTTAGATATAAGAAAAGCTTTAATGTGCAATTAGTGGATTCTGTAATCGGCAAAACTATTGAAGAAATTAATTATAATGAGGGTGTAAAATATTGTATTTAAATAAATGTCATTTAATAACAATCCTTGCGCTCGTAATACTATTAAAATATTTGAAATAAAGTGAAAAGTATTGCCGTTAGCTACTGTGGTGTTAACAAATAGTATTTTTAATACTATTTTTGTAAGAAAATAATTTCTAGACAGTTTTTGTATAAAAGCTAAAAATATTTTCTTTTTTAGATTTGCCTTAAATAAGTTTAAGCAAGATAATTAATCTCAGCCTGGATTCAATGCGCAAACTGCAGCATCGTTATAATTAACATTTTTCTTTAAAGTATAAAAAGAATTTTAAAAATCTTTCAATTTCTTTTTATAACTCAGAAAAAATACACAATGTGGGACTATTTTTCTAAAACACAAGGGAATGCTAGAATTGTTATGTTAAAGCTTTAAATTTTCCAACAATATAATTTTCATACAAATTTTTTCGGCTTTAAAAGCATAGCGATGTAAAAATGTGCGTGTTTTTCGCTTTGTATAATAAATAGAATTTATATGAAAAACAAAAACAAATTAGACAAATTAGAATTCTGTCGTTGAGTGCGTTATAGAAAATTAGGCTCTTTATATCACATTATACACCAATCTCTTTTACAATTAAACTAAAAAATATGTCATCCAATTAATTAACTAGAAGACGCCTCAACGTATGATTGATATTTATTACACACCCATTAACAGTAATAATTATACGCCCTCATGAAAGTAAAACACGACCACTTATTTTTATATAACCTATAAATACCCTTGAAAAATAACAATGTAGTATTTAACACTTAAATAAAATACATGTAATTATATAGACAAACCTCTATTGTAAGAGATTTTATGAACTTGCGTTTTATAGCTTTTAATGATTGTAGTGTTTTGTACTTCTCATATTAAAAAAACAATCGCGTCGTCAGATATTATGACCAAATTGGATTGTGTTAGTACGTTAATTAAATCCAAGAAAATTTTGCGGTTTATTTTTTTTTCATAGATTATTTATTACTCATATCATAATTCTAAAATAAAAATAACTAATTTTTTTATTCTCTCTAAGAAAGAATAAATTAAATTACAAATTAGGTGATAATATTAAAAAAAAAATTGGGAAAATTTAATTCTTAGAAACCAGCAGAGCGGAATGCATATTTTCTAGACAGCTACGTCCGTCATCAGCACTCTTCGTATCTATCTACTTAGGGTAGTGTTTAGTTGTAAGCATCATCTATTTAACCAACTAAACCCAGATAAACGAATATGAGAAAACTTGTATTCAATTATCAATCGTCAGTTGGTGAGAATGAGAATGAAGTAAAGTGAACCACTACCTTAAGCTTCCCTTTTGTTAAATATTTTTACTTTAATATTTACTACCTTATATTTTGTTGCTTCAGCCACCTCATTTGTAATTTAATTTATTCTTTCTTAGAGATAATAAAGCAAACTTAAACTTAACTTCTAATTATATCTGAATGTAAACTAATAGTTCGACTAATAAAATATTAAATACACAATAATAATTATTTAGCCTTAAGCTCTTTATCATAAAGAGCTAAAAAAATTAGACATCCATCATATTTAGTAAAAACTGTCAATTCTTTAAATAATTATTTAAGACCTTATAAAAGTTTTCGGGCAAGTTCAACTTTGACTTATATATTAGACCTTCGGCCAAATCTTATCGAATTCTTTCTTCAAAAGTCTTTTTAATTACTAATTTACTAATCTGTGTGTTTGTTGGATCGTAGTATGTTGTTTTCTGAAGCCGAACTGATGGTTCGGAATACAGCCTTTCGCGCTCAGAATTGGGTTCAGCTTAGTTATTAATATTCTCTCAAACAGCTTTTAAATGTCTGTATGATTCTTCTTTTGTGTGTTCTTTTCCTGGCTTAGGAATTCTAATAATCAAAGAGACCTTCCACTCTGTGGGAAAGTACTCAAGACGTAAGATGGCATTCAAAGAATAATCGACAAGAAGTTCGCAAGCGAGGCTTACGTACGACCGGTCTTTTAAGGTTTCTACATCCACGCCATAATGAATAATCTGACTATAGAGATGAATCGAGGTCTCCCAAGTAATTTTTTCAGAGATGCTAGTTTTCGAGATTCTAGTAGCTGTTATAGCCGTTTCGTGCAATCCTTAAGTCTAGAATTGAGTTGAGGAGATCTGTGTGATTGCCACTCTCTTCGAATTTTCCTTTTGTCAGCCAAGAGCTGCTCGTTATCTACAGAATAAATTTGATTGTATCTAGCTGGTTGTTGGGGTCCTGTTGCATGTTGGTCAGCTGATTAAAGATTTTCATAAAAATCAATTAGACTTTGATCCACGTCTTCTGGTGTTCTTAGCGGTATGTTTTTCGTACAATGAGTACTGAGATACTTTTTATAACTTAACGAGCGAGTTGTAGCTGACACCATATTTTGTTGGTTCCATATAGCGACAATACTTAGTGAATGATCTGAGGATAATTCAAATGATGCTTCAACTTAAAGTATTTCTCTCGGAATATCCTTAACCATGCCAAAATCAATACCATCAGGTATTTTTTGTCTATCAATAGGCCAATAGGTGAGTTATCCCCTCCGTATCATATGCAGATGCATTTTTGAAATAGTGTCAAATGAAACACAACCTTTTGGAGTAATGAAAATGAAAAATTAAACAGGGAACTAGTAATTTGTAGAAGTCGCTATATTGACTCTCTGATATTTGAAATCTAGGAGGTAAATAAATCCAAGAATAATGAAGTTTTGATGATATTCAAATATGCAGATATTTGTTGCTTGAAGGTAGTCCTCACAAAAATCACACTGTAGATAATGTTTAATTCGAGCCTTTATTAGAATTGCTGAACCACCACATGTTCTGCCACGGTGGTCTTTAGTATCATATAATATATAGCCATTGATCTTAAAAAAGCTATTTGTTGTTAAATGAGTCTCTGAAACCATCATGATATCAATTCGTTGGTTCTTCAGGAAGTATTCGAGTTCTCACTTAATTTTATTGTGACTTACAATAATTCACAATTCTTACTTTGATGTTACAAGGAAACCGATGAATGATGTTGAACGTATATTTTTATTATTTTTTACGGAATTGTATAATAATAATCTGGTGATAAACATGCTCTAGTAATAACGCTTATTAAAAATGTCTATATAGATAGAATGGTGAAGCAACACAGGCTGCATGCAAAATGGCCCTATGAAAAATCGCCCAAAAACAAAAATGAAAAATTGCTGAATGAATAATCACCCTAAGGAAATGAAAGATTGACCAAAAAAAGAAAAATGGAAATTTGGCCCAAAAATTGTGAAAAAAATACCCAAATATAAATGAATTATCGCCCAAATTTATTTATGGTTTTCGTATTAAATATAAGAATGTCAATAGTTTTAGTAAGGGCATTGATATTGGTTTAATTTATCGAGAAAGCTTTCAGCTTGCAACTTCTGTATGTAATCTTTGATCAAAATCCAAGAAAGCTGTGACTCCTGCTGCTCCTGGGGTGCTGCCAAAGGAACTCTGCGTAACCGTGGTCACGGTCGCTACAATGTTTTTATTATTTAAATCGTTTATTTAAATTAATTGAACCGTTAATTGAATTCATCGAGCAAGCTTTGAGAAGAAGTTGTATGTAATCTGTGATCACAGTCTGCTAGGAAGCGTTTTGGTACCAAGTAAAATTATTGTTGCCAATGTACGCAAATAAATAATGTATGCGTTCATTAAAATAAATATGAAAGCAAATATATGTGAATTAAAAAAAATAATAAAGGTACAAATAGTTTGCTAATATGAGTTGAAATTAATTATTTAAATTAATAAATTAATTAATACCAATAATTATATATTTCAACTCATATTAGTAACTTATGTATAACAACATAACTAGAAATATTTACTAGTATAAAAGAAACAAAGCAGCTTGTACTTTTTCTGCAGAACAATTTACTTAAATAATCAGAAGCTTTTTGAAAACTCCCATTGGTACAAACTTAAATGTGATGTCAATACAATTTCTGTAAATTATTCAGTTTTTTTGAAAAACAGAGTCAGAAACTACGTTGCTTATTTTTCCAGTTTAAATCCTAATAATTTTTTAATGTTAACACTTCTGCGGTTTAAGGTAAACTTTATAAATACTTATTATTAGTGATAATTTTTTAATAAAAATATATCGCTTTTAAGACAAACCGTTGTTTGTTTTTCAGTCTTATTACCACAAATTGGTGATCTTTCATTAAAACATTTGGGCAATTTTTCATTATGAAAAATCGCCCAAAAATATAAAAATGAATTATTCTCCAAAAATGACGAAAAAACACCCACAATTTTTGGGTTACTTTTTATATGAAATATTACCCAATCTTGTATGAATATTTCTTGGGCAATTTTTCATTTATGCTTTTGGGCGATTTTTCATAGGGTCATTTTGCATGCAGCCAGCAACACAAATTAATTTTAATTTAATTTAGTAGCATTCTGTTAATCCGCTTATATATATAAAATCGCTTTTATAAAATTATAAAATCACTAGGTAAAACCTTTCTGATGGGCTTGTTATTACTTATAGTCCAAAAAAAGACTGTCGGAATTGGATGAATGGGCATTGAACGTGCCATACAAAGAGAACTACTATTATCCTTTACCTCTTGAAATTATATACTATATATATATATATATATATAACGTGTACTACCGGGTAAACCCATACAAAACATTTATCATATAGCGTATAGAGAACTATGACAGCATCAGTGTCTAAATTTGACATACAATCGTTTCTCTGAGAAAAAACTTGCGTTTAAAAATTGCGATTTAAAGTTTGACCATACTTTTACTTACAAGTGCGTTTTTTTATGAATTTAATATTTTAAAATTTTTATTTATATTAAAACCTAAAAGTTTGCTATTACCTATACTATATAACCAAATTAGCTGGATATAAATAAATAAAACACATGGCACCTGAAAAGAAGAAAACAACATCTCTTTAATTACCGCTAAATATTCCCAGTTCCGTGAAAAGAAGGTGAGCATTAATTGTTCCTAACCATCGTACATAATAAAACCACCTTGTATTAATCCTTGTTTTTTGCATAAAAACTAATAATTATAATCATTTGAAGCGAAGCAATCAAAAAAGAGTCTCTTATGAACAACAACATTACATCAACCAAAAGGATTAAATAAATATTTAATACAAAGTACACTTGTTGATAGAAACATTCCCTTAAATTGAAAGTAAACAAAAGCATCCATAAATAATACACTTCACTGATTTCATATATGATGGTAAGGGATAAGAGTAATAAAATTACTTGATTTTTCTTACAAATCACTAGTAATTTATCAATAAAATGCACCTTTCGAAATAAATTTCAACACAAAACTCGTTTGATACAAAAAAAAATATTTTTCATCAGTTCTAGTTCTGTATTTTGTTGCCAACTTTATTACCACAACCAAACAACAGAAGCGATGATAGAAATTATTACTAAAGCATTCAGTTTTATTTGCTTCTAACTTTAGCTACAGTACAAAGATGGAAAAAATTTCATTACAAATACATAAAATTGATGTATACTTATTTGAAATTCATATATGGCAATAAGCCAACATATTAATAAAATACTTCCCATATGGTATTCATTACTTTATATATTTTTACTGGTTTTTCACTATAATCTTTGCTTTCGTTCAAGAGAAATAGAGTGCAGTATCGAATAAAGTTAATAAGGGAATAAAGTTAAATCCTAAAAATTCTACAAGTGGTTTACATCTCTAATATTTCAAAGTAAATAAGAAATATCATGAATGAATAAGTTAATATATTTTCGGTTTTGTTATACGAAATACAGGTTGCAAATGAAGCTTATAAGGTTTTAAATAAATCATAAAGTCGTTGATTTAACTAAAAAAAAATATTGGTAGATTCTGGTTCGTCTTTACATAGCATTTGAGGAAACTATGTGTGGAAACTATGTGTGGCATACACATTATAACTGTTCAGAACGGCTTGTATAACAATCTCCACATTTTCAGGAGTCTGCGTTATTTGTGTACATCAAAATACCTCGTATACGATGTGTTGTGGTATTTCGCGAGGGAATAGCTCGGCCGCGGAATTCATGTGAACTGTCGTGACCGAATAATTATTTCAGAAATAATTAGTGCAATTAACCGTTCTAAAACCTCGCGTACGTGACAACCTAGCAGGCAGCTAATACGTCAAGCCTCCAATGTTTTTCATATTTGCCGTACACATAGAAAAAAACAATGTTTAAATACCTAATAAAATAAAACAAAATTTATAAAATATTTCTATGGTTTTTTCAAGATGGAAGCCTTATTATGTTAATAAGGAAAACCTTTTTGAAAAAATGATAAAGAAAACTTAGTGGTTTTATTAGGTATTCTTCTTGTTTTTTTCAAATAGGGTTTCTTCTTGATTTTATTAGGCTATCTTGTTTTTTTTTTATAAAAACAAAAAAAAATATCAAAAAATTTTCAAAATATGAAACAGAAAACAATTTAAAAACTTCTGCTTCTTTAAAAGATAATATTTTGCTCGATTTTGCTTTGAAAGTATACCACACCAATTGTAAGATTCTTACTTTTATAGAGTAGCACGTATAAGAAAAAATGCAACTAAACTAAGAAGAAACTAACAATAACAGAATTTTATAGCCAAAATCAAGTCGTAGTATTCTTACCAAAATTTAAAAACTAACTCTAAATAAAAAAATAATGTAATCACATAATTACCTAAGTAGGTATGTATTTCGCAAAATAACCAAATTACACAACACCTACGGGACTTAAAAAAATACAAATTTGTTTGAAAATTTTATTTGGCAGTAGTAATTCATATTTTTAGCACCATCTGTGTTTAAATATCAAAAATTAAAGGTTCCGTGCCGTACTAAGTAGTTAAAACGATCTGTGTTTTAAAATATACAACTTTCAAAAATTAAAGGCGCCATGCTGTACTAAGCAGTATTTAGTTCCGCCTTAAGATATGCTACATATCAGTTTATGTATTTTTTTACTTTATAAAAAATATAGTTTTCATATCCGGTTAGTTCAACTGCGTACTTTCACTGCTTTTTCTTTAATTTCTCTTTGAAATTAGTTATTTTTGCGGAAAAAAGGTATCCTATATTGGAATCAGGATGCTCAGAAAATTTTGTCCAGTAGTTTTGACGTGATGCGAATGTAAATGAAAAGCAGACAGACAGACAGACAGACAGACAGACAGACAGACGGAAATGAGTTACTATGTATAGATAAAGAGTTTTGGCATCTCCTTTGAAATTATTTGCTAATCAATCTTTGATTCCTTCTACCTTTTCTTTTTGTGGTGGGGCTGCCTGACATTTTTCCTTCATGTCATCCTCTATATTATACTCTATATTAAACTAAAATAAGAAAAATATTATTTTCAATTTTGCTTTAAAAGTATTCTACACGCAATTTTAAGACTCTTACTTTTATAGCATTTGAGTTATGGATTATATATTTTTTATATAGAGGTACCCCTCCCTAGATAAAGTTCTAAAATTTAAAAAATTCTAATATTATGTGAGAATTTTGTAAATAGTGTTGAAAATATTCCACTTTCAAAAATAAAAGGTGCCCTTAAGTTTGCACTACATTTAAATCGGTTAAATTGCGTACTTTCCTACTCCTTCTATATTTTCTCTTGGAAATGAGAAATTTTTGTGGAAAAGAAGTATTTCATATTTGAAAAAAGATACTAACGTACCTCCTCACAAAACTTTGTTAAAATTCATCCAGCAGTTTTTACGTGACGTGAACGCAGACAGACGAAAATTCTAAAATTGCTGTTTTGTACTCCATTTCGATTACTAACTGCATCAGCAAAAAATTTTTCAAAAAATATTATTATATCTAAGATAAATACAAAGTCCCAGAAACGAGTTCTTGAGTATAAAAAGTATAGATATAAATATATTTGGCTTTCAAAAAAAAAAAAAGGATTAAACAAGAACCTTAAATGAAGAATATATAGTGTTTTAAGTTGAAATGTAATAAAAATTTAGTTTAAAAACATTAAACTTTTGTTAGCAAGTGGTAAAACTTTCGGTCAAGTGGGTTAAAAGAAAAAAAAAATTAATTTAACTATTTTATTTAAGCTTTAGGTCTTTAAATAATTTTAATTTTTATTTTTTCGATATTTCGCTACTCCTTTGTGTAGCATCATCAGGAAAAATTAACAAATTAACGTTATGAAAAATTACAATTAAAAAAGTATTGAAAAAATTTTCTTCAAAGTAACATATTTCAAAAAAATTTTTGTCATAAACTTATTAAAAAGTTTTTAAACAAGTACAAACAACAATTCATTCAATACAATACAGAATTCATTCAAAATATAAAATTATCAAGAAATATACAATTTTTCATTAAATCATGCCTTCCATTTTTCATTATGAAAAACCGCCCAAAATATAAAAATTATCTAATCCCTAAAAAACGACGAAAAATAACACAAGATTATTGGTGTACTTTTCATATGATATACTAGGCTGCATGACAAATGATCCTAGGAAAAATCGCCTGAAAGCATAATTTAAAAATAGCCCAAGAAATCTTCATACAAAATTCAGTTATACTTCATATGAAAAGTAACCCAATTATGTTGAGTGTTTTTTCGTCGTTTTTGGTGATTTTTCATTATAAAAACTCCCCCCCATTTTTCATTATGAAAACTCGCCCAAATGTTTTAATGAAAGATCACCCATTTTTAACCGACTTCAAAAAAGAAGGAGGTTATCTATTCATCTGAATGTTGCTTTTTTTTATGTATGTAACCGCAGAACTCAGCCATTTCTGAACCGATTTTAAAATTTTTTGCTTTATTTGAAAGGTTATGCTTCAAGGTTGGTCCCATTTTAAAAACAGTTCATTATATTAAAAATTAAAGGGTGTCGCCATACAACATACATGTTTTTTACGTGTATTAAGAACCGTAAAGGGCAGCAAATTAAAATTTTAAAAAATTGTGTGCCGCTATAGCTCCCAACAGCAGAAATTAATAAAAAAAATAAATTTAAAATTTAAAGGGTATCCCCATAGGTGACATAATATCACCTATTTGGGTCTATCTTTTGAACCGTTATAGACTAAACCTTGAAAATTTGACAGAATGTCGACTACTATGACCCTTATAATAAAATGCATAAATACTCAAAATTTTAAATTAAAGGGTGCTCCAATAGTTCATTTAATTTGATGTATAGGGCCATACTTTTGAATAGTTGTACACAGACCGCTGAAATTTACAAAGAACCTGTAGTGCTAAGTCAGCTATAACAAAAAGTATAAAATTTTGAATTTGGAACTAAAAGGGTGTCCCAATAGTTAATGTAATTCTATGTATGTGGCCAAACTTTTGAACTGTTAGGGACAGACTGCTGAAATTTACAAGGAACCTGTATTGCAAAGTCCACTATAGCAAGTATACAATTTGAAGTTAGAAATTAAAGGGTGTCCCCATAAATTACGTAATTTGATCTATATGACCCTATCTTTTGAACCGTTAAACACAAACACTTGAAAATTAGGCAGAATATCCACTACTTTCTCTGGTATGATAACAAATATAAATATTTAGAATTATAATATAAAACGTGTCCCAATAGTTCATGTAATTTGATATATATGGTTAAACTTTTTAACCGTTATAGACAGATAGGTGAAATTTACAAAGAATCTTTGTGACCAAGTCCTCTATAACAACAGGTCTTTAATTTAACATTGTAAATTAAAGGGTGTCCGAATAGGTGATGTTACTTGATCTATGTGCCCCTATCTTTGAAACCGTTATAGACAGAGGCTTAAATGGTGTCCCCGTACAAGACGGATGCTGGTGAAAATAACTTAACTTTTAAACAGTAATAGGGAGAAACTTGACATTCAATAGTCTTTATTTTTTCCCCTCTAATTTTGGCGCATCTTTTATTTGGTTTAAATCTAATTCTTACAGATTACTTCTTACATTTTTAGTTTAGAATTGGTGCCCTTCTATCTGTTTTGAAGTCGGTTTTTTTTTTGCAAGAATTATTCATTATGAAAACTCGCCCAAATGTTTTAATGAAAGATCACCCATTTTTCATTATGAAAAATCGCTCAAATGTTTTAATGAAAGATCACCCATTTTTGAGCTATTATATATTATTAAGAAATAAGAGTGTAAAAATAATGGTTTGTCTTTAATAAAAATAAAGTTTACCTTAAGCGCCAGAAGTGTTGACATTAAAAGGGAAAACCAGAGACAGAAAGTAAGTTATTTTTTATTTATTTTATTATTTTTCCAGTTTAAATCGTGTAAAATTTTTAATGTTAACACTCCTGAGGATTAAGTTAAGCTTTAACTACTTATTATTAGTGATAATTTTTTACTAAAAATATATCGTTTGTAAGATAACTCATTTTTTTCACTCTTATTACCAAAAACGGGTGATCTTTCATTAAAACATTTGGACAATTTTTCATTTTGAAATATTACCCAATTTTTAATGAAGATTTCTTGGGTTATTTTTCATTTATGATTTTGGGCGATTTTTCATAGAGTCAGTTTGCCTGCAGTCCCACCACGAGCAGCAGGTGTCGCTGCTTTCTTGGATTTTGATCAAAGATTGCACACAGAAGTTGCAAGCTTATAGCCTGCTCGATGAATTAAACCAATATCAATGTCCTTACTAAAACTATTGAAATTTTTATATTTTTTTATTTAATAAGAAAAACATAATTTATAAATTTTATAATTCACTTATATTTGGTTATTTTTACACAATTTTTGGCCAAGTTTACATTATTCTTTTTAGGGAAATTATTCATTTTTAGGGTGATTATACATTCGGCAATTTTCATTTTTGTTTTTAGGAGATTTTTTATAGGGTTATTTTGCATGCAGCCGATATACTATACCAAATTCTGTACGAGATTTATTGAGTCCGTTTTCATTTTTGTTTTTGGGCAATTTTTCATAGAGTCATTATGCATGCAGCCTAAGATTTTTCGAAGATCTAAAGTTTGTACAAGATTACTATTGAGATTAAATCTTGTGCATTTTTCCTACTTTTCTTTTTTAAATAAAATCTACTTAAAAAATTTTACGAAATACTCAAAAAAAAAATAAATAAATAAAATAAAACAAAACAAACAAAGCATGTTTCAACTACAAATAAAAAATAAAAAAAGTTACAAGATGCAAATTATTGGCAGCTTTGATGTTGCTTATTGCATCACAATATTAAGAGAAACAGTATTTAAAACAAAAAAGCATTTTTGCCACTCAACAGGAGATTATTAAAAAAAATACATGAACGAGTTGCAAAAACAGTGCTGGCAATAAAAAATCTTCATGAGTAAGAAAGTTTTACATGCAAAAAAAAACTTGTTGAAAGAAGAGTAAGTAGAAATTGTTACTTTGTCTCTTATTAATTTTAAATATTCCATGGAAAAAATTCAAAAAGTGAACAAAATAAAATAAAAATATTCGTTAAGAATGTTACGACAAGCTTAATAGCATTAATTTGTTTCACATACAAAAGAATTTAATAAAAAAAATGTAAGAATCTTAGCTAAGTATATGGTAAGTTCTTAAGCATGTTCTTTATTGGTATGCATACATTTTAAAATAAATTTTTTTAATACAAGCCTATCCATCTATCTACCCTTAACAACAAATTTGTCAAAAACTAAGATTAAATTTATAATGGTTTAAAAATATTTTCCTTAATTATTACACTACAAACTAAGGTCCATTATTAAAGCTTGTCAATAGCTAATGTTAGGATTTTATCCGAGACATATTGTTATTACCAGTGAGCTAAAAATAACCTTAAGTATCATATAGTTTAGAGGCAAGTAATGGTAACGAGCCTTACTACAGAAATTATAACTGTAAGCTACTTATCTATCCGATAAAAGCCCAACTTTAACTAGTAGCAATTTATAATTATTGGCCCTAAATATGTTCAAAAGTAAGGAAGAGTATAATTTTCTTAATTGTTTCCGCTGTTTTGTACGCTAAATGTTACTTGTTATTTTTTGATTGCTGAAAATTTAAGTAAAATAATGGTGCATATTTTCGATTCTACATAGGTAAAAGTTTGAAAACTTATCGAAAATTATTATATAAAAAAAAAAATATTTTATCAATCGATAATGGTTTATTGTTTATTTGACTGTTTGTTAATTATTATGTATTAATACATATAGAAAGTTTAGTCAAGCTTAAGATCATTTTATTCTCTCTAGGAAAGAATAATTTAAATATTAATAATTAAATATTAAAGAAAAATTGGGAAAAATTAATGTTTAGACACCAGCAGAGCGAAATGCACATTTTCTAGACAGCTACGTCCGTCATCAGCACTCTTAGTATCTGTTAACTTTGCGTAGTGTTTAGTTGTAAACATCATCTATTTAAGCAACCAAACTCAGATAAAGGAATACGAAAAAATCGAAGTCAATCATCTATACTCAGTCGGTGAGAACGAAATCTACCACTACCTATAGATTCCCTCTTGTTGTTTTTTTTAATATTTTTACCTTAATATTTACTACCTTATATTTGTTGCTTTAGCCAACCTTCGGTAGGCAATGAAAGCTACTTTTTTATTTGTTTTCTTCCCAAGATTCGCATTTAGTTAATGCTAATCTAGTACCAAACCGAACTTTGTCTCGTTGTCAAAAAATTTAATTTTCCCAATTTTTCTTTAGTATTGTCACCTAATTTGTAATTTAATTATTCTTTCGTAGAGCGAATAAATCGAACTTAGCTTGACTACAAATTTCACATGGATGTAAAATAAAAAGTTCGACTAATTAATTTACAAATTTTCAAAATTATGTATTAATAATAACTAAATTAAATTTACATATAATAAAATAGTAACTCATTTCCGTCTGTATGTCTTTCTGTCTGTCTGTCTGTCTGTCTATCTTTATGTCTGTCTGTCTGCTCTTCTTTTGCGTTCGCATAACGTAAAAACTACTACTTGAATTTTAACAAAATTTTGTGAGGATATACTTTTTCCGCAAAAATATCTTAATTTCAAGAGAAAGTGGAGAAACAGCAGTGAAAGTACGCAGTTGAACTAAGCGGATATGCATACTTTATTTTTTATAAAGTAAAAAAATATCTTAAGGCGGTTTTAAAAACGTAAGGGTCTTTGGTGTGGATTGCTTTCAAAGCAAAATCGAACAAAATTTTGCAGGGACGCTGACGATGTGGCGGACACTGCTAGTAATAAATAAATATATAAAAGCAATGCTTACTCTAGAAGTTAAACCTTTCACAGCAAAAAACACCACAGATTGAGATTACGGAAAGACTGAGAACGACAGAGATGATAGCTAAAAACCTGTACGTCAAATTTAATTTTTTTTTAATTTTTTTAATTATTTTACTTAAATCTCAGTAATAACAAAACCTTTTTTTTCTGAGAAAATAGAACACTAGCAGCATCAAGCTTTATTATACAAATACAAAAAAATTATTATCTACATCTTAAGATTACCAGAAACTTTTACGCCTTTTTTTCTCCTTCTGATCTCCTCCTCACCTGACCTTTTATATTTTATTTTATTTGCTCCTCCTTAATTGTTCTTAGTACTGCTGACTATTTGCAAATACTAAAGCACACTCACAAAAATACGAACAACAAGCCAAAGTGGAAAACTCAGTACGTGATCAGTGTAAACAAAATACTGCTGAAAATAAAAAATATGAAACCAGACATACATGGTTGCTTTTTATAGCAAACAAATTTGAAAACATAAAAATTAAACAATAAAAGGAACAACAGAAATAAATAAACAAAACAAAATAAACACTTTCAAAGGCTAGCGAACTTCAAGAGAACTACAAGTCTATTATCATACATGTTAAGACTATTTGAGAAACTCTTAACAAGCATGCTGAGCACAAGTTTGAGCGAAAAATTAAATAATCAACAATTCGGATTCAAAAGACATCAATGTTCTACTGAAGTGTCTCTAAGTGTTGTAAAAAGGCCTTCTTAGATGTTAAATACAATATTTTCAGCTTTTCAACGACAACTCTCACGTATTTGTCAAAGTAGGGCATCATTTTTTAAATATAAAAAAATGTATTGTAAGTCATTAATACATACCTTTATCAAATGTAGACCGTCTAGTATCAAAACCTTTTTTGTTACCAAAAACCCAAATAGGAATAAAAATTGCAAGCAATCAAAACACCTGGTTTTAAATATTATAAACAGATAGGTAAATGTCAAAACACAGCCTTATGGAGTAGAATACAATTGCACACCTTGCGCCAAATATTTCGACTTCAGAATTATAACTGGTTAGTTAAGAAGAATTTAATAACATATTATTGAATACTATGAAGTTAAAAACTCTAGTGGTTTCCATACCAAAAAATAAGATTACATAAATTTGATGTCTTCGAAAATGTTTATAAATTTTCCTTATTTAAATTGTTTATAGGAATTTTAATATCTCCAATTACTATTAAAACAAAGTTAGGAGAATATTAAACCAGGTTTGCGATCCCCTACACCGCGTTCTTGTATTAGAATTGCTGAATTTAAATTTCTGAGTACAAATTTTAGGACTCTTACTTCTATAGTGCTTCAGTTATGGTTTATGTATTTACTTTATATAGAGGTACACATCCCTGGATAAAATTCTAAAATTTATATACAATTCTAAAACTCTTGTAGAGTTCTGTAAATAGTCTTTAATATTTCCCACTTACAAAAATCGAAGATGCTGTTAAGTTTGCAGTACCTTTAAATCGGTAAAATTGCGAACTTTGTTTATTTTTTCTCTTTTTATCTTCCAAATAAGATTTGCGGAAAAAATGTATCCTATATTTGAACCTAGACACTAAGTTACCACCGCACAAAATGTTGGTACAATTCTAGTTCTATTTACGTGATGCGAACACAGACCGCAACAAAAAATATTTAATGTACAGAAATGGTCCTGTTACAGTTTTATTATATGTATAGAGTCGTAGTATTTAACCACCGCGCAGTGGTCAATTTCGCGAGATAGCGGTCAAAACTCTATAACTTTTGACCGGATTTGTATTTTTTTACGCAATTTGTTTTGTTCAATAGGAGGGACTTTAAGCTTCAATTTGCGTGTTCAAACGTAAAAATCGACTGATAGGAACGTAAGTAATGTGGAGTTAAAAATGCATTTTAATTTTTTGTTGAGTTTCCTTGTAAAAGTTGAATATTTTGATATTTTAAATAGGTATTTTTTTATAATTTCTTATTTTCTTCAATCGTATTTTACAACCAATACTTATTTATTATTCCTAAACTTAATTTTGGTCAGAAAATGCCAACATTTGGCCCCTGACATTTATTTATTCTCAATATTCACAGGGGCCAAAGGTTGGTTAATTCTTGTGAGGATTAAAATATCAATACCATTTGGATATATTATATACAGAACACAACATCGATAAAATTTTAAGTAAACTTTTACTATTGATTTAAAGTGCACATATATTTTATTTAAATGTATTAATAAAAATTTATACTAAAATTAGAAACAAATTATAATCTTTAAACTAGTATTAATTAAACAATATTAGTAAAAATTTCTTCCAAATAGCTTTGATTTTCATTTTGCGGTAGTTGTTTAGCTTCTTCATCTAACTCTAATGAGGTTGATTTCCATTTTTGTCGAATACTGGACATATATGGGTCTGATGTGCACAACAAAATATTAATAAGATCTTCATTAGTACAATATCTGGAAATTTTTCTTGTATTGTGCTCGCGAAAGAATCTGTAGTCTTTGTTCCTTTTTTCTTGCGCTTCTTCCAATTTTGAAATAATAATAATAATTCAGCACAATATGCTTCCAATTGGAAGCATATTGTGCTGAATTATTTGTTCCCCATGGAACAAAATTTTGTGAACTGTGGTTGGCATATGCCTCCAAGAATATTTTTGGTTATAAAGGGTTGCTGTCTCATTAGCATACTGACCAAATTTTTTTGAATCTATCTTTTTGATAGATAGATGATTTGGAATCGTCGTATTAAATCATAATCTACTCCAGTTATAGAAGCTGCAGTTTCTGGATCGGAAAAAAATCTCCTTGCTGTGTTTCCATCATTAGAATTTCCTTCTCCTTGCTTTGGCTGGTCAATTATAAGGCCTATCTCACGGTATTTTTCTTGAATATCTTTTTTTTTTGCTTTCTTTTTTCCAAATTTTCTTTGTTGTTTCTCACTGTTTCGCCTAACGGGCCAAATTCCAAATCGTATCCCAATTTAAGAATATGCTCCATAAAACGAATTCTAGCATGAAGAGGTGACATTCCAAATTCATATGCTTCATTAAAACTATCGTCTTGTGTTGGTGGTTGGCTCAATTGACTTGATGTTTTTTGGCATATGGTGCAGCTTGATGAAGACTTTGTTTCGGTTAAAGCTTGTGCAACTTTTCCATCGATCATTGTAAGTGACATTTTAAAGTTAACTTCGATGCATTGGTCCTTAAATTCAAATATCACTGGTTCCAGTTCTTTAATTTCATCTGTTATTTTGCCAACTTCTTCAGTTATGACATCTTTAGTTTCTTTTTTGTAAGCAAACTTTATTGGTCTACAAAATTTTGTTGACGAGGGAATTTCATTCTTCCATACATCTATCTCTACATCTCTACTAGTTGACGACTCTGAACCAATATAAGTTTTTGTTAAACGTAATGGAACGAAAGAAATCATGAATAAATTGGCATCTGATGAATTTTCCGCATTATATTGTTTGTATTGTTTCTGGCCAGACCCACCACATCCCCATTTAGAAATTAAAGTCATGCTGCAATTTTTAAACTTCTTTAAATAGTCAGCATCAAATGTCTTTAATAATCGTTCTGCAGTGTGTTCAAGAAGATCCTGCAATTTTATTTCTGCTGAACTTGAAGTTACACTAATAGCAGTTGGTGAAGGTAAGCAATTTTTTTTGGCAGAAACTATATCTCGATATGATGGAAAAATTCTACAATTTGTTTCATTGGTTCGCTTCCGCAATTCTGTATATTAGTTTTTAGTCATTTTCAAATCCAAAAATAGTGCAAATGCTTCTTCTGGAGTAAATTTATTTTCTTCAGTTGGTGTCGGCATACTTTCTAAAATCCTTTTTGTGCGTCTGGGGCTTGCTTCCACTATTTTTTCAATGATAGCAATTTTTATCTTTTTAGTTTTCGTTGGCTGAATTTGATGCAGAAATGAATCCTTTATGATGCTACAAGAAACTTCTTCATTGATATGTTTAAGCTTGCGTCTTCGTGATCTTTCACTACAATTATCAATTGGCTTTGCTGGTCGACCACCTTTTCCAGTTTCCGTGGTAGTTTCTGACTTACTTATTTTAAAAATAAGTTTATTTCTTAGCCATTCTTGGTTGCGTAAGTAAAACAATTTCTTGTTTCTGGAACATTGATTGTACCGTTTTCTTAAAGTATTTAAAAAGTTTTTTATTTTTAAGTTATGAATTTTAATTTCTTGTTTGTCGCATATTTTGAAGAATGGATTATTCATTATATGTAAAATAATGTCTTTTTCATCTTTCCGTTCAAAATATATATCAGATAGAACACTATAACTGAATTTAGCCATTGTTTCAACATGATCTTTTTTACCTCTTTGAAACATAATATAACAGGTTTTACCAGTTATTTCCATTGGTTTTAAATTTATTTGCAATTTCAGGTATTTAAGTTGTGTAATATTAGATGGCAATAAAATCATTTTTTACCTTTTCTAAATGAATTGCTAGATACCACATAATTTGAGAGTTAACAGGTAATAATATAACAGGTACTTGGTTTTACCAGTTATTTCCATTGGTTTTAAATTTATTTGCAATTTTCAGGTATTTAAGTTATGTAATATTAGATGGCAATAAAATCATTGTTTACCTTTTCCAAATGAATTGCCAGATACCACATAATTTGAGAGTTCTTTTGCATTTTGTCAAAATTTTAATACACCCTTCTATGTGGACTAGGTCCAAATATGGGCCAACATAGATCCTAATTTCAACAGAATTATTTTTTGGGTCAATAAGAACTCTTGTACAAATCTTCATCAAAATATATACATAATAGCCACTTTCACATACAAATAACTTCTCAAAAAATATGACGTGCATTTATACCGAATATCTTACCTTGGGTCAGAAAAATTGCTGTAGCTCAAAAAGTGCAGTCCCGATGCATGGACATGTATATATAGGAATGTAGGGGAGAGTTAGGACTACAAAATAGTAAATTTGTGTTTTGACTCAGCTTGACTCACAGGAGTTGTGCTCTATGAAGTAGGAAATTTCCGAGAAATTTTAGATTTTTAAAAAAAAAATATTTAAATTGTTCTGAAAACAGTAGAGCTTCAATTTTTTTTTACCAGTAATAGGAAATAAGTTAAGTTACAACATAAAATTTATTTCGTCAAAATCTTGAAAAACAAAAAAGTTATGATCATTTAAACTTTAAAAATTAACTAAAAATATCATAAATTTACTAAATTCTGAAAAAACCCATTTTGGACCACCCTGTTCTCAGTGAAATAGTTGAAATAGAGTTCTAATTTTTTGGCTCCCGAGGTTTACTAGTGTCTACTTTCATATGAGTCTAATAACTTTAAAATCGGAGAACAAAAACCAAAAGGAGTTTTGGCCGCTATCTCAAAATATTGACCACAGTGCACCGGGCGTATAAGTTATAGAAATGATCTTATGCATAAAGAAATGTACATCATACGCCCAGTTTTCTTTTTTCTTTTTTTGCCAGGGTTCAAAATTTTTTATTTATGAACATTCAAAAATCAACATTCATGATATTTTTCATATATGAGAAATCTAAAATGTTTTATTTATTTTTCATGCTCATAAACGTATAACACAAAATATTCTGCTTATATTTATACATGTATGCGTGTACCTGGTTGTTTTTGTAACATACATACATGATAAGTGATAAACTAGCTTCTTGTTATTAATGTTCTTTGTCATAAATGTATATGTATATTTATGAACGGTAAAAATTTATCATAAATGAACATGAAAGAATTTGCTGCCTAGGATCTCACATGTATGTACATATCAACTTTTTTAACATATTTATTTAGGTACTTACATGTAGAAGGGAAAAATATGTATGTAAGTGTATTCTAAATGTTATTTTTCGTGTTATTTAAAAACATATGCACACATACATACATATAGCATACATACATATTAACTCAAAATACAATTTTACAATATATTCCAAAAGAAATAAAAAAACATTTTGTTACTGCATACGTCGGCAGTTTCACATTACAAAGTACATACATACTCGTACATATTTGCGTGCATTTCTATACGTGAATGCTTAGCACATATTTGTCTACGATCTTTTCATTTTTGAAAAAGTATCAAAATTATATAAACTCAAATATGAACACTCAAATGTGAAAAACAAAATATATTTTCATTTATTCACTTTTGAACAGAAAGAAAAAAAATAAAATATCGCAATCATAAATGAAAACACAAAAAATTTTTTATATTCTCTCACACATGTATGATAAGAAACAGCTAAAAAATAAAATGTACACATTCATACATACATGAACAGTGAGTGCACATTTTGGTACTCTGCATTTTGCTTTTAATGTAAAAATGTATACATGAATTTTAATATTTCAATTGCATGACTATCGTAGTGCTATCATGATCTTATAAGTAATAAGTCATTGTAATTTATGACACGTCTGAACATGCAACAATCTTTAGTGCTAAACTTGGAGGTCATAGTACAAAAATGTATGTAATGTATGTAAACATGTAGTTAGTAATTTTAATGTTTTTGTTTCAAATTTCAATATATATATATATATATATATATATATATATATATATATATATATATATATATATAATATATATATATATATATATATATATATATATATATATTATATATATATTTTCCATTCGTATTTAAAAAAAATATTATAAATTTTCTTCTCCAAATCTAAATCACCTAAGTCATCTTTTTATGAAAATTGAGATTTTAAAGTAAAATGCATATATAAATTTAAAAGCATTGTTTGAAGCGAAAAAATACCTTTATATTGTTTTTTTCTTGAAGCAAATATCCTAAGTCAAAAGTACGCATTAACAAAAAACAACTACAGAGGCTGTCCAGTTTTTTTCTATGGTAAGGAAGTCAACTCAGAAATTCAATACACCTGCTAGGCAGCCACAATACCAAGCAAATGCTCATTACCCTCAGTTAGCTCAACCACAACCAAACATGTTTCATACGCGGATATGTAAAACTCCAATCATGTTTCAGCACACAAAGCGACACCTACAACCAATTCTACCCTAAATATGCATCCAGAAGCTAAAGAACAAACACCATCTGGTAACTACAATCGTCTCGAAGCAAGTATCGAGACATTAGTGCATTCGTTAAACAGTTTTATGAGCTCTATGAGCAGCATGATGCAAGAAATGGTTCGCATGCAATCTATGATTTGCAGGCGGTACTTAACAAACCATGAACTGTTTAAAAATATGTTTCTGGAACGCAAACGGCTTACGCCAACACACGTAAAGAAAAAAACATGGTTGAGGTAACCATAATCTAAGACAACATGTTATGGTTGAGTTATATGGTTATATATAAAAATAATATTATTGTCGTTGGAACATAAAAATAACATTGTAAAATATAACCATAGTTATGTTTATAATATAAACATACTATAATATAATTTCAAACATGTAAATGGTTATATGTGACAACCTATGAATATATTTTTAAATAACAAAAAACAAATACACGAATATTTCCATTTAGACTTACATACATATTTTGATGTTTTCTGCTTACCTTTTATGTGTTTGATATTCTTAATTTAAAACTATCATTTATAATAAAAAACAAATTTATTTGTTGACATCAAATGGGTATTTAATGTTTTTACGGTTTTAGATGAACCTTACACACATATTTCTGAACTGAAAAAATGTCAAAACCAAATATGTATTTTTAAAACCAAACATTACTTGTTATTTTTAGTCAAACTTAACATACTATGTTTAATAATAATATATATTGTGTATAATTTTTAAATATTAAAAATAATTTGGTTGTGGTTTGAATTTTAATATGTTTCAAATCAACCATGTTGCTTTTTTGGTGCGTATAACCATTGAATGATTAACTGTTAACAAAAAACTTGTTTATCGTGACCAAAGTATTGTCCTAAATAACTATAATTTGTTCACAGCAAACATCTATTGTTACAGAGAACATAGTGTGGTTGCCGTGACCATACAATAACCATGTTTTTTCTTTGCGTGCACAAAATGAACTCGAGTACTTCTTGAAGAACAACAAATTGATGTCATGATGGTTTCAGAGACTCATTTAACAACAAATAGCTTTTTTAAAATCAATGGCTATATATTATATGACACTAAAGACCCCCGTAGCAGGCATGTGGTGGTTCAGCAATACTAATAAGGGCTCGAATTAAACATCATTTACTGTGTGATTTTTGTGAGGACTACCTTCAAAGCAACAAACATCTGTATTGAAGAATATCATCAAAACTTTGTTATTTCTTCGATTTATTCACCTCCTAGATTTCAAATATCAGAGAGTCAATATATCAACTTTTTCAAATCACTAGGTCCCTGTTTCATAGCATCAGGCGACTACAACGCTAAACATACGTTTTGGGGATCACGCCTAATAACTCCAAAAGGTCGTGTTTTGTTGATACAATTTCAAAAAATGCGTCTGAATGTGATATCAAGTGGACAACCCACCTATTGGCCTACTGATCGACAAAAAAATACCTGATGTTATTGATTTTGGCGTGACTAAAGGTATTTCGAGAAAAATGATTAAGGTTGAAGCGTCACTCGAATTATCAGATCATTCACCCCACTATTGTCTATATATGGAATCAGCAAAATATCGTGTCGCCAACAACTTGCACAAGCATTAATTGGTTGAAATATAGAAAGTATCTCAGTACTCATTGTTCGGAAACATACCGCTAAGAACAACAGAAGATGCGGACCAGAGTCTAATTTATTTTGATCAAAACCTTAAATGAGCTGCGCAACATGCGACAGAAACCAGACAAACAGCTAGATACAATAAAATTTATTTTGTAGATGTCGAGCGGCTCTTGGTTGAAAAAAGGAAAATTAGAAGAGTGGCAAGCACACAGATCTCCTCAACTCAAATCTAGACTTAAAGATTGCACGAAACGACTAAGACAACTGCTAGAATCTCGAAGAGTAGCATCTCTGAAAAATTACTTAGAAGACCTCGACCGAACTGCACAATCAGATTATTCATTATGGCGTGCTTGTAGGAACCTTAAAAGACCGGTCGTACGTAAGCCTCCCTTGCGAACTTCTTGTGGAAACTGGGCAAGGAATGATACCGAAAAAGGCAATTTGTTTGTTGGACATTTGAAGAAGGTTTTCACCCCAAATGTATGCACTGATATAGCTGAGTTGCCATCAGTAGAGACTAGTGCCGTAGTACCCCTAAGATTTGAATTTAGCGATATTGAAAGGGGAATAGCGGATTTAAACACCAAAAAAGCCCCTGAGGTTAATAAAATAAGTAACAAGATGTTAGTTGAGTTGCCCCTTATAGGTCGCAGAATTATTCTGTTTGTTGTTAATGCCATCTTACGTCTTCCCACAGAGTGGAAAGTTTCTTTGATTACTATGATTCCTTAACCAGGAAAAGACCACACAAAAGTAGAATCATACAGACCTATAAGCCTTTTATCAAACATGTCAAAGTTGTTTGAGAGAATATTAATAACTAAGCTGAATCCAATTCTTAGCGAGAAAGGATGTATTCGAACCATCAATTCGGCTTCAGAAAACAATACAGTACGATCCAACAAACACACAGATTAGTAAATGTAATTAAAACGACCTTTGAAGAAAAAAAATACTGTTCTGCCGTTTTTATCGACGTTTCTCAAGCATTTGATAAGTTTGGCACGAAGGCCTTATATTTAAGCTAAAGCTGAACTTGCCCGAAAACTTGTATAAGCTCTTAAAAGATTATTTAACGAATCGCAAGTTTTTACTAAAAGAAGGTGACTTTTTAAGCTCGCCACAGCTCATGAAGCCGGAGTTCCCCAAGGTAGTATTTTGGGACCAATTTTATATTTACTGTACACATCAGATATGCCAATTACCACCCTAGTGCACACATCAACCTTTGCAGATGACACAGCTTTTTTAAGTATTCATGAAAGTGCCCAAGAAGCATCAAAACTTTTACAAGACCACATTCTCAATTTGGAAAAATGGCTAGAAAAATGGAGAATAAAAGTGAATGAGCAAAAATCTACTCACATAACTTTCACACTGCATAGGGACTCATGCCCTCCTGTTTCGCATAAATAACCAAATAATACCACAGCTTTCAAACGTTAAATATCTGGGTCAAAACCGGCCGCTGACTTGGAAAAGTCACATTGATTTCAAGTTAACAGAAATAAAACTAAAAGCAGTACAACTAAATTGGCTTATTGGCAGAAACTCTACCCTGAGCTTAGATTGTAAACTTCTACTGTACAAGTCGATCCTCAAACCAATTTGGTGTTATGGGATTCAGTTATGGGGCACTGCCTCAGCTAGCATGTAGAAAAAATTCAAAGGGCGCCAAAATAAGATACTACGTATGATTACATCTACTCCCTGGTATATAAAAAAATTCGAACATCCACAAAGACATGCCATAAGACATGCCAT